>CM075855.1:37341357-37709127 GCA_037975125.1 Latrodectus hesperus
TGCTGAAGATAATAAAGAGTTAAAATGTATTGAAATGTGATGAATATGGAATACAAATACAAGTTTATGCGTATAAATTCATACCACCTCCAAATAAAATATACCACAACATTTATTTTAGAATATTTTTTGATAATTATTTAAACATATGTCATTGTTTTTATAATTTTATTTTGGTCCACCCATCAGTGATTCTATTTATGCAATGAAGCCTATAAAAATTCTGAATATTATTTGAAGATAATGTTCAGAATTTTTATAGGCGCAATTTGAATTTTAACTCTACATTATCTCTTTACTTAAAAAAACGCCAGTAAAAAATTTCTAGAATTATAATATAAAATGTTTCAATATACAAGACTATAACAGTGAATTTAATATTAATAACAGAAAATAGAAATAAATAGTTAATTGCTATTAAATATTTTCAATGAAGCAACCTAAAATTTTTAAAAATATGTGTTCAAGATTGTTTGTCAACACTAAGGCAAATCTTTATAATCGCATTTTTAGAAAGTATAATAAAATAAGTTTGTATTGATTTATACATTTTAATTTTGATCACAGGACTAATGTAACTGAACTAGATTCATTTGAAACTGAAAATATCAAGTTTGTTATTCCTAGCTTCAAAAATATCATACAACAAGCTACGATTATGTAATGAGGGGTTGTTTCATAATGTGCCATAGAAAATGATTTTTTTTAAAAATTTACTGTGAAGCAAATTACTAATCTGAATTATTCTTTTTAATTGGAAAGAATAGTGAATAAATAAAGTTTACTGAAGGAAAATATCTTTCAAAGCATTTAATAATTTTTGCAAGATTAACAAACAATATTCAAGTAGTTTAAAGTTATTAATATTATATATTTAAAATGTTTCTTAACAACAATTTTATTTTTAATTATTGTAAAGAATATAGTAACATCTATTAATTATTTCTAAAACTTGCAAATAGCTATTAGAAAAATTTAATTTTTCATATAGCGTTAAATTTTAATAAATACTTAACGGTAATAACCATTTCAAATTATGGAAAAATTAGTTACTTTTTATTTATCTATTAAACGTAAACTAGTATCTCTAATATCCAATGTTAAATTAAGAATAGACATTACTTACACACTGACGATAGTTGTAATGTGTTTTAATATTTTCAATTAACAAATATTTCATAGCGTATACATATTTTATATTTACAGTACTTTCTTGAAAATAAAAATAAGAAAATGCTAAATAACAATATGGAAAAATTAAGATAACATCACAAACATTTTTCTACAGTAATAAATTACACATCGCAATTTTTGGCAAAATTATATTCGATCAATTAAAATATAAATACTATATTACAGGCAATAAACATATTATACAAAATATTATCACTTATAATACAAAATTGAACAGACTGAAACTAAAAATCATACAAAATTATACATAAATATATATTACGTAAACAGCCTAAAAGCAATAGGCTTTTTTAATATATACATTATAATTACTTTTCCGAAGCCCATTTAATAAACTGTAGGCTGTATTCATGTTACACAATCCAGGTAACCTGAGAAAACTCTGAAGCACCTACCGACCAAGTGCAGTTCAGAACTATCATACAGTATACAAGATACAACTTGAGATATATTAGCATGAAAATAGGTTTTATTGCCATTACTTTCCACCAGTTCTATTCTCATCTCTGTAAGTGATGAAGCTGTTTCATATGTCATAAATTCTTATGGTGTTCTTTCTGGTCTGATAGAGAACCTCTTTAAGAGAAATATTTTTCAAGGAAGCTATTTCCTCAGCAACAAATATCGCCATTCCAGGATCAGCAACAGAGGTTTCTTTGGAAAGCTGGAGGAAAAAATCATTTTTTAAGACAAACGGAATGGTGAATTTTAATATATAATAGAAGAAAAAATTAATTGCATGGAAAAAATATGAAATATATAAAGTAAAACTTACTGCTGTGGGTACAAAGAAAGGAGCATCAGTTTCAAGCAATAGTCGATCAAGTGGTATTTTTCTAACTACTTCATGCACTTCAGTGGCACTTGAAAATGTCACCAGATTTGTAATCCCTACACACATATTAGAGAAAACACTGAGTGATTTTCTGCTATTTTCCATTGATCTGTGAAGCAGTGAAGATGAATTGGATAATCCTCAGGTAGCATCTATTTTAAAAGAAAGAATAATATTATTATACACTGATATAATATATATATATATATATATATATATATATATATATATATATATATATATATATATATATATATATATATATATATATATATATATATATATATCGATAGATATTAGCCAATAATTTAGCAGAATTAAAAAAGGAAAATGGAAAATTTTTGAACTGAAGAAGAGTTTGTTTTTACTTATTGATTATTTTTCATATTTACCGTTAAAAATTTATGTTTTAAGGAAAATCATAAATAACGAACTTTAATTATTTAAAAAAAAGAATCTAATATTAACTAAGTAGAAATTAAGGCATACTTACATCTTTCATAATGGCCAAACAATCCTCGTAAGCCTCTCTGCAATGAATTACTAAAGGAAGTCTCTGTTTCAAAGCAATCTTTATTTGACGTCTAAAAACATCTTTCTGCTTGTCTTGAGGACACGTGGATCTGAAACATCAAAAATTGAAATTAAATAACTAAAATCTCTAAAGATAAATACTTTTAATTAAAATAAATTTGGATATAAAAATTTTAATTGCACTGATATACTTTACTTACTTTTCAGAATAATCCAGTCCTATTTCTCCCAGAGCACGAACTTTCAAATGACTCAAGGCGATGACCAAATCTTTTTCAATCCTATCATTGTAGTATGAAGCATCTTTAGGGTGACAACCAAATGAAGCATAAACATTTTCTTCTGTTAATTGTTTCGTCCACACCTTAAACTGAAGAGAAAAATCCAGAATTTAAAATTTCATTCAGGAAAAGAGTACATCATGTGTAGCACATTATCTCAATATAAAATTAATGATTCTTTAAATAAGAAACTTACTTTTTTAAATGATAATGGTTTACAAAACACAGCAACACAGCCTCCGTAACTCTGTGGATATGCTTGTTTATTTTTCCTCACATAATCAGCATAATTTCCTTTAAATTGTTTCTTTTCCAGGAGCAAGTCTAGATGACAGTGAGAATCAATAAAAGATTCTTCATTAAAAGACAGAAGTCTCTCAACAGATGGAGAAATAGTTAATCCAAATCCTTTGGTGCTTTTAGGAGATATTGTTGAAGATAAAGTTCCACTTGATTTTGGAGACTTTTTGGAAGGCCTATAAAAATATTGAACATATATATAAATCTGAATAAATCCTTTAAATAATAATCTATATTTTAAATAAAAAATGTTTAGTGAAATTAATTGTATAATTTTTAAAACACGATATTAAATATTTGATAAAACTTTTATAGATAACAATTTTTTCTAATGTATAAAATTCCTCTATGTGAAGTAAGAAAGTACGTACTATAATATTTCATTAGAATAACAATTATTAACAATATCTATAATTTTAAAGATATAAGTAAAATATTAAACATATTATTTCTCTGAAAAGCATTTATTCGGAATGATTTTATTGGTGTATTTAATCAATTTACAATATTAATAAGATTTCTCTCTCTATCTTATAATTAACTTACTAAACCAAATTAAGAAATAAAGAAAACAAGTGCATATAAAGACTACACTGAATAACACATTTGAATATCATAGTAAATAATCTAATCAACTCCTAAATTTGATTGTACTGAAAAATACTTGTAATGAATATCATAAGTTGAACAAATTCATTCACAAACATTCTTTGTTTCTTACATACTATTGAAATTTATTTTTCTTGCTAAAAATTACTCTTTTATAAACTCTCAAGAGACAAGTCCTAGTCTATGGCTCAGAAGCCTGGTTTTTAACAAGAAAATGGAGTACTTAAAATGATATTTTTTAAAGAAGACCTCTCAAAAGTATTATTGGTGACATAAAAGAACTTAAGTTAGTTCAAGAAGAATCCTTAACATCAGAACTTGGACTACTCTGGTCTCTGAATCTAAATATAAAGGAGAAGTATGCAAAAGTTTAACTATATTCTGTTTATGATTATTTTTTTGGGTTCTGTGTGGAATCGGGTGCCCCTTTGTTTGGCAAGAATTTGGCGATAAAATTAAATTTCTGGAAATCCCGTTATTTTTACCTGTTTTACTGACATAGTTTTAGGTTTTCCATATTTTTCTTGCCTTTTATTGACGTAAATATCGTCTATTCAGTATTATTGATTCTTCTTCATTAGGGATATTTCAAAATTTTAACTGTCTATCCATAATTGTAATTTTCGCAACACATTTTGTTATTTTTTGTCGAACGGTTGTTGGAATTTCTGTTGCCATTATTCTCCTGCAAATTATAATGTCTGGGAAAATTAATATGAGTGTTTTGAGATAATTGGAGGAAAAATGTGAGAACGCTTACACTAATAATATAGAAGGAATGTGGACCCAGATCAAACGACATTTCAAGTGACATGCATCGATTAATCCAGCAAAGACATGTTTCATTCGCATTAAGCAGGATTTTTGTGGAGGAGGTGCTATGCGGACTCTTTGGAAACAAGCCTGTTCAGGAATTTCAGGAAGTGCGTGGGAGACATCTACCCACCTAAGTTTTGTGACGATGTGGAGGCTTAAAAATATATAGATAACTGCATTAATTTTTATTTCTTTAATGCTTCTGGCACTGTTCATTAAATGGATGAAAATTAATTTTATTTCTATGATTTGTGTAGTAACGCAATGGCCGCTTTGTTAGTAAGATCTTGATGCAAAAATAAATAAATAAATGCCCAATCAATGGGCACGCGATCGTAGAATTTTTACCAATTTTTTAAATACTGATATCGGATTTTCTTAATAAAGAAACTGAAAATATATTAAAATTAAATAAATAAAACATGCGGAAGATCGTATATAACCCTTTAAAATCGACTGACATTTCACTCCCAAATTAACATAAATTGTAGATTTAAATAATACTGTAACTTTATCTTTTTTAAAATAGATAAGTTAATTTAAAACTTATGTTTGCAGTCATTTAATTAACCAAAAAAATTACGTTGCTAAAGGAATTAATCACTAATTACCATTTTCAGCAAATTAAGTGTAATAAAAACATCAGCAATACTTCGATAAAAATTTTATGTTTTCATCTTTGAAAGAAAATTCTTTTTAATAACAAAAAGGAAGAAGTACATACCAGTCAAATGTATATCCAGATGCATCTTTTATAAAAGTTGGCAGGAACTCATCATAATTTACAAGTGTATGTTCATAAATTGAATGGTCAGATACATTCTTTAATGCTAATAAGCCTCTTTTACCTGAAAATATACAGAAATATCATTAGCATAAATTTAATTAAGTTTTAGGTTATTAAATACAACTAAAATCAACATATAAGAAAGTACAATATTATAACTTGAATAAATGAAAATATAAAAAAATTGTTCACTTACTTGAATGTTGGTTTCTATTTTCTTGATGTAAATTCTTGGGATTCATCAGGATCAAATTTTCCTTATCATAACAAGAGTCACTTTCTGTAGAAGGAGAACACTTAGGTTTTGGTGAAGACATAAAAAGCTCTTCTTCACTATCAATATGAGCTTCAGTTACTGGCATAAAAGCAGAATCAGACAATGGAGTTGAGAGAAAAAGGTAATTTCCAAAATCATTACTCAACTCATTCACTGCCAATGAAGTTTTTGGTACTGGAGGAAGAATATAAAGTTGCTCATCAGCATCATCAAAAGGAAATTCCAATGAAGAAAGATAGCCAGAGCTAGAAGATGGAGAAGGTGAAAAAGCACACAGCTCATGACTTTCATTCATGGATTCTTCCAAAGGAACAGGAGGGAAGATAACAGGTTCTTCTTCGTTATCAATCAAGTATTCAGGAAATCGGTATCCAGAACTAAAAACAGGTAAATCTGTAGCAGGTGGTGAAGATGAATTCCATATATTGGGTAGACTTGCACACCACGGTTTGGGAGCAAAGATTTCTCCAGAATCCGCTACATCATTCAATTCATTCCTGGCCATCAGATCTATATAAGATAAAGCAAAATTCACATTAAAAAAGAAATGCTCCAAGAGGTTATCTAAAGTTTTATCAAATTATAATGTGATAAAATTTATATTGAAGAAAATATTTCCTTTTACTTTTATTTCAATTCTAGAATTTAATGCTTTCATAATAATATTTGGAAAAATCAAACTGGTCAGTAGTAAATTTTTCATTAAGTCAATTGATTCTTGTTTTTTTTAAAAAATATTGCGTAAAAAGTTTGCAGTAATTATCTCAAAATTATATTCTTTAGATCACATCTAGACCAAATGTATTAAATACTTAAAAATTTTGAAATCATTTTTATGATTTATTCTGTCATTTATGCGAAAAGTCAATGCATTGAAACAAAGGATTTACAAATAAATTTGATTATTTAATGCATATGAAGTAATTACTTTATGTAAAATGAAATATTATATTAAAAGTCTTTTCAAAATATTTAAGATTCATTTCTATATTTATTATTATTTAATTATTTTTATTTTTATAATTTAATTTTTTATTTTTAGGTATAAAACAATATATTATTATTCTATTAATTTTTATTTATTAAATAACTATATGTATTAATGAAAACAATAATTAATAGAAATTCAATAATTTCGTAATTTCTTATTAGTTTAATGAGTTATAAATTTTAAAGCATTATTCAATTTTATGAATTTATAATTTAGGACATCACTGAGATATATCAATACTTTAAAAAAAATCTATTCTTTTCTTTTGCTCATTTATTCCCTTTTTAATCAACTATAAATAAAGCAAACAAAAAAAATCACTGGAGACAATAATATACTAGCAAATATGCAAAAATATATATATATGTTAAAATTATCGATCTTAACCATCATATTTAAACATTTGGTAGCACTTACAGTTTCAAAAATTCCTTAAAAAATGAAATATTCTTCGTTTATTTTGATGTCTGTTAAGCTAACCGCTGACTCACATTTTTCATAACTACATTTAACATTTATATTTAATTTTAGCATAATAAATGTAATTAAAAAAATCTCATTATTTAGAACTGCATAAAAAACTGCAAGAGCATCCAGGTAACAATTATTGAAATTTCGATTCAAATGTCAAATTTCATTCCATAGAAAACAACCATTTTTATATATCTATTGCATATAGAACGAAATTTTTGTAGTTTAGAAAAAATTATTAGCATAAAGTATTTTATATACTCATATCATTCTGCAGATTACAAATTTTAGAATTTTTAGAATGCTTTAAAATATATAGTAATAATTAATGAAAAAATGAATTGTATTTATAATTAACTATTTCATGCTTAAAAATTTGCTATTAATATTCCACAAAAATAAATAATTTGAAGTAAATTTACTTTTGAAAACGATAAGTTTAAAAACTTTTTTTATAAATGAAGTCGGTTCTTATAAACTTCTATTTTTGATTAACTGTGTTGAAGATTGTTATTTTCAGTCTTCAAATGATAGATAAATGTTGAATCATCCATTTGTTATTTAATCACACGATTAGTTTTTGTCGTATCATTGAAGATTGATCGCAACACCTGGTTTTCGTCAAAGAATTCGCTTTCGAAGTCTGTCACCCTAGACAATTCTCAGTGGCCATAACTTATATTATGAAAAGTGGGGAAGTTGGAAAAGTAAACAGAAAGAAGGGTTTTGGTTGGGAAAGACAACAGAGATACAAATGCATAGAATGTCCAGGATGAAAAGATCACGTGGTTCGTAAGACAGGCGCAGGCATGAATTCAAAGAAACTGGTGTGAACTCTCTGGCGGCCTTTTATTTACTCGTATATCTCCACAAACCATTAGGCCAGAAATCAAGCAAGCTATTGCGTAGAAGGTCATTTGGGTCAAATTAGTGGGCGGAAATCTGGGGTTGTTTAGTCACGGTTATTCACAAAACTTAGATTTTATACTAGGATGCGTGTGTGTTCTGTTGAGAAATCGACAATTATTTATTCTTATCCTATATTCAACGATTATTTATTGATTGTTTTTAAGATTGAATTATACATTTTATTTCGCTTTTTAATCAAAGTTGGCTGAATAATCTCATGCATTTTTCATTTTATGCACTTATTATTCACGTCAAATGAAAATCTTCAGTTTTTTCATTATATGTAAATCGTTTTGCAAATTTTTAGTAAAATCCACTACAAAATGTACTTAGATGAGTAATATCATCTGAATAAATACCAAATTTACAGATTTTACTCGTGAGTTTTTCTGTCACAGAGTACTTTAAATTCTTGCGTGTTTCTTTCCATACATATTCTTAACAAAAGTTTCTTTCCCTGAAAGTTTTTCTTCCAAATTTTTCTCAACTATCTTAGCAGTCAGTGAAAAGTTTTTTAATTTTGAAAAAATTGAGGAAACTATTAAAATATAGCACTTGACAATGAAGTCTACTTTAACACACCTGCTAAGAACGTCTATTATTTTTACGTTATTATCAGTAATCAGTTTATCAATAAAATAAAGGATTAATTAAACAATTTCTTAGGACAACTTAAAAAATAAGCTCATAAAAAGCTTGCAATATTACTATATTTACCCTAAATCAAATTTCTAATAATATGATAAAACAACACGATTAACTACTCATAATGATAGAAATTTTATATTCACGACTCAATTTTGGAATGGATTATTTGTTTTAATGTGGTCAAATGCTTCACTTACAAGTGTCATATATTTATTCATATAATATATTTTGCAGTTACTAATTTTTTCAAAACTACAAGTTATTTCTATTTATGAGCTAAAATTATAAATACTTAATTTGTATTACAAATTACTTAAATTTTTTCTCTTAGAAAGCTTGAGAAGAAAAATCTCTAACTTCTGACTTTTCTTTTTAGCACTGATAATTAAAGATACTTTTTAATGTACATTTTGCAATGGTTATATATAAGTAAAAAGTATTACACCTACATATGTTTAAAAATAAAAAATACAATAATCAAACTTAAAAAGCAAAGAACTTTTTCTTTGGATAGCATTCTAATTTGTGACAATATATTAAGTCATATTCTTTTTTACAAGCATGTTTTTTTATATTTCCTTTATCCATATTAGTTTAATCATTTTATTTTACAAGAAACATTATTTTTTTATTAATTTTTATTCTTTACTGTTGTTTAGGTGATACAATTTTACAACTAGTGCATTCTTTTAAGTGAGAATGCGAGTGAGAATCATCAGCTACAACAAACATTTTGTAAAAGTCTACAAAAACCTATCATCCCATATATAGAAATTGGAACGCTGTTCGACAAATGAAAAATCAACATAAATTCTGAAAAATGCGTGGCAGTTCTCTTCACAAGATCCAGAACAATTTACCTCCCTCTTAAACTCTATAATAAAGAGGTACCCTGGAGCAAAAAGATAAATTAATTAAGAGTATTTATCGATAGTAAGCTAACTTGGAAACTCCCTATTCTAGAAATCAAACGTAAATTTATAACAGCTAAAAGTAAACTTTACAACCTCATCTCCAGAAATTCCCCCTATCAATTAATAACAAACTCCTTATTTATAAAACATTTCTAAGACCAATTATCACCTACGCCTGTCACATATGGGGAGGCACCGCCCCCTCCACCTTCCAACTGCTTGAAGTAGAGCAGAATAAAATACTGAGGCAAATAACCAACTCCCCCTACTAAGTAAGAAACGAAATGATCAGGAAATCACTAAAAATAACAACTCTCAAGAGATTTGTCAAAAGCTTTCATTCAAATTTTATGCAGTTCTATGCAGACTCCTCCAAACCCCTAATAAATAAAATGCCATCCTACAACATCTGTGATAAAGCTAACTTCAACCGCCCTAAGAGAGTATTGAGACTCACCCCCTCTACAAACTACTAATTAGCAAATATAAAGTGCAGATTTAGTGACACATATATTCACTAGGTCCACCCCTACTCAATTAAAGGAACTTTGCAGGACCAAAACTGTACTTACATATTGTAAAAATGTTCATTGTATATATTTTCTTTATTTTACTTAATAATTTTTCTTTTTTTCATTATTCACTAGCCCCATGTTTGTATATATTATTTTTTACTAATCCATTTATCCAAGAAAACCTGTGTATACTTTAAAATAATAAAGAAAAGGTAAGTCAAGATGGAACGGTATAAAATTAAAAACATATTTCCATTGTTACTATTACCACGCAAGGTCTCAAACAAACAACATTATGAAACGAATCTCACAAAGCAAGCAACACACATAACGCCTTCCCTGACGTCCTTTCCAGATAAAATTTCTTGCTATAAAAATAGTAATACTAAGAACTACCATTTTTAAGTCAAAGCGAACCCTAAGCCCCCAGTTAATTAATTAATACTGGAGTCAGCGGGCACCTGCCTGGACACTCTTAACCAAGTCCAGCAGACGAAGTAGGATTTAACACGTCAAAATAAAGAAAAGTAAAATAATAAACACCTATTACACAAACTACTAGAATAAGGAAATAAAACAATAATTTCGATTAAAAATAAATAAAATGTTTTTTCTCATTATCTTGACAGCACAGAATTATATATATACTACTAAACTCCATGGCACGACAGCCCATGTGGGCCAAGGTCTACAGTGCCCATAACTGTTTTCATGACCGAGGGCCCTGGGGTGCGAAGCATATGTCCCAGTTAGGAGGTCACTCTAACGTAAGACCCCCAGTGTTTAGTTCCCAAGCATGCTTGGTACTCAGTTAATCGACCCACTGAGGGGATAAAGGACTGAGTCAGCCTTGCCCAGCCCGAGGATCGAACCTGTGTCATGGGAGCGTGAAACGCTGCCACTAAGCCACCGGGCTTCATTATATATATATATATATATATATATATATATATATATATATATATATATATATATATATATATATATATATATATATATATATATATATATATATATATATATATATATATGCTTTTTCAGAATTTTTACACATATTATATATTATTTTACCCAAGTAACTCTTTTAAGGATTGAAACATTTAATTCTTTTCTCATTTTTTAATTAAATAAAATATAATTCATTGTAATTATAAAATAAATATGACAATTCAAAGATTATTTGTAGAACTGGATGGATATTTAAATAGATAAAAGCTGTAAATAAAACAGTAAATGAATTCTTTCCGTTCAAGTTTTATATCTTGAAATAAATATTTAATAATTCTTCCCAAATTATATAAAGAATTAATATACTCAAGAAATTATTAACAAACTTGAGTATAGTACATAGATTCCTATTGACATTTATATAAAGTAAACGTAACATAAAAATATGATGCCTGCAATATATTTATATATAATAATCAAGAATAATGAAAATTTAGTAAAGAATTATAGTATAAGATTGACTAAAATATTTTTTATACATAATATTGGGCTTTGAATAGTTTAACAATAATTTTATTTACGTATTAATGTTTCATTTTTTAACGCAGCAGGAAGATTTTTCTTCAGATAATATTTCGAAAACTTTGATTAAATTTAAGTTATAAACATTATTATGATTTTTACTCAAATATTTCAGTATGATGTGAATGAAATGTAATGTGAAAGTATTTAATTACTTCAGTTCTGAATAGCCTAGTTCAGTGCTGTAAATTTTTAGTTTCATAATTTAAAAATAATTAAATTTTTAATTTCTGTGTAGAAATATTGAATTCGATTTGTAAATATGTGCTGATAAAATATTGGAAAGATTGTGTGCGCTAAACTAAATGAAATGGGATAGAAAATATATGTAGTTATGACATATGTTTGCCTTGTGATAATAATCTAAAAAGTATTATTTTAAAAAATATTGAGCAGAGAAAGCTAAATTGTACCAAAAATTATGTAAATATTTCTAAATTTACTAGATAATTTAGTGCACAGAAAAATTTAATAAAATAAACTATAATAAGAAATGCAAAAATTATAATCTAGATCAGGGCTAGGGGTCTCTTTCCCTAGCCCTGAATCTAGATTGAATTTTAATATTATACACGATTATCTTACTTATTATCTTCTATGTTATCTTATATCAACAAATATTTGTTATCTACTAAGTAAAAGTGTCTGCCAAATTTTATTGTTCATTTTAAATAATATTAAAATCATAGTTTCTTTCTTTCTTACTTACTTTTAGTTATCTAATAATTGCTCATTAATTGGAGATTCCCGTTTCTAAAATACTCTGGGCTTTGAAATTTATTTTAAAAATTTATTTATCTAACAACAATGCATTATAACAGATTCAATAGTGATTGTGTTTTTAAGAGAGAATTGGAAGAATCTTTACGGAACAATCAATCATGAAAATACAAAGGCGATTGTAGCGTCAACGATTTATTTGCTTTTTAAATAACGTTTTCTTTTGTTACTTTTCAAACTCGGTCGAAGTGGGCAGAAAATAGAAACTTCAACAGCGGCGGTTATTACAAGAGGATATTCAACTGATCGTATAACATCCCCCAAAGCAAACAAGAATACTTGTTTGTTGTGAAGTGACACTCGTGAAATGGGGAAGACATGCAGAGATGATGATGTTTCTGCCTGTTGTCAAACATCTTTGTACCCGATGTATTGGTTAGCTGATTTATGCTTATGCGGTTGGCCAGAGGGAATCGACTTGATGAGAAATCCTTTGAAAGGAATGGAAGGGGGGGCTCTGATTTATGTTCCCTCGGCTGACAGGAGGATTGAAGCGTTAAAGCATTGTATGACTTGAATGTAACATAAAGAGTGAATGGATGACTGAAGACTTCGATTGTTGACACCACATCTCCAGAATTGCATAACTAGAATGTATTGGGAATATAAGAAGAGCCTGGATGACTGAAGGCTTCGATGAAAGAACCCTTTGAAAAGAGTTTATGGGACGCTGGTTGCCACTTTGGATGGCGGAGTTCCTGGGCACCAGGCGTAATTTAATTAATTAGCTCTTAAAGGGTATAATTGTTAGTCCTAATAAGAGTAGTTTAAGATGTAAAAGAAGAAGTGGATCTAGTGTTTGTTAGGTTCCTAGCCTAAATGGCCATGTACCTTCTGTTCCTAAGAAATTTTTCTACACCTAACTTTAGTTGAGATTAACATAATGATTTCAAAACATAAGGTTATTTAAACACAAAAGATTAAGAAAATATTTTGCTTAGGTTAAAGTGCTCCCAACGAGAGTTCTTTGCATGAGATTGAATAAACATAAAAAAGAAAAATTTGAATACACATTACAAACAAGAGTGTAAAAAAATAAATAAATAAATAAAAAATTTAAATTACAGTTATATACATAGTAACAGTATTGATATAACTATATAAAGACAAAATATTTTGTTTTATTCTATTACCTATGCATACATATAAATACAGATTTTTTTCCTTTTCTGTATTTTATTTATTTATTTATTTTAATTTTTTTTAAGTATAAGAAGAAGAAATCATTAATTTATACTTTTTGGGAGGCGAATAGATAAGTTTGAATGTGGCTTAGCCCGCAGAACCGCCCTTGGTCTGTGGAAATTGGAAAGTTCATAGGGACTGTAGTTTTCAATTGCTTGAATTTCAGAGTTATCAATTTCATAAAGATTGTTGTAGAAGCGAAAAGCAAGGAATTGGACGTATCTTGATAGGGGAAGGACACCCAAATTGTTTCTGATGTGTTCGTTTCTGATGTAGAAGTCTGATTGAGTGATCAGTCTAAGAAATTTACTTTGCTGACCCTCAAGAAGTTTCAGGTTCGTTTCCGCAGCACCACCCCAGATTGGGGCTGCATAGGTGATAATAGGGCGAAGGTATGATTTATAAATCAATAGCTTGTTAGCCATGGAGAGCTTTGATTTGTAGGCAATTAAGGGGTAGAGTGAAGTTTTGGCAGAAATAAATTTATTCTTAATTTTATTAATATGGGCTTTCCAGGTAAGTTTTTTATCTAACGTAAGACCGAGGTACTCGACTTTATTTGACCAGGGGACCGAAAAACCGCTTAGTTGAATCTGGGGGGGGGTAGAGTACGTTTCCTAGTAAAAATGACAGCAGTGGATTTGTTTGGATTTATTTTAATTTTCCACTTATTAAGCCACTCTTCAATGGCCATGAGGTGTTCAGTAAGGGTAGCATGGATTTTCCAGTAGAGAGAGCTAGTGGACAAAACGGCAGTATCATCCGCAAACAAGCAGAGCATAGTATTTTGGTGTTGCGGAATATCATTGATATAGATGTTAAATAAGAGAGGACCCAGCAGGGATCCTTGCGGTACGCCTGCAAGAATGGGTCTGTCCAGCGAGATATCTTTTCCTACTCTAACAGTAAAAGAGCGGTTGGAGAGGTAATTATTAATTAAAGTAATTAATTGGGTTGGGAAATGGAATTTAATTAGTTTGTAAATTAGACCAGGGTGCCAAACTCTATCGAACGCTTTTTCTATATCAATGAATATTCCTCCCGTGGATTTTTTGTACGCGATTCCTTTTGAAATTTTTCTACTACTCTGAGTAGTTGGTGGGTGGTAGAAAGTTTTTTACGGAAGCCAAATTGTTGAGGAATAATAATTTTGTTGGTCTCATCAAAGGCCAGTCATTTATTAAGAATAATTTTTTCGGCAATCTTGGCCATAGTCGGCAAAAGAGAAATCGGTCTATAATTGGATGGGAGATTTTTGCTTTTACCCTTCTTGCGGAGAGGATTTAGCTCCAATAGCTGTGTAGAGATAGTAATAGTTTTTGTGGAACTCTAGAACTAAGGTTCAATCTCCGGTAGTATAAGTGGCCTGAAAAATTAAGAAAACAATGATTAACAAATATAAAATAACGAAATTTATTTATTAAACAGTATTAAATTTGGTCCTGAGAAGATATGAAAGTAAAAAACACGTATAAAAAAAGAATGCAAAAATTTTAAAAATGAAAAAAAATGTAAAAAGTGATTAAAAGAGCTGATGTTTGCATTGTAGTCTCACTCGCCCCTGCAATTCGGCTCGTCCTTTAGGCGTGGGTTTCAGTCTCAGAGCTGTTCTCCCTCTGTTTTCATTCGTGGCATTCAATAGGTTGTAGATCGGTTTTTTCGCTATTTCCTCATTTTTCTATATTCTAAAAGCACCTTATTTTGCAATGAAAAAAAAAAATCTGTGTATAATTCGCAGTTGGAATGACGAATTACTTTATTTTATAATGGAGAGTTACTTTATTTTATAATGGAAAATAGCAGTTACTGAAAATGTTTGAATGAATGACATAGCAACTTTTTCGTTTCCACGGCTCAAATCAAGGAAAACATTTTGTGAACATCAAGACAAAATAGCGCATTTTTTGTCAACTGCTGATAATTTATGTAGAAGGCGAAAAAATAAACAAATTGTAATAAGACTTACTGATAGTTTAAACATTCGCTGAGCAAAAGAAAAAAAAACTATTTAAAAATAGTAACGGGTTTTGCAAATCAGGGAAACTTTGGGTTCACCATGATCTAATGGTAGTAGCCAGATTGAAAGGTCCCAAGTTCGATCCCTGTCAGTTTCTTCCTTGTGACATTGGATGAGTAAATCCTCCCAGAAGACGCGGCTGTAACTCTGTAGAGCAGACGGCTCTGGATGTAATTCCAGCAACTGTTAACAAAAGGAGAGGTGTTGCGTTTCTGAATGCATATTGTTCGTGGTGGGTGCTTGGGAATTTTCCACTTTAGTGACACGTGACTACGGTTCGTGTCCAAACGATTCTCAACGATGAGCTGTGCGGCTTATAAAATTACATAAGATTTTAAAAGTAACTTAATTTTGAAATGATTTACATCGGCACTTTCACGATTGGATTGAAGTTTTGATAATAGGTCTACCGAAAACTTCTGTCCGTTTTTAGAAAAAAACAAAAGAATAAATTTTTCCTACATTGAATAAACTTTTATTGAATAACGTATTTCCGATTCATTATTTGTGACTTCTTGCCAGCGTGATGGCAATTTGTAAATCCTTTTTTTTTAAAAAAATGTCTTTGTCTTATGAGGCCAATAATTGAACCGGTGCTTGTCAGATATCTTCTTCATTCTTAGATTTTTTGCCCTGCGAAAAATTTTGCAAGGACAGAAAGAAACAAGTCATACTTAAAGAGTGATAAGTCCGGAGAATATGATGCATGGAATAGAATTTCCCAGCCTAGTTCAGAAATTTTCTGACGAGCATTTTTCTTGGAACATCGCCGGGCGTCTTCTCTTGGACCGCTCCCTTTAAATTATCCTGTTTCTGACTATATTTCTCAAAACTGAGCTTTTCATTCAATGTTTAATGCTCATAATGTACTGCTCAGAGGCAAATTTGTTTTACAATATGAAGGCTTAGGTTTTCCGCACAATACAACCTTTTTCTTACGATTTTTTCGTAGGCAATTCACTTTTCATCTCCAGTTATCATCCGGTTCAAGAAGGGTTCGGTTTTGTTCCGAACAAGCAGAGATGTGCATGTGAAGACTCGATCATCAAAATTCGTCTGATTTAGTTCATGTGACACCCATTTTGAATATTTCCACACCAATCCCGTCTTCCGAATAAGATCCGAAATAGTTTGCCGACCTCTGATGTTGTCAGAGCTCTAACACATGGTTCTAACAGCATCGTCATCAATCAATCAATGGACAGGTACAATAGATACAGTTTTGATTCCAGAATGATGCTTTGACACAAAATGACTTTTGAACCAAGAAGTAAAAAAGATGAGTTAAACATACTTTTCAAAATTAAAAAATTCCTGCTACAACGCATCCAAACAGCTTTAATTTTTTTAAAAAATTGATATTTTGACATGCATTTAAATTTTCAAAAATCTCCCTCAGAGATTCTAAATGTCAAAAATTTCAACAGTTATAAGTTTAACACTTTGGCATAGGTTATAAATGAAATCGATTTAAGGCCGAATATATAAGAACAGATTTTTATCATTCCAAATTAAATACTTTTAAGACTGCCGATTGAATACTGATTCAAATGTTGTTGTTGTCGTGTGCAAGCTAGGCTGGCAATATGGGGTGCGCTGCATCACTTTTTCAACTGAACCCTAATTTGGTGTGCAGTCCGACTTCCTCAGTACACACATACCATAGGGACCCGTTTATAGGGTAGGCAACCATTCACATCTCATTCATACAAGGAAAGGACAAAGATAGGATAGATAGAGAAAAAAAAAGAAAAAAAAAGTACATCCATGCCCAAACCGGGATTCGAACTAGGACCTCTCTATCCGTCAGGGACTCTGACCACTAGACAGGGCGGCGGCACTGATTCAAATGATTCAATATTTAAGAAATTAAATGATAATTCGCAACCTTGATTAAAAGCATAAGAGAGTAGCTTTTGGCAACACTTGGGAAAAATAATATTTGTTTCAAAGTTTCCATTCAGTCTCAGTTGTCAAATTGTCCGTAAAATGAGTTACGCGAAATTCCATGGAATCAAAAGGTCGTGAGTATTGTCTCTACGTATAAATAAACCAAAAAGAAAATTACCAAAAGAAAAAATTTTACATCGTTGCAATATAATCGAGGAAAAAGTTACTAAAGAAATTGAATGAAAAAAAAATTATTATCCTCAAATATCTTATATATTAGTTGCCAAATATTTAATATTTCTGTTAATGAAAAAAAGCAATAATACATTTACATACTGTGTTGCTATGAAATTGTTGCCATCACGATTATTCAGTAAAAGTATAGTAAACAAAAATAATTGCTTAATTCGGTGTCAGAAATATATATATGATTAGTGTACTATGATATAGTAAGACTCACTCATAAATAATCCTCAATCTTCTTGTTTTGATGAAAGATATTGGATTCAATTCTTTTCATTGATCTCATTAAATTTTGCAGAAATGAACATATTTTATGAACATATTTGCAACAATCCGTAGACTCGTACCTTTATACTATAGTGTGTTTCATAAATAATATGCATGTTTACTTCTTTCTTTAATATATATAGCAAGTACAAAATCCTTAACTTAAATTGAAAAAAAAATATTGCCAATTGTTAGGAAATAAAAACATTCACACATAAAGTATTATAAAGTTTAAAAAAAAATTCTTTATGGGGTGAAATAGTGATGTGTGTATAAACATATCATTGGAAAAAAAAATTTAATTATTTTTTGGAAGCTACATGCAAATATGCAACAAAGAAAAATAGGAGTGTTATTAATATTATCGGATATAAGTACAAGAATGTTGCTCAAATTTTTCGAATAAAATAATAAACCAAATAAAAAAACAATAAAAAATAAACTGATAGAAATTAATAAACCAAGAAATATAAATAAATCAAGCATTGAGTGAATAAGCATAAATACGCGAAAATGCAAAATAATTCATGTTTTAATTTGTTAAGAGTGTGCTAATACACCTTTTCAAATGATAGGATGTGCACTTGTAGCGAAAGCAATCAATATTGAAAAGTGGCACCCCTCGAAAACACCCATCCATCAATGCTGCAGAGGTCCCTTTCTTCAGATCATTGTTCGCGGAAGAGATAGTTCTATGTCTTGGCGATCCCGAGCAAACACGGAAGGCAACCCTTCCCAAGCGATCATGGCAGAGCAACCCCTGTCATTCGAAAACGATCTTTCGGCGGAAGGCTGCCCACAGATTCACCGTCTCGTCTCCATCTCGGTATGACTACCGATCCTTCCAAGCTGGATATTTCCTGGCAGGACCCTGCTTCGCGGACTGACTTTTCACTATTTTGCGAAGGTGACCTGGTGGTTCCCCCTTACACCGAACAGCACCAGGGCCGATCTTCCACTTTCGGCAGCTTCTTCCAGGACTTGGGTGCGAGCATGCAGCCACAGGACTTGCGTCTCCGCGCATCAACCTTGCAAAATGTGGACCCGAACTGCGATGAGCTGCTGATGCTAAAGGCTTGTCCTATGCCAGCACAGCCCCTGCCCAAACTAGGCGGCCGGCCCCTCTTCAGTTCGTCCGTAACAAGGGTACATCCGTACTCCAACGCCAAAAACTCGAAAAGGACCGCTGTGCAGTCGAATTTCAACAAATCCTCAACTGGTGATGGAAGCAAGAAGAAATATTCTCCCGATTCAAGGTAAGCTCACCTTTTCTCATTCCATCAGTTGACTGTTGTAACTTTCAATGTCTCGCTTCATTCGCTGAAAATTCACGAAAAATGTAGACTTTCCGTAACAAGTTTGAAGATTCTAATATATTGAAAACTAAACAAATGAGCAAGTCTATTAAGAACTTTAAAATCCTTTGGTATAAAAAACGAATTTGTTCAAAAATTAATGCACGTTGCATTACGTTCTGCTTTAAAACTGCATCTTATGTGCATCTGCATTTTTTGAAAATTGATTAATTTTCCTAAATATTATCTCGTGATTTAAAGATTAAATTAATTTTTTCATTCATTTTGACTCATTTTTTTAAAAACCACTGTTTTCTTTTGAATAGTAAAAACTGATTTTTAGAATTACATTTTTTTTATTTAACCCCTTAACCTTCTGGGGTTCAGCGAAGAAAGTGCTTCACTTTTGCTTCGCGGTGGCAACATAGTTTTGGCTTTCACTGCAATGCAAGTTTTTCCCCCATTAGAACTTGTCAAGAATACAAAAGCCTCTAACTCTTGATGAGGCGTATTTCCGTTTTACCCTGGACCACCTCACAATAATCACATTTTATCACTTGCAGTGGGGAAAGACCATCAATCGTTGTCAGCTGAAGAAACCCACGTGTGCTAGTAGTTTTCTTTATGAATGTTCTGCTTGAAAATTTCTTCAAGTCTCTTTTATAATTTTTTAATTACCATTAATATTAATTTTATTTTATTAATTTGAAAATTATTATCAATAAATTTAATTTACTTCTACGCAGTTTTTATATTTAAAATTCTTAAATAAAAAATATATATACATGATAGCTAACTCAATGAATATCTTGGTATCATAATTTTAAAATGACATTTCTCTCTCTCTCTTTATATATATGTGTATATATAATAATTTCTTTTTGTTAAAAATCAGAATTTTTTTAATTTCCCAAATAGTTAAAATTGTAATGATTTAAATAGCTTTTAAAACACGTTAATTTGCAATTTAATTATTAATTGATTTTAATTATTGTCGATACTTTTCAAAGTCAACACTATTTTTTAAAATCATCAAATAATTTTCAAAATTATTGAAAGAAACAGCTCTGTTGCTTTATACACAAATTGAAGAATTTCGACAAAATTTTAATAGCTTAAAAAATAAAAAGCTACATTAATTGCTTAACAATAGACTTCAAAGTATATTGTAAACTATTCATTTCAGTTGAAATTTTGTAAATTTTTTATTTGAATATAAATTGTACATTCAAAAATTTTATAATTATAATTTGAAGTCTATTGTTAGGGAATTAATTAAGCTTTTAATTTTTTTACGTATTAAAATAACATGCATTAAATTACATATTAAATTCTTTGTAGAGAAAGACTTCTGTGTTTCTAACTATGCAAGAAATATCTCTCGATATAAGATTTATGTTGTGATTAGATATCTTTTATATTTCTTAAATTGTTTTGCACAAATAATAAAATGTTGTATCTCACGCTGAAAAATTTTAGAAGGAGAATAAAAGCAAGGAAATCTTTATGCTATTATTTCAATAGTATGAAAAAATTATGAAAATATATTAAATAAAATTAGTGAAAAAATATTTTAAAATGTGACGGTAAACATTTGATATAAATGCAAAATATATTTACATTTAACAATATATATATGAGTTCCATTTATTTCTATTATTTCCATTTATTTCTATTATTTGAGTGATTTTATTTCTATTATTGATTGATATGAGTTCCATTTATTTCTATTATTTTTTGAATTGCATGATATAAGGAGAAATAATTATTTCTATTATTTCGAAAGTAAAATCTGAGTAGATATTTGATTTTCAAAATTTTATTTTATTTAACGTTGCTATAGTAAGCTTCAATTTTCTCAAAACATGAAACCAATTTGACTAGTACACATTTATGAGAAAAATGTATATAATATGTGTTTATTGATATAATGTGGATATAAAATGTAAAAAAGGATAATTTTTTTTTGGATGGTTATCCTTTTGATTGCTTTTAGAAATAATTTTACAATTGTTGCTTAAAATTTTCAAAGCACCAAATCAATTTTTGTATATGGCTATCTACCTTTTTCATATTCCTTCCAGTACCATAAATTTCTATAATGCCTTATACACTTCCTAAGCTTATATATTTAAAAAAAATTTCAATAGCATATAATTTGTCATGATTTTTTAGATTAAGAATTAATAAATATTATTTTTTGTGGTACATTTTTGAATTTTGCTTCGAATAATTTTAATTGTCTAAATTACATATTATCTAAATTTGAAAAATCATTTTTATATTCTAAAATATGGAGTCTAAATAATTTTATATTTTTATTGATAGTTTGCAAATTATTCTTCAATTCACAGAAGAAAACTGTTAGCTTAAGTGGTTAAAATTCTGTAAATTTTAGAAAATTAATATTATTTTAAGACCGTATTTTTTAAAACTGAATACTTGATTCCAAACAAAGCTTATCAACGCGATTTTACGAAATAGAATTAAAAATTTCATGATGTTAAGATTTTTGCTTTGACTAAGTTTTATATCCCTCGATTTATTTTCGCATTTTCAATTGTTTTTATAAATAAATATAATAAGTAATAAACCTTCAAAGCATAATTATAACATTTATTTGCAAATATTTTCATGTCACAAGTATAAAATAAAATATTTGGAAGTGTCTTCAGTAAGGGTATGAATCATACTAACATTTAAGCATAATTTACATTTTATTATAAATGTATATGTATCTGATGAAATAATGACATAAATATTAGTTTTCTGTGGAAATAATTTCATTATTAAAAATTTAAATACAGTTAAACGTTAAAATTTAATTTAATATTTAAAATTTAAAGTTTTACATTTTAAAATCAAGTGTGAGAGAATTTAGTTCGATTTATAATATTTTTTTCTTACATTCAACAAAAAATGATTTAAGCTTTAATATTTTATTTATATAAACACATATTCTGTATAACTAAGGTTTCCGATTTTTGTTAATCATTAATAAAAATATAGGAGCATTTAAAATGATAACTCTAGAAACAAATTATTTAATTTATAAATTAAAATTAGGTTCACTGGGAAATTAGTTAAAATCTGAGAGATTACAAGGATTAAATACGTACAAAAATCATTACAAAATTAATTAAAATACTAAATTCATTCAAATGTTTAAAAAAATAATATTCAATTTATTACTCATTTTATCCATTCTAATTTTAAGAAAATTTTTTAACTTTTTCAAATTTCATATTTTTGAATATTTAAATTATATAGATTCCTCATTATTTAAACCTTGTCACTAAGTCCCATATTAATATAATCTCATGATGTCCAGTTTCCAATTAAATTATAAACAATACACACACACACACACACACACATATATATATATATATATATATATATATATATATATATATATATATATATATATATACATAATATGTGTGTATTATACAAAGAAACTAAATAATGTTATTTAAAAACTTGATAAAAAATGTAATGAAAATTAGTATTATATATACTTTTTATAAATCGCAATAATTAGAGAGTCTTCAACTATGAAAATCTAAAATGTGAATAAATATAGAAAAGTAAAACTGTTGCTTTCTTGAAATACTTTCGATTCCCGCTCACATTAGTTAAATCAACCATGACCGTTCAGTAAGTAAGTTCCCAAGCCACGATTTCACGGCAATCCATCAATTCGGGGGTTGAATTTAAAGTACTGCAGTGAAGCCCGTTGCCCCTACCTAGGGGCTCGGGATAGCCGGAAAACGCACAGAAATGTTTGCCCGAGTGTACTCGGGATAGCCGGTTAAAGGGTTAATACTACCAAAACATTTAAAATTTCCAATCAGCTAAGTTTTCATCATCCTAAACTATTCAAAATTATTTTTACAAAATTTAAGTAATGTAGTTTTAAAAAACTACTCAGCAATAATTGACGAAGAAAGATATGGCTAAACTCAGTATTACGGTGTAACCTCGCGTGATTATAAAAAGATGTTATTCCCAAAATACGTATATTTAGGTTCAGCAAAAATTTATTAGTATAAAAAATGTTAATTCTAAAAAGTTATTATGAAGCAAATTTGAATTTAATGATCAATGTATTTAGGAGTAAATAAGAATTTATTCATAAATTTTTTATCATATATTTTATCTAAAAATTAATTCAATTTGACGTATGAGGAAAGCAGATAATTTAAGAAAAAACAATCCTATAAAAAACAATATGATTAAACACTGCAAAAATAAAATTATGTATATATATAAGATATATATTTATATATAAAAAACTGTACTATATTCTATAATACTCTTTAGTACATTACTTTAAAATATTTTACTTTCCTTTCCCACATCTTTTTACTCAAAAACTCAGTTTCTAATAGCAGTTCACATTCCAGCGTTTCATTCTTTCCACTGTTGCTTTAATTCATTTGAAGTAAAGGCAATCTCGTATTCATATTTATTAAAATCTTCACTTTTGTCAGGGTGGTGCTAATTTATTAGATATTTTTTAATATATTAGTTCACCCACAAACCCTTCAAACTGAGATAGCTATTCCACTTAGAGAATAGACTTCAATATCCAATATAAAAAAATGCAATCAGTTTTGATAATTTTCATACAAAAATTAAAATGCATCCAAAAGACAAGTCCCTAGAGACATAAAAGTATAAATAAACTAAATAAGTAAAATAGATATATAAATAACTTTTGCAAGATTTTCTAAACGTGTAAACCCAAATTTGTGAGAAAGAAAATATTATAATAAATATAAAGATAAAGATAATAATTTAATTATTCCGTAAGCAATAAATATTTTTTTGTTACTTATTGTGTATATTGTTCCCCTTTTTCATAATTTTGTGGACGATCCCTTAAATCGATTCACATCCCGATAGCCACAATACTGAATTCCAGATAATGAAGAGATTGATAATCGGTACTCTAGATAATGTTGCTCTATGTTATACGAATTTTTTTAGTATTATATACTATAAAATTTAAATTTTTTAAATACGTTATGAAGTATTTAAGATATTTCTAGAGAATATAAAACACATTTTGTGTTAACATACAGTAACCAGTTTTTGTGCAGTATATGAAAATTTCAATCCGATTGAAAGATAGTGACGAACTTATCAGTAAAACTGAAATGCTTTGCCATTTAGCTTTTCCGATTTTTCATATGTATTTCATCACGTCACATAAATATTGTGGCTGTCAGTTACGATGTATTATTGTTCATCCCCCGTACAAACTGTATTTATGCATTTCAATCGCCCAGTTTAGTACTGATCTGTATTCTAACTGATATCTGATCTATATATCTGGTCACTCTCATCTTTCATTCAAAGTGATTGCCGGCTGGCAGTTGTCTGAGGGTCCTAGAACCTCAACCCTCATTGGATATCTGGAATGAAACTTGGGAGCTATATCTTGTTCTGATTGGCATATCGAAGTAGAGCTTTTAAGTAAGCGGGGCTTATTAGAGTTTACATGAGAAAAAGTCGTTTTTTTAAAGTAGAATAATTAAGAAATTAAATATTAAATTTATATTTTTAGTCTTGAAATTTATTTATGTTTTAACACATAAGCAATATTTACAAAAACATTAGTTATAAAGATACAGAAAAGTCCACTGCTAAAAACAGTGAGAGTGATAAAAGTTACAAGGCAAAAACACTAAGACATGACTGTACAACATATAGAATTCTTTATTTTTATTTTTTATTTATTTATTTATTTATTATTTTATTTTTTTGTTACTATATACAATTTATTTATTTGTATTTTTTATTTTATGTATATGTATATATATATATATTATTATTTATTTATTTTTTTCGTTTTATATAATTTTAATTTGTTAGTAGAAGGATAAAAAGGTTAATTGTTAGTATTATCATGGACGTATTGCTTATGTGTGTAAATCAAGGTGGCTGGTGAGGAAACTTAGGGCAGTAACGAAGTAGTGAGCGGGGACGGTGCCGATTATGGGTGCTAAGGTCATTATATTGTGGCACGTTTATAATTAATGGATTCTCAGTTTTGTTAATATTTTTATACACGTTATACATAATTTTGGCTAGATATTCCCTAATTGTTGGTATATTTAGTTCTCTTATCTTTTTATTTCTGTAATACCAGGGAGCTTTTGCTGCCTGTCTGATAATTTTATTTTGTAAAGTTTCTAATTTTTTAATTTTACTGTCATGGGTATAGCCCCAGAGGGGGCAGGCATAGGACAGAAGTGGTCTGAGGTATGCTTTGTAAATGAGCACTTTGTTTTCGATTGAGAGCTCAGAGTTGTATTTTAGGAGGGGGTATAGTGTTGCAGTTGTTTGGTTAAATTTATTTGTAACATTTTTGAGATGTGTGTTCCAATTTAATTTCATTCATTCAAAATACTCCTCACGTGTGAAAGATCGAATAGATGAGTGAGAGAAGGGCCATTTACTTACTCTTTTTTGTAGCTATTTGGAGGCATCTAAGTTCAATATATATATATATACACACATAAAATGACAGAAAGGGTGAGGATTTTGAATCACAAGTCGATTACATTTTAAGTACTCAAGAGAATTTTTGCCTGGCGACCTCATATTATATATATTAAAATAACAACTAATATAAGATGTATACAATATTTAAACAATTCAAAAATGTGCTTGAAGTTAATAGATTTAGAGTTTATATCCATATGGCTAAGATCAGTGTTTAATCGAAATTTTAGTCAATAATACACTTCATAAATATATAGCAAGGCGAAAGAGTTCATTGGAATATTCCATTAATGATTTTGGTATCAAAATACATTTTTCATTCATTATTAATGGTCACACATTAATGTATACAAGAAAAATAAGGTGCCCAATTTATTGATACATAGCAATATATAAAAAATGGACAGCTAATATGGGTTTTCAAGTTAAGGTTGAATTAATTAGATATTTAAGGTATTAGCAATTCTCAGTAAGGTAACTGACAAAAATCTACAAAATATTAAATGCATGTTATAAATTTTTAATTGTGAGTTATTAATTTAAATTATTCAGTGGTATAAATTAACTGTTTTCATTCCTTATTAATAATCACTCATTAATACATACAAGCAAATTAACCTGCACAAATTATTGATACATAGCAATATATAGAAAACAAATATGGGTTTACAAATGAGGGTACAAGTATTCAGATATTTAAGATTTATGTAATTCAGTAAGGCAATTAATAAAAATCTACAAAATTTTAGGTATATGTTATAAATTTTTGTGAGCTATTAATTTATTTTGTTCAGATACTGATAGTTGATTTGAGTCGAAGGACTGCCCTCGGTCTATGGAAATTTTTTTATATTCGTAAGGGTTGTGTGGTTCAAGTGCCATTACTTCAAAGTTATCTGTTTTGCACAGGTTATTAAAAAAATTGAAGGCCCAACATTTTATGGAGTGGTTGATGGCAGTCCTGCCCAAGTTGGCTCTAATACGCTCTCATTGCTGAAATAATATTGCGACATAGAAATAAGTTTTAGAAGATTGTTTTGCTGTGTGCTTTTCCAGAGTGGGAGCCTAATAAGGGGTAGAGGATAGTTTTAGCAGCGATAAATTTAGCTCTTATTTTGATGAAATAAGGCTTTCATGTGAGACGTTCATTGTAGGTAAACAATGGGCTGCCAGGGGATCTCTAGAGTACCAATTTAAATTTTTTTGCTGGTGAATAGGACTGCTTGAGATTTTAAGGTGATGATTTTACTTTTACAGTTTCTGAGCCATTCATCAATTTGAATGATATGCTCATTAAAGATGAATAAAACGTTATGTTCAGTATCAATGGATAGGATAGCAGTATCATCTGCAAACATACTAAGCTTGGCGATTGAATCTTGGGGTATATCGTTTATATGTTGTGTGTGTGTATATTATATATATATATATATATATATATATATATATATATATATATATATATATATATATATATATATATATATATATATATATGTAATATGGTTCCATGTATAGAGATAACTATATTATATTCTATACAAATATTCGATTTAAGAGATAACTGGCAATCAATTTGATTAAATAATAGGAGGCCAAGCATATCATTTACGAATGCGAGGCTCTTGCCCTCCCTAGATGTACAGACAATGTAAAGAAAATGAACAACTAATATGGGTTTTCCAGTTAAGAGTGAATTAATTAGACGTTTAAAGTATGAGCGATTCAGTAAGGCAATGAGGACCCTATTGTGAATTCATTTATTTTTATTTAATTACAAGTTACAAAATTTTAGCTGTAGGTTATAAATTGTTAATCATAAGTTATTAAATTAAATTGTTCAGATACTGGTAGTTGGTTTGAGTCGAAGGATAGCCCTCGGTCTATGGAATTTTTTTATATTCGTAGGAGGGTTGTATGGTTCAAGTGCCATTACTTCAGAGTTATCTGTTTTGCACAGGTTATTAAAACAATTGAAGGCCAAACATTTTATGTAGTGGTTGATGGCAGTCCTGCCCAAGTTGGCTCGAATAGGCTCATTGCTGAAATAATGTTACGCGTTAGAAATTAGTCTCAGAAGATTGATTGTTTTTCTGAGCTTCCAACATTTTTAAGTTGGTCAAAATGCTTTCATTATTTTTGCTTCTCTGCCTTACCGAGATACCCCTCTTCTCGAATGGACTCGCCTCTTGTTTGTGAGAATCGGTGGGGTTGACCACCGGTTTCTGCCGGCCTAAGAAATCCACACGGGGTTGTAGTTTATTGGGTGATTATTCTCTTGTATTAGAAATGTTTTATGTTTAGTGCTTAGTTGCAGTTTTTACAATACTCAAGGTAAAATTATCCTTCAAATAATTTTTGCTTAAAAATTTTTAATTTAACTCTCAAATAATTTTCTTGTAGAAATATTTAAAAATGGAAAATATGTATAACAGCAATTTGTTATGGAAGGTCATATTCTTTTTCATTCTGAATATGATATTTCTAAAATTCATTTGAATTATGCATGTGGCTGTTGTATTAGGTATTTATTCACAAAGATTTGTTTATAGCTGAATTGTGAAATTGATAGAAGGGAAAAATATAAGTTCGTGACAGATTTGAAAGATAAGAATTAATAGATAGATAAAAAAATTTGAAATAATAAAAACAAAACAATTTTGAAAATGGGAAAATATTCTTTAAAATGAAATAGATTTCAATAAGTTATAAACTGACTGTGTTTTTTTATTAACGCTATAGATGAAGTGTTATAAGTTCTCAATTAATTCTCAATCGGTGGGTCTTTGGCGGTATTGGGAATCGAACTCCCGTCCTCCCACACTCGACTACTGCGGCCCTGGTTTTGATTTTAAAGCAATGAAGTGAGTCCAAGGGGTTTGGGATAGCCGCTTTGTGCGCAGAAATATTTGTCCGAGTTAACTAGCCGGGTAAGTGGGGTCAGGAATTGAAATATAGGATGGGATGAATTTAATAACAAATATATCTTATAGAAAATTACATTTTTTTCATACTTAAAAATGCCGAGCTGGCAGCCGAATGGTCAGCGCTCTTGCCTTCGGTTCAACAGTTCGTGGGTTCGAATCCCACCTTGGGTATGGATGTTTGTAGTGGTTCGGAATCCACTTTAAACTGTAGGTCCCGGTCTAATTAGCTTTTGTATGCAAAAAATGACCGTTGAGTGACAAACAAACAAACATCCAATATAGTGGGAGCAAAGGCCTGATGGTGTCATATCCGCTAGACAGCTGCTTCGATTCCTGCCCACCTCAGAAGAAGACAGTCATACTGAGATTTTCTGTGATGCTAAAAGTTTGGTAGGACTCAAGATTTCACACTGATGGCTCAGATGTCGACATTGTCATTCGAACATGATTCAAAATTGCGAGAGAATTACTAATGTTTTTATTGGAATATACAAGAATAAAATTATATTTTTAGTAGAAATATACGAGCTAAAATCCTTTTGCAGTAAATAATTTAACATAATTCTCTTATTTTCTTTTAAAGTCAACTTGCGGGCGGATGGTTAGGGGTCGGCCCAGGAGGACGAATGTTTTTGAGAATTGGGGGTCAAATTTTGCTCATATTTTTTAGTACAAGCTCGAGGGTCACCAAAGATCATTTGCACTTGAGTGAAATTTAACTGCATATTTTTAAAAAATTTTTAACGTGTAAAAAATCAATGATCAAACAATCTTAATATATATATATATATATATATATATATATATATATATATATATATATATATATATATATATATATATATATATATATATATATATATATATATATATATATATATATATATAATGACAAAATTGATTATAAAATATTTACTGAGAAATCTGTTGTTTATTTCCAGATAGCTTTTTAATATTAGGTTCATATTTCATATTTTTTAGTCAAAGGCATATTAATTCCCTTAAAGTCTATTTCTATTAGAAGCGTTTACATAGTTCGTTAGCCGCCCAACTTGTCTAGTGGTCAGCATGCCTGACTACGGATAAGGAGGCCTGGGTTCGAATCCCGGTTCGGGCATGGATGTACTTTCTCTATCTATCCTGTCTTTGTCCATTGACGCATTATGTCCAAATTTGGACCTTGAGCCATAAAACCCAATCAACCAAACTGTGCTTGTCCTTTCTGTATATAAATGTGTTGTAAATGGTTGCCTACCCTATAAACGGGTCCCTATGGCATGTGTGTACTGAGAAAGTCGGACTCCACACCAAAATAGGGTTCAGTTGAAAAAGTAGAGCAGCGCACCCCGTGTTGCCAGCCTAGCTGACACACGACAATAAATAAATGAACATAGTTCGTTGAAGAAAACAACTTTTCAGCGAATGTGTGTTGACCCAAGTTTTTTTAAAAGAACTTTAACTAGTTTTTTCCCTGATATGGAATTATTTGCTAAAGAGAATCCCATGCGTTTTATATAATATTTCCAATTTAAACTTTGGGATCAATATTACCTGCATTGCTTTCACACGAGTTTACCTTCTACTTCAGAAATTAAGTATTTTGTTTTTTACGCTGCTTCGAAATTCAAATAATTCCATTTCTAGACTAATCGATTCTTAGCCACATAAATTCGGGCCGAGCTGACAGCCGAATCGTTAGCGCTCTTGCTTTCGGTTCAACAGTTCTTGGGTTCGAATCCCACCTTGGGCATAGATGTTTGTTGTGGTTCGGAATCCACTTTAAACCGTAGGTCTCGGTCTAATTAGCCCTTGTGTGCAAAAAAATGACCGTTGAGCGACAAACAAACCAAACCACACAAATTCGGCTAACTTCCATTTTTTTTAAGTTGTTTTGTGTGAATATAAAATAAGAGAAATGCATTTTCTAAATTTTTAAATTGATTGAATCTCTCCTATATAAAAAACCCTTGTTTTATTTCCTGCATAATCATTATGTATCTTTTATTTGCATTTTCTTGAATGTCAACCGAGTTTGGAAAAATTTGTGTTTTAAAATTTTTTTTGTTATTGTAAAAAATATATAAATATTTTTCATGATTTTTTTTATTTCCAAATCCTTAGTAAAGATGACAAGTTTCGTCATAAATATTTTAACATTTTCAAACATCGTTAAAGCAATTAGTCCATGTCTTCGTGAAGTTTTTTATTCAGTTCATTTAAATGCCAAGTGAAGTTGCATAAAACTATTAAATCATTTAAAAAATGTATATTGGATAATTAATTCATCGAAACTATTGTCTTTCTCAATTAGAAAGAGCTTAATTTTCTCTAATAAGGTTACAAAACTGTCAACAAGGACTTGACCGAAACCCAGCCATCGCACTTCAAAATGCCTGAATATTGGCATTCAGTTTCTTCTGAGAAGTGCGCCAATTACCAATGATCAAGAGCTCTTGCATATATAAATTTCATTATTTGTATTACAACTGACATTACGCTGGAAAATGTTTTTAAACTATGCTAAACGCATAAAATATTTTCTGGTGTGTTTTACAATGAAATTCAATCAGAAAATGTGAAATGTTTTGCTAAGGATGCTGAATAAAAATCCAATGTTTTTCCCTACCATTCTATTTTATGTTCAGGTGCATTATTAGATTGCAGAAATTATTTTCTGAATGCCATTCCTTGCATGCAATATCAAATTCCTTAAAAATATGAAGACCGGTACACTTCCCTTTCAATGATTTAACTCTTCCTTCATTATATTTCCAGACTACTGCGCAAAATCTGATGATTTTATCTCGCCTGAAGCATTTCAACACAATTTAAGTTCTGTATATGGGAAGAAATAATTTTTTCTATATATATATATATATATATATATATATATATATATATATATATATATATATATATATATATATATATATATATATATATATATATATATATATATATAGTTCTATTACTCGATCTTTAATTATATCGAGATTTATATTCAACTCATTGTGATGCGTTTTATAATCAAGTCTTTTTATTTAAAATCAGCAAACAATGTAGGACTACATTCTAAAAACGCTTTTTTTTTTTCTATTTTTTACAAATTCGCCTTCTAAGAAATGGTGAGCAGCGCAATTTTTCATGGCGAGCAATGCAATGGACAACTTGAAAACTAGAAGTGTAACGTCGTCTTTTAGAACAAAATCTTTAAAACACTGCTTTGAGAAAAACTCTCTTTTTTAGTTTCTTTTGTAAAAAATACGTTTTTCTTTTTTCATCTGTTGACATTCTGAGTAAAGAAATCAGCATTTCAAAATGTCTTTTTACATCATATGCGCCTGCACTCACTTTTCATTACAAGTTATACATATAACCATTTTATTCCGCTCAATTCCACGCCGAGCTGGCAGCCGAATGGTTAGCGCTCTTGCCTTCGGTTCAACGGTTCGTGAGTTCGAATCCCACCTTGGGCATGGATGTTTGTAGTGGTTCGGAATCCACTTTAAGCCGTAGGTCACGGTCTAATTAGACCTCGTGTGCAAAAAATGACCGTTGAGCGACAAACAAACCAAACCATTGATTCTGAACATAACGTTTTATTCATCTTAACTGAGCATATCATTCAAATTGATGAATGGCTCAAAAACTAAAAGTAAAATCATCTCCTTAAAATCTCAAGCAGTCCTATTCACCTGCAAAAAATTGAAGTTGGTACTCTAGAGATCACCTGGCAGCCCATTGTTTACCTACAATGAACGTCTCACATGAAAGCCTTATTTCATCAAAATAAGAGATAAATTCATCGCCGCTAAAACTATCCTCTTCCCCTTATTAGCTTCCCACTCTAGAAAAGCACACAGCAAAACAATCTTCTGAGACTAATTTCTATCTCGCAATATTATTTCAGCAATGAGCCTATTCGAGCCAACTTGGGAAGGACTGCCATCAATCACTACATAAAATGTTGGGCCTTCAATTTTTTTAATAACCTTTGCAAAATAGATAACTCTGAAGTAATGGCACTTGAAGAAATATTGATCTTTAAATCTTTCTTTCCGCAGCTGCTCGAGCGACACGCAGCACCAGAGGCTGGCCGCCAACGACCGCGAGCGGCAGAGGACGCAGCTGCTGAACATGCACTTCGCGGACCTGCGGAGGAAGGTGCCCTCCTGCCCTCCGACAAGCTCTCCAAGATCCAGACCCTGAAGCTCGCCATGCGGTACATCCAGTTCCTGAAGGACGCGCTCAACAACGGCCTCGTCCTCACGAGTGGAGACATCCCGGACTCCTGGCCGACGTCCAGCTACCTGACGCACGACCTGCTGTCCAGGGAGTTCCTCTTCAGGCGGATGCAGAAGGACTGGGCCGCCCAGAGGCAGATGTCCTGAGCACCTCGAGGAAGTGAGTAGACAACGATTTTTTTAATATCTCTTTTGTAGAGCTTCAGTGGCTGAGTAGCTTCACGCCGCTTCCCATAAGCTCAGCAAAGTGAAGCATCATTTGCCGCGGGCAGTGGTTGGGAGGGTGACCACGGTGCACTCTCCTTCACTGGGTTGCTGGAACTCCGTGGGTTGGGAACGTGTCCACGTTAATCTGTGACTTCCAAAGTCCTTCCGCTGGTGTGGCGTGGATGTGGAGAGGAGGGTGCCAGCTCAGGTGTGGGCCCCGTCACCTGACCGTGGTTCAAAATTAAGAGGCACCTTAAAAAGGTCAAAGTCGTACTTTCACCTTCGTAGTGCTCTGATCCAAACGAAAGACGCTCTCCATTGACTTAATTCACACTAAAGGCATAGCGAGCTTGGCTTGTCCAAGTGTCATAAGCAACAACAACATATCTCTTTTGTCCTCAAAATACGAATACAGTATATCGCATTGTGGTAGTAAGCAACTTTCTGTCTACCACTGGAATAGCTACCACTATTTAGCCTGGTACACTAATGGTTATAGTTATGAAGAGCTGTCCATTCTAAATTGGAATTTAGTGCTGTTACTCTTACCAAAGTTCGTACCTTTCTTCTGGTTTTTCCTGAAGTAGATGGAACGTTCTTGTTTCCACGGCAACAGTCGGGTGCAGAAAAACTGGTGACATCTGTTATTGTGCTAGGTGGACTGTTTAGCTCTTAAGGGGACGTAGTACTGAATAGACATCGTAGGCTTTTACATAGAGCTGCCAAAACTCTAGTGATTTTATCGGGAAACTCCTGATTTTTCAAGATTTATCCCAATAATGTGTATGACAAACAACAGATTTCTGGGTATTTTAGTGAAAATTTACAAACAGCCGCGATTTTAACGCCAAAAATATATATTGAGTTGTTTTAGTATCATAAATAGTCAACAGTTTAATTATAGCTAAATATTCTCAAAATGAGAAAAAAAATGTTTTGAACCGCAGTTCACGCATTCATTTCTAAAGAGTCAGCAACGTAGGAAAAAAAAATAAATAAATTGCCCTGAGTTATTCGAATTTGAAATGTATTATGCTTTTTATGTGGACAAAGTATTTGATCATTACTATGTTCTTATACATATATAGAAGTATTTGTCACTGATTTAAATATATTTAGTAATGTCTTTTATGTTTTTATGTAAATTATTATAAAGTTGTTTATGTAGTTTAATATTTATAAATAGCCCCATAAAACAAATGTTTCGACATAACCGTTGATGTGTAATATTTTACATGCGGTTTATTCTTTTATTTTTGATTTTATGAGGTTGAGATTTATTTTATTAAGAACCTTACAAAATATGTTTAACATAAAACATTCTCAGAATGTATAATCTAAAGAGTAAAATTGTCTTTTTGAGGTATTACCGTTTTAAACATTCTGTTTCAAGTAAAAAATGTCGCTGGTATTGTCTCCTGTTTTTTCTTCCTCAAAATCAGTAGAATCTATTGCTTTTTTCCTCAAAGGTTGGCATGTGTGCTTTTATTAGAGGAGTTGTTTTATACCCTATACACTGTTTCAGCTGCATTCTGCGCTGGAAAGGTTAGCGCAGCATTCCGAGAAGGGCACTGGAAAGAACCAGGATGCAGAAAAATAAACTGTTGAGCACACGCACAGCTCAAGATATATCCCGAAGATCTGCACTGAAAAGAGACGATAACAAGTGAAGTCTATATTGAATAAGCAGTTCAGAAAACACATAAGCGTATTCCGTAACGTTAGTTACGTCGGTTGTTAAATATGACGTCTGCAACTAAATTGCATCGTTGTCGACACTCAGCAGAGAAACGTCTCCCTGTCCTTTACATCTGCATGCTCAGTTGTTATTGTTGCATGTTGTTCCTAATGACACTTGGACAAGCCAAGCTCGCTATGCCTTGGCTATGCGAATTGAAGTCAATTGGGAGCGTCTTTCGTTTGAATCAGAGCACCATGAAGGTGAAAGTACGACTTTTGCTCTTCAAATCCTCCGGTAGATGGGCCTAGCTGGCAGCTGAATGGTTAGCGCTCTTGCCTTCGGTTCAACAGTTCGTGGGTTCGAATCCCACCTTGGGCATGGATGTTTGTAGTGGTTCGGAATCCACTTTAAACCGTAGGTCCCGGGCTAATTAGCCCTCTTGTGCAAAAGATGACCGTTGAGAGACAAACAAATCAAAGCTCCGATAGATGGCACCACCAGAGGATCCACTCCCTCAATTTTGGCATTGAGCTGAAGGGGGAGGAAATTTTCTCCAGACCATTGCACCCATGGTAACTGCTCAACGTCCGACCACAGGACTTTCCTTCGGTTCAACAGTTCGTAGGTTCGAATCCCTCCTTGGACATGGATGTTTGTAGTGGTTCGGAGTCCACTTTAAGCCGTTGGTCCCGGTCTAATTAGCTCTCGTATGCAAAAAATGACCGTTGAGCGACAAAACAAACCAAAACCAAAAGACCACAGCCCATTCGATTCCACAGATTTAACGAGCACGTATATCGCATGTACTCGGTGGGTCTTTGGCGGCATTGGGAATCGAACCCCACCCTTCCGTATGGAAGGCCGATACCCTGACCATTAGGATACCCCAACCATTGCCCCTTACTGCTAGGTTTTATGTTTGCAAAAGAGAGCGGTGCATCATGAAATGGGCATTCGAGACCTGCGGTAGTGTAATGGTCTGCTACTAAAAATGTAGCGGCGGATGAGTCCTGTAATGGCAGAATGTATGCAGGGGCACTTTGAAATCCTGAGGAACCCCTCTTTCAGTTATAGTGGAAAACTATTATTCCAGTGAACAGTGATGATAAGGTATTATTGCAACAATCAATGACGGCTGTGAAGTGGAGGAAGTGAGCAGCTATTTTGCCCAAACCTGTCTCTTTCGGGCCGCTGATGCCTGTCGTCTGAACAGCAGCTAAGCTAAACCAATCGCCTCGTAATTTTAAACTATGATCAAATGATTAACTTCCTCTCCACACTAACGGAAGGACACTACGGCTATTTTAAGTGCCCTAATCACCGTTACTGAATTCCACAGATCATCGATCAGGATATTTAAAGCTTTTTCTGTACGCAAATATATTTATTTAAAAATTATCAAACTCACACGATGTAATATTAAAGTGAAAAAATAATTAAAGAAAATAAGAAGACGAAAGAATCAAGACTGTTTAGCAGGAAAAATAATTTAAAACGAAAAGAAAACTTTTTATAAAAAATTTTTGGATACATTTTATGGGGTGTTATTTTTATAATAAAACAATTCTGCAATTTACATTATTACTGCTCTCGGTAAAAGCGGTACTTCCCTTAAAAAGAATATTGTATTAAGCGAGTAATTACTTTCAGTTTAATTAGTCCGGTTAATAGACAGCTTTGTTAAGCAGCTGTCAATCAACCGAACTATTTAAAGATTAAATAGTAGGGTCCAGTCTAATTAGACCATGTGAGCAAAAAGTGACAGTTGAAGGACAAATTGTCAAGCTGCCCACAAAGAATCCTTTATACTATTATTCAATGTATTGACTTTTTATGAGTAAGGGTAACAGGGTACCAATGTTCTATTGTAAGTACTACAACTTCTATAGTACAGAGGGTATTAACACATTTTTAGAACGATTTCGATTAAGAATTTTAAAAAAGTAAATGTTTTAGAACAAAAATGTTTTTCAACAGCTTATTATTTGAAATGAGAAACATCATCTACCACTTTTCAATTTATTCTTCTTTCAAAATGTCGCATGTAAATAAGCTGTGGATTGAAGGATATGTGTTTGCGCTTTCCGAAGAAAATACTCTTATTCCAGGATTCAAAAACGTTGTGAAATGCATGGTATTAAAATTTCTAAGTGTAAAATAAGCAAAATTATCAATCGGACAGGTAAAACCGTCAATCATTATTTCTACATGGAAAGAAGACTCCATACGAATATCGGAAAAAAGTACGTACTGTTTCAAATGTTTCTAAAGTGAAATCCCTGGTAACAAGAGAAAATCCACCAACACATAAATCAATTGCAAAGTCTCTAGATACAGCTGTTGCAACAATAAATAAAATAATAAATAAAGATTTACAACTTAAAAAAGCTAAAAAAACATAATGTTCACCAGCTTTTGCCGAGGCATGTGGCTCAACGCAAAACATTTTGTAGAATCCTGTATAAAAACCATTGGTTCCGTCAATGTAAAGAAAGTTTCAGTAAGGGGTTTATGATAATCGCAGGTTTCTCCTACAATGGGAAATTCAAAATAAAAAGAGTAGAAAAAAAATGTTAAAATCAACTCATCATACTATCAGGAGAAGATTTTACGTCCAATATTTACAGAAGAAATTCTACCTCTTTATCCTAAAGACTTTCAAAGAGTGAAACTTCATCAAGACAAAGCTACAAGTCATACTTCGAAAACTACCACTGCATTCATTGAAAAAATGATGACTCATATAGGTATTGCATATATACCTTTTCAACATATTCCTATGAAGTCCCCTGACGTTTCAACTATGGACTATTGTGCCGTTGGTTTGTTAAAATGAGCTCTTCCTAAACGAAAACCCACCACGATAGATGGACTCTGGGAAGTAGTAGAAGAGGAATAGAAAGCAATACCCCTGGAAATTTTACGAAAAGCTCTTATATCATAGAAATCACGATGCAGACTTATAGTCCAGAAAAAAGGCTATCAGATCGAACATTTAAAAAAATAGTCATTAAATTTTAAATATTAATTAAACGGCCCCGAAATCGTTCTAAAAATGTGTTAATACCATCTGTACTTCTGTAAACTAGATTGTCGAATCCAGTTGTAAGCCATACTGTACCTTCATTCGATATCAATAGAATGGTAAAATATTTTAGGCTTTTAATCAAAATCTTTATCGAAAGCAAACTCGGTTGTGTAAAATAAAAATAGTAATCTTCAAAAAGAGAAGCTAAGGATTTCCGAAGTGCATTTATGAGCATGGAAGTGCTCCATTCGAAAAGGAAGTGGGTATGAAACACGTTCGAGAAAACGTAGCCGAAAAGGGAAAATCCAACACCCTGTCAAACGGATGAGATTCTAACGAGTCTCCTGACACTGAAACTACACGTTCTCGTTTCGCATGTCATTGACTGTGTCAAGGACACCGTCCCGCCCCCAACTACGGAAGTTCTCTCCCAGGGCGATACTTTGCATGACAAAGATAATTAAGTGGCTTTCCAGAGATCTTTATTACGGTTTCAGTAGCTCGTCGGCTTTATTTTTCTTTTCCTTCCACGGAATATAAACTGAAATAAAGCAATATAATTTTATCGTCTGCCGCATTTCATTCCACGGACACTTTTTAAATGAAAGGGAAACATCATTTCAGAATTGTTCTCATTTGAACGTCTACCAGAGGATCAAATGAAGATGGAAAAAATCGTTTGCATTTGAGAATTGTCAATCTGAAGTGAAGTGAAAAAATGATCATTTGCTGGATTTGAATAATGAAACATTTTCAACTCATACGGAAAAAATAGATCTTTTAAGAACGTGTAATTTTTCAAACATAACTTGTGTAATTTGCGTTAACTAATGTTTCTAATGAGTAGATATGTCTTCACTGAAAATTTTGTCCCATGTTTGTAAAATGCTTTCAAGGTAGAATGAAATTTGAGCTGATGACTCGTATTAATTTGACACAATTTCAAAAATATTTATAATTATTGTTTCAAAAATAGGAATTTTACATTTTCTGGTACTAAAAGCATAAATATGAATTAATATATTTATATGAATAATTCAACTTTTGAAGAATCTAGCAAATACAATCAAATAGGCAACAAATTAGTTAATAGAATTAACTTTTCAATATCAGTTTTGAAGTATTGTGTGTACAATTTTGAGATGTTGCTCAGCAAATCATCTTGTCACAACCATCAATATCTAAAATACTTTTTACTTTTTCAGGTGTTTGAAAAAATTGAATTGGGAGTGCAATTGTAGAACAAAATAGTCTTACAAGAACGGAATACCTGTATAGAACATAGAAGTGCAGACATTCATTTTGTGCCATTTTGTTTAGTCTGTAAATACTCTTGGATAAGAAACTGAAACACTATGGATGTGCAATATTATAGGAGATTGTTATGGATGCTGAATTAAGCAATTACATGATAATGTTTTAATGCAGTTTTTAAATGAAAAGTCCATTTCGAATTAAAAGAGATTTTTACATATTCTGACATAATAAGATAAACATTTTTAAATATATATTAATTTTTATATTGTTAAACAAAAATATATTTTCATATATTAATTGAAGATAAGTAAAATTTATGTTATATTTATAAAATTAAAAAAAAACTGAGTCTTTGACAAGTAAGTGTAAAACAAAAAAGTTTTTTTTAATAACAGCTGTGCCTTATTAGTGAATGAAAAAGCTTTTATATATTTCAATAAATAAACTTTTATATTAAATGCTTTGGAAAATTTCATCGTTAATTTTGCACGTATTCAACATTCTCTCCATATATTAGAGATTTTTTTCTACCTTTTGATTTTTCTACGTTGCTTTCAATTCGAAACTAAGCCTACTTTGCTTAGTTTTGAATTGATGAAAGCATGCCAAATAAAGCTGAAAATTAGGAATTAACATATTTTTTTCTTTAAATGAATTATATTGAATTTTTTGCGGAGATCAAACATTTGAACTAGAAAAAAATAAAAGTAAATTATAACACGTTAATCTGCTTATCTGTAAAAAATTAGCATATAATACGAATATGAATTTTTGATGCACATTCATTAAAATGTATTGTAATGTGAGAGATTTAATTTTTACCACATGAACTTATATACATGGATATTTATATGCAAAAATATGTATTGTACACATCTCATAGTTTAATTCGAAATTTAAGCTTGTGATATCTCCCTGTCTGGTCAAAATGTTGTCAGTTTTTATATATATGTGGATTCATTTATTTTAATAACTTAGCGGAATGTTGCAATAATTTTCCTGGATAAAAATGTTCAATTAATATTTTTATTAATATATAACTGTGCAATAAGATTTTTATAAATAACGAAGTCCTGTGATTCAATTGATATATTGTGATATTGGTACAAACAGCTTTAGTTATATATTTTAATAAAAATTTGTTGATCTTTTTTGTTGTATCTTTTTATTCCAATTTTTTAAATGTCATGTTCACAAAAAAAAACCATGTAACATTTAAAAAAAATACAATAATTAAACCGAAAGTTTCTTAAATATCAAAATTCATAGTTTATTAATTCCATTGTTTCGATTAATAATAATCTGGTACATTTGAATCAGAAAACTAATATATTTGTACCGTAGAAAAATATATAGAATCTAGAATTTTAACAATAATTTTAATTCACAAAATTAAGTTGAAATTACAAACATAGCTTTCCACTTGCTTCATATTTTCTTATTATATACTTCAGTTAAAAACTTGTCTAGTGGTCAGCGTGCCTGACAGCGGATCGGGACGTCCTGGGTTCGAATCCCGGTTCGGGCATGGATGTACTTTCTCTATCTATCCTGTCTTTGTCCTTTCCTTGTATGAATGAGGTGTGAATGGTTGCCTATCCTATAAACAGGTAACTATGGCATGTGTGTACTGAAGAAGTCGGACTTCCATACCTAAATAGGGTTCAATTGGAAAAGTGGAGCAGCGCACCCCATTATGTCAGACTAGCACGACAACAATATAAACTTGCTGTCATGAGCATAGTACCGTAAAGGCTGTTAATAATCTCTGCAGCATTCATACTCAGTGCAGGAACACAGGAAATATAATTGTTAGTCTTTTCGTGGAACATATCAAATGTATGAGAAATCGGTCTTAAAGAATGTCAGTTGAAATTTCCCAGGACACAATGGGTTTTAAACAAGTTGAGAAAGTAGTTGCAAAAAGTGTTTCTCTCTTGAAAATAACCTTGCTTATGTTAAGAGAATTAAATACAGAAGGCCATGATGTATGGCAAAGGAGGCAACCCTGAAAACCCAATCACAGCGACATCCGACCTTGCAGAGGGAGGGAGTGCAACATCCGTCTCTCGTTATTCAACAGTGGCTGGTATCGAACACGGGACCTTATGCTCTGAAAAAGCGCCCTTTGGGCCATAGCGAGGAGAGATCAAGAGTTGGATGATCAATAGATGCATGTGTTGCATGCAGGAAGGCTCCTCTTCATGTAAAGAGCAGTAATAAAAGTGCGCAATTCATACAGCATGAGATCGAGGTATAAAGTAATTTATATTCAGTTATTGTAATAAACGTATGAAAATTTCTTTACATGTGTAATTAAAATAAATTCTTACATTTCCTTTTAAATTGTAACTAAATAATAAAATTTCACGAAAAATAGAACATGTTTTAGTCTAGAATACGTATAGAATATTTTATTGGTCCCTACAGTTTATTCATTATAAGGCATGCGTTTAGTTCACAACTTTCGCGCCATTTCTAAAAGTAAAAAATTAATTGAAAATGAAAAAATAAATAAAAATTGTTATTTTTATGATCACATTTTTTTACATTAGATCGCGCTGAAATTTATTTCTATATCGAACGGGTTAAAGCATTCAAATTCGAAATGAACTAATACATCGATTTCGACTTCGGTCTGTTTATTACAAGAATAGCTCCGCCAAGTACTCTGGTGAGTTTCGGTTGCTATAGAAACAAAAAATTGACGGTTTCAAATACGGATTAAAATGCAAAAAATTGGCGGTATTTAGGTTTACCTTTTGCTATTCTCAAGACATAGGCAGGCCGCACACTGAGGCGACAGAAGACGAGCAGCACGACATCACGCCGTTAAAACTGGTTTTCCCTATGCTGCGCACGCACACTGGAGCAGTATTTATCGCGAGCGTGTCACTTAAGTGATAGATGTCTACCATTTGTGACTTGCGCTATTTTTATCGCTTGTCGCTTTCATGTATATATCTTTGTGTTTGATTTCATTTCTTCAGAAGTGAATTTCCATTGTTCAAAAATGAGAGAATATGTTGAATTTAACCAGTTACATTAATTTTGTGAAAAAATATTTCTTGCATTATATGTTTTTAACGAAGATTATTATAATCAAAATGGTATTTAGTATTTAAGTCAAAAAAACCTTTGATGGAAATATCAATTGAAATGAAATTTCCTGGTTATTTTTACTCTAATTTTTAATGATTTGTAGTTTACTTATATGTAAATTTAAAATATGTAATTTAAAAATTTTACGAAATTTAAATAAAATTAATAAATTTCCCGTGCAAAACATTTTTAATTGATAATTATTTGCAGTTGAAATAAATCATCTTTTGAAGTAAATTTTATACAAGTTTTTTTTTAAAATTTCTTGTTTAAACGCATAGATGTTTCTGAACTATTAGTTTCTAAATTTTAAAAAATTATCAAATTAAAATAATCTTATTAAAAAACTAGTTTAAATACTATAGTACTATTAAGAACCTCTATCCATATGAGTTACTATGGGTTTTAGTATTCACATATATTCTTGTACATTATTATAATATTGTTCAAATTAATTTTTCTCTAACATAAACCATTATAAGAGTTACTATTTGGATTGCTTAGTTATTTTACATTTAAAATACTTTTCATATAATTTTTTAATGATTTCCATTGACATATATTATTTTTAATTACTTTTAGTTTTGAATTCATTCATATTGAACTAATTTGTTATAATGCATAATTATGTATTAATTTATACTTAGGTATCATAACAAATTTTAAATATCATTAAAAAGTAACTAAAATATATAAAAAAATTCTAATATATTTAAAATAACTTTAACAAAATATTTCTAATGTCATTTTTGAGTCCATGAATTGAAAAAACATTAAAATAACACCTATTGTGAACTGGGCAGAAATATCAGAAAGTTACCAGGTAAAAAGAACATTTTTGCTCCCTTAAAAAACGTATTGTTCTCTAGTTAATATTTAATACTTATGGTTTTTAGTTTTAAAAGCATTTAAAATTATTAGCATTTACAATTAACATATCCCAGAAGAGATTTTACGATCTTATTCACAACAGAAGTATTGGAACGTACATCGTATTTAATTTTTTTATGTTAATGTTACATAAAATTTCTTTTATGTAACTTAGTTTCAATTTATACTTTTAAATCAAACAATAAATTTACAACCTTTGCAAATTTACCTATTTTTGTAAAAAAAAAAATTCCAATTTGTGTATTTTAATGCCATTTTAGTCGGACTTAAACCTGAAGTATGAGTCAGTGTAAATTTAGTGTTGTGTTAATTAATAAATTGGAAGAATGCGCCTTTGTTCTGAAAGTACAGTATATAGCATTCAATAGAAATCAGTTGTGATTTGAAATAACAATCAAACATTTTCTTAAGTTTTATACCTTGCCTATTGCGATAATTTTATTTTTCAAATGCGAGACAAAATGATATTATATTTTGTGTTTACAATATAAGTCATATTAATATCATTTTTTTAATAAAGTATTTTCTTTTCTTTTTAAAACTTCTAATATATTTAATAACAATGTCAACGATTTAGAGGCCACGTAAATTCTCAGGCAAACGCAGAGACAACGAAACAGACAAGTAATAAACGCCGGAACAGAAGAGTAGAAATGTAAACAATATCAGCTCCGATGTACTGCGCATGCGTGAGATCTTGCTTCCATCGCTTCAGTGTGTGGTACTTTTCGACATGCCGCTCGCTTGTAGCAGCACTATCGGGAAGTAATAGGTGCGCGTTGAAGACACGCTCCCTCAGTGTGCGGCCTGCCTTATTCAGTAAGTGGGAGTGAGTGAGTGCATTTCTTCTGCCGAAAATGCAATAATGTCTTATTTCCAAGGCAGCAGACGAATTAGCGGACTCTTGCTGTACAGACAGGATAAGCTCTATTTTGAACCACTTGGCCATAAAATGCGGTGTGTGCTCATGAGTTGACTATCCTATTCCAGCTGATGGATCCTGTTGAGGATGATTCAATGAGTGAAGTTGTTATTGTGTGCCAGCTAAGCTGGCAACATGGGGTGCGCTGTTCCACTTTTCCAACTGAACCGTATTTAGGTGTGGAGTCCAACTTCCTCAGTACACACATGCCATAGGGACCCGTTTATAGGGTAGGCTACCATTCACACCTCATTCATACAAGGAAAGGACAAAGACAGGATAGATAGAGAGAGAAAAAAAGTACATCCATGCCCGAACCGGGATTCAAACCCAGGACCTATCAGCAGTCAGGCACACTGACCACTAGACAAGATGGGTGGCAGTAAGTGAAGTAAACAATTTAAATGAGAAGTGTGCTTTAATTATATTGCACATAAATCCAAGATATAAAAATGCTTAGCAAAATAAATGATGTCTATATTTTCCAAGTATGTAACTGACACATTAAAGCACACGGATAACGTACTTGCATTTTATCAAGTTGATCACTCCTAAAAAACATAAAAAAAAAGATTGATTCCCAAGTTAAATTGATTCAAACGATTCCAAAAGAAATCCATATGTTTACTTAACGTGTAATGCAATTTCTTTTTCTTTATTACGAAACAAAGTATGTATGTCAACCTTCTCCGCGAAAAAAAAAATATATATATGCCGGCGAAAATGCTGGAAATCCGTAACCGAACTTCAAGAAAATTAACTCGGGACGTGCGGTGATATTTTTTGCATACACAAGTTCAAAATTTATAATTACATTTTACGTAGCTATATCGACTTAAATATTCATTTAAGTTAAAGTTTTTTTATACCTTTTTCGATGAAGATTTAAGAACTTTTGGGATTTATCGAGAACTTTAAGATTTCCTGATGAACATTTTGGCTATGTTCTAAAAGTTAATAATTTTATTCATTTCCAATTCTCTTATTTTCTCATATTCACCTTACTTTATGTAAGCAAAAATCTGTGCTTAGAAGAAATTTCATAATTACTTTTCGCATTAAAATTCACTGGAAATTAAGGGGATATTCTAAGACTTTCAGAACTTTCTCCAATCAATTGAAAAATATGTATATACCGTCCCCACACAATTGCTTTTCATTTCCTCGGATCAAGTCCAAAGAGGAATCTACGAGGACTTTTCATTCTTTCGAAAAATTTAAAAATTTATAAGAATGTTTCACTAGCTTGTGGTGTTCATATCGAAAGGTAGTAGTTCGAATCCCGTCTTAACCGAAGATCTGTCGTCTTTGCTAAAGACAATTGGAACACGTTAAATATGACATGGCCGCAATATCCTCCAAGTGAAATGATACCTGATGGGATGGGGTAGGCCAGGTATTGTAAATCTTCTGCTTGGTCCTTGTTTCAAAATGACGAAGACTCACCGGCCACCGTCAAGTCTGGTATTTTCATGGGGTGTGGCCAAGCCACATGGTAACCTACCTGTTATATTCTGTTTATTGCAATCCACAATGAAGGGGGGTTAACATAGGGGGAGTACATTACATAACAGTTAACAATCAGGTTACATGTTTCTTGGTTATAACAATTATAATTATTCTCTTTTTCCGGTTACATATTGATTAGTAGTTAACATTTCCTGGTTAGTAACAAAGTATATTTACATACTTCCAATTATCTTATAAAACATATTTACATTATATATATAAAAAAAAGGCTATTTGCAATATTTTAGTTTACAATTCTTGAAGATAATAAGATAACTATTTACAGTATTTAAATATTATGTAACGGAGCTTTCTTAAAATTACATAATAAAAGCAAGAATGAAATTTATATATACCTTAAGTACATTTGGCACAGTTTTAGTAAAGTGCAGCTTTATATTCCACTGATCAATTACGTAAATGCAAATATTGGGTTGCCAAAAATTGCAAGAAAAACAATTGCTAATTCTGAAAGATAATTACTAGAATTCTCTCTCTAACTTGTGCTTTAATTAAACGCTCTTAGTATTTGTAACCGTTACTATTACAATTGTAATTAACTAAATGTATGAAGGCAAGGAATAATTTAGTATTAAATTCGGTAAGTTGAGAAATTAAGAGGAGTTTTATAGTGATCAATTTTAGAACATCTGTTTCAGGACTCATTCACCTTCTGGGATGGATGATTGATGACCTTGACAAGTGTCCCTGGACATTAACTCGAGGAGAGTGACCATCGGGCTGCTGGTTGGGGGGAGGGTAGAGAAACATCTGCACTTCATCGTAATTTGACTGAAATGGCGTAGTCTTGAAAGGCTTTTGGCCTTTTTTTATTAATTTCTTGATTGTTATCACATTGAGGTTAAATATTGATAAGATGATTGGGAATTTGATTTAGATTTACGTAAAATTTACCCGGAAGTTTTAATACGTGATTTGTGTAGGATTCGATATTACATTCTTAAAAATATTTGTATTTCGAAAGTATAGTTGCCATTCTAACAATGCGATTTTATCTATGTTGGAGTTTACTAAAATGCCTTTGCGCAGCGTAACCCCAAACAGGTGCTGCGTAGATGGCAATAGGTCGAATGATAGTTTTGTGAATTAAAAGTTTATTATTTTTACTGAGCTTTTTGATTTTCTACCTATTAGTGTGTACAATTGGACCTCAACCTGTTTTAATTTACTCAGAATATTATCAATATGAACCAGCCAAGTAAGTCTTTTATGAAGGGTGACCCTTTCTCACTTTTGTGAAGCAGGGAGTTTTAACGCCAAATAGGATAAATTCTGGTGTGGGTTTTCGCTTGATTCCGAACAGTACTGCTACGCATTTCTCTGCAATAATTGCCATTTTCCATTCCTTTAGCCACTGATCTAGTTTTGGAATATATTATTCAATTTGTATGGATGCGCTTTTAATATCTTATCCCGTTGCCATAATGGTTGCCATCAGCGAAAATATATCTCTTAATTTTGTCTTGGGAGGGTAGATTCACTCGATAAATTGAGAAGAGAAGTAGTCCTGAAATGGACCCTTGTGGAACACCAATAAGATATTTAACCTGATAAGAATATTTGTTATTAATTATTATTTTAAAATTTTTCTATTTTTTAAGTAACTATTCAAAAGTAAAATGAGTGGAGGAGGAATTTCAGTCTAGTTAATTTAAATATTAAACCATTTACCCAAACTTTGTGAAAGGCCATGGCAGTATCCACAAACAATGCTGCCTTGGTATTATTATTCTGCATTTGGAACTAATTAGCTCCACTGTCCTTAAGATTTGTGGCTGGTCGATGTTTCGCTCGGAAACCGAATTGCTCATCATCAATGATTTTGTTTTGTGAGTTATAAAATAATTAAATCTAGTTTTGATACAATTCTCAAAATTTTTGAGAGAGTAGGCAGTAGACTGATTGGCCTACATCAGCGGTTCTTAACCTATGGGTCGCGAAGCATATTTCTTGGGTCGCGCTGAGTGGAACCAAAAAAGTTAGTAATACACACCCCAAATAATAAGTAATACCAACACCTCCTAGAAGAGTTACAAAACACTACAAAAACACTGAATCTTTATGTGATTTCTGGTGAAAATTAAAAACCGAAAAGCCAATAATTGTTAAAGAAGCTCTGAAAGTATTATTGCCCTTTTCAATAACATATATGTGTGAGGCTGGTTTTTCGGCTCTGTGTGTAATCAAAAACAATTACCGGAACAAGTTAAATCCTGAAATAGATATAAGGAGCTCCTTGACAAGCATTCAACTGAGGTTTAAAGATCTTTCAAAATGTATTCAAGCACAAGGTTCTCATTAAAATATGTGACTTGCATTTAAAATTTAAAGGACTTAACATATGTATTGATATTTCTTTTTTTTTTAGGAATAAGTTAAAATGTCAATTATTTTCAAAAAGTTATTAGTATATTTTAATTTGGTCAATAAAAATTATTAAAAACACTTGATTATTAATTAAATTTTCCTTGGATCGAAAAGTACTTTTGTTTATCTTTATTATTAAAAAAATAAATAAAAAATTTGTAAGTTAAAAAAATCATCATCGTAGGATTGAAGATTTTTTAAAAATACGATCTAAAATAAAGCAATGAAAAAATTTTGACTTTTTTTTGGGTCGCGACATGAACATATTTCTCAAATTTGGGTCGCGGCTTAAAAAGGTTAAGAACCACTGGCCTACATGACCGAGGATCTTTTGGATTTTTGCCATTACCCTTAAAGATAGGAGCAATAATAGCTCTCTCTTCCAATACTCAGGAAAGTAATTATATTTTAACACACTGTTGACAATATTTGATATATGGAAAATGGCCATAAGTGGTAGGTTTTTGACCATCCCGCTGGTTATCCTGTCTTACCCAGGTGCCTTGCTTGGATTCAATTTTTCTATGCATTTGATAAGCTCCGAGGGAAGAATGGGTGGTAATGAGTTCGATACTGGAGGAGAGATTAGAAAATTATTTACTTCTCGATTAACCTCCATTTCTTTTGGACTGTCTGTGTTATTTAGAGAGCACTGGATTTTTATATTGTCTGCTATCGCGTCAGCTTTTTCCTCATCCGTATAGGCTATTTTATTGATACCATTCATGGGTGGGAATGTTTATTTTTGTTTTTGTGCGATTTCGTCACTTTCCAAAGTGAACAGTCGTCGGCCGTAAGGGAGGTGACATGATTTTAACATTGTTTATTTTTTAAAATTTTAATTTCCTTTTTTAGTTTGTTGTCAAACCTCGTGCAGTTAGTTTCATCAGCTAATAATCGGCTTTGTTGTTTTTTCCTGAGTTGGTTTCTTATTTTAATTTTTTCCTTAATTTCGTCGCTAAGAAAGGAGATATTATGATTAATTTTCTTTTTCTTATTTTCGTATGATGAATAAATTATTTGAGAAGCATTTGCGATTTCAGATTCGCGATATCATTGGTATTATTAATCTCTTTAAAATAATTTATATTGTTAATTATATTTTGTTTAATTTTAATCCAGTATGGGATAAGTTTTTTAGAATAAGAAAAGTCATTGTGTGTAATATCAAAAGTACAGATGACCGGTGAAAGGAATTCAAGCGAGACAGAGAAAGCATAGCCAAAACAGGACTTGGATAAGTTTCTTAGCCGTGAGAAAATTTTTCAAAAATTCTAGAAAGAAACTACATTTCTCTGAGACATTTCTTGCCAGTTTTTGATGTAAAAATATTTAACTTATTTGAACAGTTGCAAGTCAATTTCATTTGTATGGGGGAGTAATAATTTCTTAATTTGAAAAGGCCATTTAATTATAATTATTTTACTCGATTCAATTATTCCAGATTACTTTAAAATTACTTCTTTTCCGGATATTTTTGTTTCCTATTTTATCTAGCATTATTTCTTAAAAATTTATTTTTTAAAAATATTTTGATATGAAAGTGATTAAATTATTTAGAAAATGTTACTATAATTTCTCGATTCTAAATTGTACATTTATTTTATTTTTAATAATATTTTGCCTTTCTGTCTAAGTTTATAATTCTGAGTCGTGATAATTTTTTGTTTCTTTATTAATCTGCAGTGGCGTAGCGAGCACAATTGGCGCCCGGGTACGATACCAATTTTGGCACCACATCTCAAAAAATAGTAATGTAATGCATAGAATAAACATGTGTAATGCCGACCAACTTGTCTAGTGGTCAGCGTGACTGATTAAGGATAAAGAGGTCCTGGGTTCGAATCCCGGTTCGGGAATGGATGTACTTTTTCCTCTATCTATCCTGTCTTTGTCCTTTCCTTGTATGAATGAGGTGTGAATGGTTGCCTACCCTATAAGCGGATCCCTATGGCATGTGTGTAGAGCACAGTCGTACTTTCACCTACATGGTGCTCTGATTAAAACGAAAGACGCTCCCAATCGACTTAATTCGCATAGCATTAGCGAGCTTGGCTTGTCCAAGTGTCATTAGTAAACAACAACAACATTAAGAATATAATGCAAATTACAACAGCAAAGTATTTACTTTAAAATAATCTTAAATATAGATTATTTTAAATGCTCAAGTTGTACTTTTGTAAATTTTCGATAAAAATATCGAGTAAAAAATCTTAACTAGAATAGGATTCGGAAATGCATCAGTAAAAATCAAATTTACGGCAATTAAGAATTAGTTAAAGATTGTGTGAGAAAATCAATTTTCTCCGATTCAATGATATTAACCATGTGTTTCGAGACAGGGTGCAAATTTGATAAGTCCAAATGTAAAAAATCTGGCAAACTGTAATTCTAAGTCTAATGTATGTAAATAAGTAAATTTAAATCAAATAATTTTTTAGAATATAGTTTTAATTTGTTTTGACATGGAAATATTTTTATCAATTCTAATAATCTAAATTGTTCTTTACCCAGATCTTTTAATTAACAAAATATAAAAGTTTATCTATAAGAACTAGTTAATATTCAATTTAAAGTTCTGTATTGTTTAAGTAAAAATTGATTATTTACTGCAATAACAATCTAGACTTTAATTTACTTTTAGTAATTTTGATCAGTTTGTACTTTTGAATACCTTTTACGTCAGATATATAACATACTAGTATATCTACTATATCGGTCTTAATAATATCTACTGAAATAAAAGTAAAAATAAATCACTATTATTTAAATTCTTAAACTGAGTATGCTTTATTGTAAGTCATCATGATGTTTTTCAAACTCTTCTGGACGAACTATTTAGCACAGCTTAAAAATACTTATTCTTTGAAATTAAAATATTATTTTTCTACAAAGTAACCGAAATTTATGACATTTCCCATCACGAATTGGAAATTATACATATATTTACAGGATTATCCATATATTTCAATAATTTATCACATTTACTGAATTTAGAGAGGATTATGTATAATCATTGGTTATTATACACGATTGCCAGATTAATCACTTTTACTGTAACACCATCTTGTAATTTTAATCTGAGAACATTTCTCCTTGAAAATTTTCAACTTATTTTTAATAATGTTTAATAAGACTGATTATGATTTTTGCTTTGGTTATTATTACTTATTGTTATATTCTCTTCCCTTAATCGCAAGTAACATAAAATGTATTTTTATTTCTTAAGAAATAATTATATATAAATTAAAACAATTTCAATTTTCAACTTTTATTGCAATGAGCAGATAAATATTACAGTTTACTTTTGTTAAAATAAATTTTAATGTTAATAATAACATTAAATATATTTTTATTTCTTAAGAAATAATTATATATAAATTAAAACAATTTCAAAAATTTGAATTTTTAGCTTTTACTGTAATGAGCTAATAAATATTAGTTTATTTTTGTTAAAAGAAAATTTTTATATATTAGATTTGATTCTTTTTTAAAAATATTTTTTTCATATAGAATTTATTTATATGTTAATTATAATCATGTTTTACTAATTTGTTAAGATTATTTTTGAATTGACAATTATTATTTGCTTTTATTTTTATTCAATAAATAATTTAGTATATCAATAAGCAATTTTTAGTTCATTGTTAAACTCAGAGCATGAACATGTACATACAATTCTGACTTAATTATTTTAAAATATTTACTTTATTGTATTTTTATAAAGCATTCACACACACACCACACTTAACTCAACATACACTGATTTTTATACTATATAATTTATATTATATCAATGATATTTTTATTAATAATGGCTCAGAACGAGACAGATCCAGTATAAAAAAAATTTAATTACACTCATAAATCCATTCACATTATTTATTTACAGTTTTTAATTTAAAAATTTTCTTCTTTTGTTCCTTCCTCCTTCCCGATCTGGAGCATTTCAAAGCCAATTTCTTACATACTCTTCTATTTTGTGTTAGGAAATGCTAGAATATTCTCTTTGCTGTTGAACACTTACTGAAAATAAAAATGCATAGGTAACACCAATTCAAATTACTTTTTGTAACCTGTAATAAAATAAATTCAGAATTATTCAAATAAATTAATTACAGAAAAGAAAAATCTTTATATGAAATCATCCAAGAATAACAGTTCATTTATATTAATAATATATATATATATATATGTATATATATATATATATATATATATATATATATATATATATATATATATATATAAAGAATCTATTCTATTTATTTGTAAAATATTATTTTTTGATAGAATTTGATTACATTATATATAAATGCATATAATTTGTCGTCATCTTTTACAAATTTGTTTTTCAGCAGATTATTTTTGAAATTAGCAGTTATTTTTATTTGTTTTTTTAGTTAATAAGAAATTTTCGATTCTTTGCTAAATTTTTAGCACACAGGAAAGTATACATAAAAAAATCAAATAAATGATTATCTCAAAGTATCATACTTACGAAGAATAACCTAAAAAAATATTTTCACATTTAAAAAACATTTATATTTTAATTTAACCAACACACAAGCCAATCATTGCAATAGTTATAGTAACACAGCCATCAATTAAAAGTTTAGGGGTTTGATTCTCATCTTAATTGTGAAATTAGTGATGAAGTACCTTCTTACTGTAGATATTAGCCCTTCCGTGCAAAAATATACCATAAAGTGACAATGTATCAACCAGTTAAAATAAATCAAAAAGAATACTGCAATAAAATTGTCAAATAAAGTTGCAACATTAGGTAATTAAAAAATTGTAATTCCTTTGCAAGCATAAAAGACAGATAAGTTTTATGATCCCTTTAACTATTATTGAAATTGGGTGAAAATATTCTGCAAGTATTTTTTGTTATGAATAATATTTTTAGAATTAAAAAGCAACACAAATTTTTAAATATATTTAAATAATTCAAATAGAAACAGCAAGTAAATTATTATTAAAGACCTTATTATTTTAGAGAAAAAATTAAATCACTACCTTATGTTGATTAAGATTTATACCTAATAATAATTTTAAGCAAGCAGTTATCTTGGAAATATAAGGATTAATTTGACCAGGAAGAAATACCAGTAAAATATATAGTAAATGAGAATGGTCAATTTCCATTCGATAGTTTTGCATTAACAGGAGTTTTGGTTGAAAATGGCAATCAAAACTGTCCAGACATGTGACATAGTAAGTTATAATTTCTTAAAATATTTTATATTATTTTGAAGAAAATTCAATGTAATAAATAAAATAGAAAAATAATCAGATATGGATAATTATTTAAAATGTAAATTCATATTAATTACAAGAAATCAGTAGTAAATTTTTCTGAAATTCTTGAATAGAAGTTTATTGTGGACTTCCTTTCCAATTCAATTTTTGTGCAAGATAATATTCTATAAGATAATATTAAGAAGTTTTGATAATATTCTTCTTGTGCACTCATTTTTGTCCTTACCGCCCAAAGTTGACAAGACTTTAACCTAAGGAAAAATATTTTATTCTTTTTTTAATTCAATGACATTTATTATCCTTTACAAAAACAGAAACGTCGGAAAACCTATGGATAGTTTTCACATCTAAATAGGTGTAAGTTTAATCCACCAAAAATATTTCGTTTTTTGCTACTAAATTTAATTATTTTAATTGATTAAGTTTTTGAAAAATTTAAGTACAGATACATTTAAATACATAAATTATTTTATTTAAAATATGAATTAGGGTTGAAGATATTTGTGGCTTCAATGCACAGTATACCTTAAAACAAAGCAAATTGTGAATTCATATTTAAAGTAATAATCACTTATTATACTATGTGATAAAATATTTTTTTCATTTACATAAGTTAAATTAATATATCGTTTACTAACATGCAATTTAAAATATTTTTCTAAGATGATAAATTGCATTTATATACACATGATAAATGCTTCAAATAATTTTGAGTCAGGAATTAATTTTAATTTGTAAAAATATTAAATTGTAAATTCAAAATTTGTAATTATTTATTAATTTTCTTAGAATTACCCAAGTAATCTCTTTGATAATAACCTATTAAAGTATTATGTAATTACATACATTATTCACACAAAAACAGACTTTTTTAAAGTAATATTTTTATCATTTTACTAAATTCTTCAATGTCTTTGAGCCTTTCTTTCATAACTTTCAATTCATCAAAACTACAAAAATAGGCTGTACACTCTCCTCTTCCACAATAGTTGTGCTCGGAAGTAGGGACTGCACGCAAAAGCATAGTATTCTTCTGAACATTTTTTTTTCAGCTCCAAGATTACGCCGTACAAAGATTTCACCATTGCTAAAAGGATATATATATATATATATATATATATATATATATATATATATATATATATATATATATATATATATATATTGCGAAGGCAACTAAGTAATTGCGGATTTCACTCATAAAAGGCTTCAGTTGAATTTTTAGGTTTGCAGACGTAGTACGAATGTAAAACTCATTTTGTTATTTGATAGTTGGCAATTCAGCTATTAAACAGTAAAAAAAGTTTTTTGATCGGTTGCGTAGTTTTCGTTTGACGTTCGTTGAAAAATGGAAAATCAAATTGAACATTTTAGACATATTTTGCTTTCTCATTTCCGCAAAAGGAAAAACTCATCGTAAGCTCATCAAAAGTTATGTGCTGTTTATGGTGACGAAGCCTTAAAAGAACTGCAGTGTCAAAACTGGTTTGCCAAATTTCGTTCTGGTGATTTTTCACTCGAAAATGAAAAACGCTCTGGTCATCCAGTTGAAATTGATGACGACCTAATCAAAGCAAATATCGATTCGGATCGTCACAGTACAACACGTGAGATTGCAGAGAAGCTTCATGTATCACATACATGCATTGAAAATCACTTAAAAAACTTTGGCTACGTTCAAAAACTCGATACATGGGTTCCTCACGAACTGAAAGAAACGCATTTAACGCAACGCATCAACAGCTGCGATTTGCTAAAGAAAAGTAATGAAAGTAATCCATTTTTAAAACGACTTCAAAAGCTGATATTCATCAAAAGAAGATTTTGTTATCAGTTTGGTGGGATTACAAAGAAATTGTCTACTTTGAACTCTTACCAACCAACCGAACGATCAATTCTGATGTCTACATTGAACAACTAACGAAATTAAACAATGCAGTTGAAGAAAAGCGACCCGAATGGACAAATCGAAAAGGTATTGCATTCCATCATGACAATGCAAGGACACACACATCTTTGGTCACTCGGCAAAAATTATTGGAGCTTGGTTGGGATGTTTTGCCACATCCACCATATAGACCTGACCTTGCACCATCTGATTACTTTCTGTTTCGATCTTTACAAAACTCCTTGAATAGTAAAAATTTCAATAATGATGATGATGATGTCAAATCGTACCTGATTCAGTTTTTTGCCAATAAAAACGGGAAGTTTTATGAACGTGGGATTAGGATGCTGCCTGAAAGATGGAAAAAGGTCATTGGTCAAAATGGGTCACTTCTACATTACAGAATAAATTTATTTCTTTCCATGAAAAAATTGTCTTTGATTTTCTAAAAAAAATCCGCAATTACTTAGTTGCCAACCCAATCTATATTAACATTGTCATTTCTCAATATGAAAAAGTTTGATCGAAAATAGTGATAAATAATTTAACCATTTCAAAAAAATTTCAATTGAATAATAATATTGGATTAATCTAAACATCAGTTTAATTTTAAATTCGATATAATATTTTAAAATATTTTCACGATTATAATAGAAGAAGAAAAACAATTTATAGATAAATTATTAAATAATAAATAATAAATTACAAATAAATAATATAAATTATTAATATATAAATATTTATATTATTTATTTGTAATTTATTATTATATAGATAAATTATTAAAAATATTTTATCTATAAATATTTTTAATATAATAATAAATTACAATAAATTAAATAGATAAATTAATAGATAAAATATTTTATATATAATAATAAATTACAAATAAATAATATAAATATAATATATATATAAAATAAATATAAATTAAAAATAAATATAAATTATTAAATAATAAATTACACTATAAATTAGTAGTAGTTTGAAAGTTTAGTTTGAAACATAGTTTGAAAAATCATATAATCTGAAAAAATTAAATAAAAAACAGTTAATAAAACATTCCAGTTAAAGAACCTTTTAGCCTTAAAAATGAGTAAAATGTGTAAAACAATTAAAAAGGTTGCCAAGAGTAAATATATATATAATTAAAATATAAAACTGTGACAGAAATTAATTTTTGGAGAACAAGATCTTTTAATAATGAAATATCATTAACTATGAAACTTGATATGCTTTCTCTACACAGTATTTATACTCAGGTAAACCTTCATTACTTCTACATTTATCACACATCTCCTTTGAATTAGTCTGCATTTTTGTATCTAACTTTTGCTGCACAAATCTTCTTCAATTGTATCTGCTGAGAGTGGTTCAATGTCCCTGTCATAGCGATTGTACATAAACTTTTTATTTATCTTTTCATAATTGGCTGAATATAAATATTAAAATTATTATAATTTATCAAAAGTATGAAAGGGAGAAATTAAATACTAATAATATGTAATTAATAGAACATTTTTATATCAATTACATTAAAAATGACAAGAGATAAAAAATATCTTGTCATTTTTAGCCCTAATCAATTGTTTTTTTACTTATATACCCATATTTGCTATGTAAATCATGCAAAACAAACATCAACTGAATTATTGACGTCGTCGTTTTAAGAATATTTTTCACTATACAAATTCTGCTTGGATTAAAAATGCCTCTTACTATCTAATTTTTGGTACATACAAGGTACATAAGGCTTATGGGGCAGTTGCCCTCCTATAGTTGCAAATAGAAGTTTATTTTACGTTGTCAATAAGATGATGAGCATAGAATTCTATTAAACGAAACGTGAAAAAAATTAAAAGGAATCAGGTATTATAACATTTCATCTAAGCTTTTCGAGAAAAGAAAACCTTTCAAGTTACAAATAATTCTATGTATGAAATAAAAACTTTTTTTTTTCATATTTTAAAATGTTGATACTAAAAATGATAGTGAAAGTTGTTTACCAACTTACACGGTTGGTAAACAACTTTCACTTTAAAAATTTTCCCAAGTTTCCAGTGGCTTTTCATCTTTTCTACTCAGATTTCTGATTTCATTAATATCCTTATATCATGGCCAAGAATACATCATGGAAAAGCCAAGTTGTTGGCACAACAAAAAGAAAATTTTTTTCACCTGTAAATTCGACGAGGGTAAAATTTTGCTGATGTTGTTCTTATTAATATTTTCGATTTGAAAATTAAATGTAATAAAAAATAAAAAAAATCGAACAATGATAAATTTAAAAATTATGATAAATTTAAAAAAGACTGACTATTGTTATATATATATAACAAATAATGGCATATTTCAAAATTTTATATTCCTAATAGCTAAGATAATTTAGGAATAAAAAATTTTAAAATCAATTAATTTATAAATAAAAACATTCATAAATCATTAATTTTCGACAAAAAAAGTAAGAATATTTTAAAGCCAATTTGATAGCAACAGATAGATCATTAATTTTCGACAAAAAAAGTAAGAATATTTTAAAGCCAATTTGATAGCAACAGAGTCACTTCTACATTACAGATGCATTACTAAAATAATTTGGTCAGAATTTTAAAGCAAAGTTTCCATCTAAAAAATATTTCACGAATGAAATCATCTATGTTCAATCAAATTCTTCAAATCAAAACACAATGAGAACTTTAAGTTAAACTTGAAACAAAATCTAATTTATATAAACAAATGAAATTTAATGAATCTTAAATTTTAATTTCTTTCTTTTCATGAAATGTAGTAAACTGAGTAGCAGAAATGAATAACTTTCTTTTCATAAAATTGATATTTATCGAAAAATAATTGTTCACTCACTATCTTATACACCAAAAACTGGAAAAAGCCATAATATGGGGCCTATCAGTAATAGTTAAAAAAAATTAACTGTCTCTGTCATAAAATTTAGTAATAGTTATCAAAAACAATAACTCAGTACTAGTTAAAAAAAATTATCTATCATTCACTACTAGTTAAAAAAATTTAACTATCACTCAGTACTAGTTTAAAAAAAATATGAATATAGTTAAAAAACATTTTTGACTATCACTCAGTGCTAGTTAAAAAAAATTTTAACTATCACTCAGCTTAAAAAAATTAATTATCACTCAGTAATAATTAAAAAAATTAACTATCACTATATTAGTAGTTTATAAAAAATATAGTTTATAAAAAACAACTCAAAGTAGGTTGTTTATAAAAAAATTAACTATCACTCAGTGCTAGTTAAAAAAAAATTAACTATCACTCAGTAATAGTTAAAAAAAATTTAAGTATCACTCAGTACTAGTTTAAAAAATTTAACTATCACTCAGCACTAGTTAAAAAATTTTTTAACTATGCCAGTTAAAATTATTTTAAGTTAAATTTATTTAGCTAGTTAAAATTATTTTTTTAACAGTGCTAGTTAAAATTATTTTAACTATCACTCAGTAATACTTTAAAAAAATTATAACTATCACTCAGTAGTAGTTAAAAAAAATTATAACTATCACTCATTACTAGTTTAAAAAAAAGTAACTATCACTTACTAGTTAAAAAAAATGTTTTAACTATCACTCAGTAATAGTTAAAAAAATTTTTTAACTATCACTCAGTAATAGTTAAAAAAATTAACTATCACTCAGTAATAGTTAAAAAAATTAACTATCACTCAGTAATAGTTAAAAAAATTATCACTCAGTAATAGTTAAAAAAATTAACTATCACTCAGTAATAGTTAAAAAAATTAACTATCACTCAGTAATAGTTAAAAAAATTAACTATCACTCAGTAATAGTTAAAAAAATTAACTATCACTCAGTAATAGTTAAAAAAATTAACTATCACTCAGTAATAGTTAAAAAAATTAACTATCACTCAGTAATAGTTAAAAAAAATTAACTATCACTCAGTAATAGTTAAAAAAATTAACTATCACTCAGTTAATAGCTTAAAAAAATTAACTATCACTCAGTAATAGTTAAAAAAATTAACTATCACTATATTAGTAGTTTATAAAAAATATAGTTTATAAAAAACTACTCAGTATAGGTAGGTTGTTTATAAAAAAATTAACTATCACTCAGTAATAGTTAAAAAAAATTAACTATCACTCAGTAATAGTTAAAAAAATTTAACTATCACTCAGTAATAGTTTAAAAAAATTTAACTATCACTCAGTAATAGTTAAAAAAATTTTTAACTATCACTAGTTAAAATTATTTTAAGTTAAATTTATTTAGCTAGTTAAAATTATTTATTTTAACAGTGCTAGTTAAAATTATTTTAACTATCACTCAGTAATAGTTTAAAAAAATTATAACTATCACTCAGTAATAGTTAAAAAAAATTATAACTATCACTCAGTACTAGTTTAAAAAAAAGTAACTATCACTTACTAGTTAAAAAAAATTTAACTATCACTCAGTAATACGTTAAAAAAATTTTTAACTATCACTCAGTAATAGTTAAAAAAATTAACTATCACTCAGTAATAGTTAAAAAAATTAACTATCACTCAGTAATAGTTAAAAAAATTAATACTCAGTAATAGTTAAAAAAATTAACTATCACTCAGTAATAGTTAAAAAAATTAACTATCACTCAGTAATAGTTAAAAAAATTAACTATCATTCAGTAATAGTTAAAAAAAATTAACTATCATTCAGTAATAGTTAAAAAAATTAACTATCACTCAGTAATAGTTACAAAAATTAACTATCACTCAGTAATAGTTAAAAAAAATTAACTATCACTCAGTAATAGTTAAAAAAAAATTAACTATCACTCAGTAATAGTTAAAAAAAATTAACTATCACTCAGTAATAGTTAAAAAAATTAACTATCACTCAGTAATAGTTAAAAAAAATTATAACTATTACTCAGTAATAGTATAAAAAAATATAACTATTACTGAGATTATATAAAAATTTTAAAATAAACTATTACTGAGTTTATAAAAAAATAAACTATTACTGAGTTTATAAAAAAAATAAACTATTACTGAGTTTATAAAAAAATAAACTATTACTGAGTTTATAAAAAAAATAAACTATTACTGAGTTTATAAAAAAATTAACTATTACTGAGTTTTAAAAAAACTATTACAGAGTTTATACAAATTACAGAGTGAAAATATTTTAATATTGTATATTAATTATTGTAAGTAGTTACCGAGTGAAAAGTTTTAATATTTTAATTAAATTTTTGTAACTAGTTAGTTATAATATCGTAATTAAATTATTGTAACTAATTACCGAGTGAAAATAGCTTAAAATATTGTATGAATTATATTATTAAAAAAATTTAGTGAAATAATGAACGGAATTAATGAAAAAATTATATTACTGTGTAAATCAAATTTTTAAAATAAGTTAATGTTTTTAGACACTTTAAAAAAATTACTTAAAAATTACTCATTAACTTTTTTTTTTGTGTGTGTTTATAATATCTTTATTTTTTAGATTTCGAATTTTTTTCTTACTAATATTTTTCTTTTTTTTTAAAAGTTCTTTTTTTATTACTTTTTTTTTCTTTAACTTACCTGATTTGGTATCATTACCTTTTTTAAAAGTAATAAAGTAATTTTTAATAATAGTAATTGTTCGTGTAATGTGCTTTTTAAATAAATAAGACACGAGTTTTATAATTTTATTTACATTAATTTTTTTTAAGAATTTTTTTTTCCCATTTAAAATCATAAATAATGTTTGAATTCAAAATTTTCCAACAATTAAACAAATACAAATTTGAAATCACTCAGGTTTGCACACTTGGCTTAATGATGGCTTAAATGCAATGACAAATAGATAAAATGACAAATCATGATTTTCGGTTAAGTTTTTTATAAATAAGTGGCTTCGAGTTATTATAAAAAAATTGGTTAATGAGAATGAATTACTATAAATATGAGTTATAATTATGAGTTTTTATAATTAAATGGCTTCATCATTTTGAAACTAGATTAGTCTATCCGACTGACAAATATGATTTCGTTAACTTTGACTTATTTATTTTAATAAATTGGCATTGGCTTATATTGAGAAAAATCATATATCATGAGAAAAATCATTATACAAATTACATTGAGAAAAACTTATTTGCTTTTTAAAATATCTCTTCAAACTATTCACAAGACAACTGCATTTCGCTTAATGTTGCTAATTAAACTTTTGCATATTTTATGCTCAAATAGTATATATAAAAATATAGTATATATAAAAATATTTATAATATACTTTCGTAATTTTCAAGAAGTAAATTTCAGCAATAAATTTCTGTTGAAAAGTGAACGTTCTGTTCACTGAACGTTTTTACTGCCATCTGGTAAAAACGAAATTTTAATAAAAGAAATGAAATTTTTAAATGAAGTTTCTATATAAATTTTTCTTTCTTTCATGAAATTAATTTTTAAAATATAAAGTTTTATAGTTTTTCCTTCAAATACTGTTAATGTGAAAGTTTGAGTCAATATTGCATGTATTTCAGTCACATTTAATTTATACAATAAATTTAAAAACAACGTTAACAAAGAATTTCTGAAGCTAATATAAAAAGTCTTGCATGCAAAAGAAAAAATTTAACCATAAACAAATTTTAAGGAGGAAGCAGAATTTACCTAACATTATATTATATATAAAGTTATATGTTCAATTAAATTGATTTTTTTATACATTTGGTTTTTTATTTTGTTACCTAGGAATGTAGCCATACAAATTACTATTCCATATTCATTGTATTAGCAACATATTTATGGAACATATACCTCGTGAATAGAGTTTTTACTGTATTTCCGTTCTTATTCTTTTTTCTTCCCAATTGCATTTAGTATAAATTCACTACATTCAGATAATGTTACTGGTTAGTCAATGTATAAATGAGCTAGAGTAAATTTAAATTTTAATACTAACAAATTTGCTCGTCAATCTGACAATAAAATGTAATAAAATGACATTCTGCAAAGGTAAAATGAGAAATTATTGAAAAGGTCATTCTCCATCACCTAGTTCACTTCAGATCTGTATAAAGTAAATTAAGCTTGCTAGCAGTTTAAAAGAAACTACGCATCTTCATTATGCTGAAAAGAAAGGCTTTTCAAAGAGATTCGAGAAATAAAAAATGTTGATTTACTTTTTAATCGTTTGTTGAAAAAAAAATTTCCTCTTCTCTTTTGAGCAACAATTTCAGGATTTTGAGGCGTAGAGCTATTAAACTGAATACCAGAAAGTTAACAATTCTACTGTAGATAATTTGATTTTTTTTTACCATATTACACATCAATTTTATAAGTTATACTATATACATAATCAACAATAACAATACAGAATACAATTTAAAAATTTCTTATTTCTATAGCATATAATTGAATCAACTTAAGGTTAAAACTATGTATAATAAATATGTATAATAAATATATATAATAAATATATACAATAACTAATATATAATAACGTTTATAATTTGGATTAACTGAAAAAGTTATATAGGCATTTTGCTCATTTATTTTTAAAGTTATTTTTGAATAAATAATTTTCTTAATTCCCTAATTTGATCTCTCTACTTCACTAATCAAATATAATTAAGGATATTTTGCTGTTTTTGTTTCACTCAGCAAATTTTATTGTGATCTCATACGATATGAAAAAAATTATACAATAAATTTAATTTTTAGGAATGCAATTAATTTTCCACAATTTTTTAACATCTCAAGTAAGTTCTGTGTAATACTAACATTGGAATGTAATTCTTTTTAAATGATGTATTTTAAAATTTTTCGTGGAAAAAGTTTAATTTTAACATCAAATGGTGCTTAATTATTTTCCCTAAATATTTAGAAAATTTGTGAGGAAACTTGATATGTATTTAAAGTGTAATGACAGCCTAAAATCATCATAAATATATCTACGTACAATTTTTCATCCATTAGTCTGTCGGGCAGACCAATACAATCTTGAGGTGAATGAAAAGTCATCTTCCGCAGAATTTCTAACTGCGACGTCCGAAAGTCCAGGGCAAGTGTACAGGTGGTCACCAGTCATGTCCTCTAGTCCACAAAAAGGGCAGGTTGGAGAGTCCTTCAAACCAAACGGTTACAGTTTTTTTTTTGCGGATGCGCAGTTTTAAGGCAAAAATTAGCCACTCCCACAGCTCTGTGGAGGTTGTACGGAATAGGCTTTGTTAGTAAGGAAGCCCATGCTTTCTCCTTTGTGCACTTCATGTAAACATTTCTACGATAGGAGGCTATATTTGACTTAATAAGCTTTTTTAACAGTATGGTACTCCAATTTCCAAACCTTCCAATTCTTCATGGAAATATAAGTTTTACTTATTATAAAGCAGCTAATTCTAAAAAAATACTCACTCCCTTTTGCATTTTATATATTAAGATAAAAATCGAATTAGTAATTTTTTTCAAAAAAATAAATTTAAATATATCCAGCTTTTTTCATTAAAAATCAAAAAAGATAATATTTTTCGTAAATCATCAGGAATATATTTCCAGACTACATAATACTTTTCAATTCTAGTGAAAAGCAACACAGCAGCAAGATACACAAGAATGGGTTCCCTTAAATTAAAATCTTTGCCATAGCAAACTGTCACTATAAGTTCAGGGGACAACTGATAGTATATTAACGTTTTTAAAAAATTAAATAAATCTAAAATTCTTCTAATAATGTTTTACAACTTACTCCAGCAGCATTTTAAAAAAATCTTATTTACATAAGAAAATTTACCTCAGAATACAGACTACTCCTTAGGTAGGAAAGTAATTAAACTGCATTAGATTAAATATTTCATAGGTATAAGAAGTTCTCAATATTAATTTAATTTTTAATTAAATATTTTAAAATGAACTTTACTCACTTCACATTTAAACTTATTATCAGTATGTGTATATGGTTTTATTTTCATAATTTTGGTATAAATTCAGCTGGGCTATAATTTTAAAAAATTTCTAATGATTTTACACTTCGTATTTAAAGTATTCGGAATTTTAAAAATGAATAATGTGATTGAAAATGCATTATCAAAAAAATTAAGATTGATTAAAAATAAGATAATTAAAAAAATTACTGCCTTGGAGTTACTAAATCGTGAAAGTAATATTTCATTCGGTACAATGCCATTAAACAAAATATTAAATTGGGACAAAAAAAAATCACACATTGAAATGCTAAAAACATCTTGAAACAGTCAGTTTGCACAAGGAACATCTTGAATAAACAGTTTAATAATTAAATATACTGAAATGAACTTAATAATATTCAGAATAATTAAGAAATGGAAACAATCCTATAATTCAAGGTAAGTATTTTAAATAATTTATAATATTTTTGCATTTTTTTATAAAATAATTTTCATAGCATCAAAACATATTTTATCGCTATACCAATAAAATCTGCTCATTTGAAACTTTTTAAGGCTGAGATGTGTAAATTGTCTACCACAAATTGATTAAGATTGTGTTAATCCTGTGTTTTTATTACATACACAGTGGTTTTATTTTCATAAATATTTTGATCCATGAGGAAATAATAATGGAATTTCGCTATCAACATGAATTTATCTTTCTCTATTGCATGTGCATAGAAAAAATATATTTGAACCTAACACCTACGCACAAATAGAGCTAAATAAAATTGAATACTCTACACTAAATAAATACATACTTGCCACTTGTTATTTGCGTAGAAAGCCCTATTACCAGCTTGCAGTCTCTCGCATATTTCATTTTGTAGGTTGTTGCCGTTGCAAATAAAAGTTCCAAGATACTTGAATTGTGACACTCCTTCAAAATTTTTACCCTCGATTTCAATACTTCTTGGTTCCCTTCTAGATTCGTTGGGCAATATTATAAAATATTTGGTCTTGCTTTCGTTGATTTGTAAACCTACATTGTTGGCTCTACTTTCCAGCTCTCTATAACATTCAGCATATGCACAAGTTTGGCTGGATTTATGGTAGATTGTACCTCTTTGTGTGCAATTGGCTCAATAGCAGTATGTAGAGCTAGATTGAATAGTGTAGCCGAAAGTCCATCACCTTGTCTCACACCTTTGTTAAATGCAAAGACATCACTCATTCTGTCGTTGACCTTTAACCTTGGCTTTCGAGTTTTCCATCATCATCCTTATCAATCTGTTTAATTTCTTTGGTATATTCATTCCTGAAAGTTCTTCAAGTAGCCTTTTTCTACTTATACTGTCAAATGCTTGACGAAATTTTGTGTGCGTAAAAGGATTCAGTAATTTGCCTCAAGACGAAAATTTGGTCAACTGGCCTTTATTTTTACCAACTGGTTATTTCTTTATTCTCTTCCGGTCCGATTTCCGTTTGCAGCAGTCCATAGTTTTTATTCAGTTGTATTGGTTTTGCAACAGTATCATTATTTGGAAGTTGTAAATAACTGCAAATTTTAGTACCTCTATGATTACTTTATTATTTTCAATGCTTTTAGTAATTTGCCGATTCAGAAATATTCAGTCAAGGCTACATATTAATTCAATTGTCGCCATGATGAGTCAGTCTGAAGAATAAGTTTATCTAAAAACAAAAAGATTGAATTATTTAAAATCTATGAAATTCATTGTTTAAAATTCATAACAATATAATAATCAAACACTATATTATTTCATATTACTACTGAGGCCTTTAAAATGAGTGAGAAGAAAATTATAAAATCATAGCATTACTAACATTTTCTGTATACACAGAAAAAAATTCTGAATGAATTTTTTTACAGCAGTAAAATTCAATTGTAATGTTTCAAATGAATTTCAGAGGCAAAATGCCTCAGAAAAATATAGATGAAACTAAACTATGTAAACATGAGATTTAACTTATGCCAATATATAAATAAAACTTTCACTATTTTTCAACCAAATTTTCATTTGAGATTAAATTATAATTGGATGTAATGGACAGAAGTTTTAATCAATATATTGATCACACATTGCTTAACTTATGATAAAAACTATCCATCTTTTCAAAATTGAGTAATTAAAAATGTGGATCATTGTGTACTTAATTTAAAACACAATGAATACTGATATGAGCTGCAAGAAAAATTATTTATGTAACAATGTTTTATATGAAACATTTTTCCCCACTTTTTTTAAGACAGCATACAGCTTTTTGTCTTTTTTTAACTGTACCTTTTTTAATTTTTTAAATTGACACATTTTGAATTGTAAGAAAAAAGTTAAGACAGCTTTTCCTTAATGGCTTTTGATTTTTATGCTAATGTTTTTGATTAGTTAGTCTTGTTAATTAAATACATTTCAAAATTGAATCTATTAAAATATATTAGAAATTCTTTTAAATAAAAATACTTATTTTGTTTGTCGAACATTTGCCTAAGTGGAATTAAGTCTATTGGTAGCTTCAGTCAAAATATATTAGAAATTCTTTTAAATAAAAATACTTATTTTGTTTGTCGAACATTTGCCTAAGTGGAATTAAGTCTATTGGTAGCTTCAGTCAAAATATATTAGAAATTCTTTTAAATAAAAATACTTATTTTGTTTGTCGAACATTTGCCTAAGTGGAATTAAGTCTATTGGTAGCTTCAGTCAAAATATATTAGAAATTCTTTTAAATAAAAATACTTATTTTGTTTGTCGAACATTTGCCTAAGTGGAATTAAGTCTATTGGTAGCTTCAGTCTAACTGGTAGAGCCTAATTTAGAATTCTAATTACAGGGAAGTATGTAGATGCTCCCTTACCTGAAGTGTGGATGGAAGTATCTGGATATGGATTCAAAGCCTCAATGTCAGTTTTGGAGAAAAAAGAAATTTATAGTTGTGTTCTAAATTGCCATGAAAAAAGTGTGATTTCACTGGCCCAGGAAAATTTAAACTTTACTTAATTTGCAAGCTTCTTATGTTTATGATTTCGATTAGGTTTTCTCTGAAAGTTAAATAAAAAAAATTGTATGCATAATTTTTGATTATAACAAATATGAATTATTAAAAACGTATATTCTAGAATATACAATCTCATTTATCTTTCCTCTAATTTTCTTCAAATTATATGTACTTATTTATTTTTAGAGAACTATACACAGTTGTGAAAACTGATGAAATTTTCAATTTATGAAATATTTCAAGACACCAAAAAATTACTTAGAATTAAGTTCTAAGCAAAGTCTTAATTTATTTTAAATCTTCAAATTCTAAATTTATCTCTTCTAGAACTAACTTTCCTAAGACCATAATTGCAGACTGTGTGCATTGTGACATTTTAAGAAAAAAATTACTAAGCAGAATTACTTATTAAAATTACCTCACAGTGGAAGTCGCAAAGATTAGATTAACATTTAGCTTCATACACAATAATTTATAAAATGTTTAGATTTTAAATTGTTTGCATTATATTGTATTTCCAGATGTATTCGAATTAAATAAATAACAAAGTTTCAACCTTCATGATTGCTGAGTCTCTTCACTTGCATTGTACAAACTGAATTCTTGCTTGATTAGGAACATTATTTACTGTATAAAAGATTCGTCTTCTAAAAGAAATAAAAATAGTAATGTAATATAAATTATTTTCTCAATATAAAACAAAAATGAACATTAAATGGTGTTTTAAAATTCTTCACATAGAATAAATTGAATTGTTTATCTGAATCAGGAAAACTAATTGAAATAAATGTATTATTTGTAAACATATATATATATATTTCATGAATCTTATATATATTTTGCGATGCATGTTCAGGATATAGAGAATTAAAGGGGATAACGTTAGAAATTCACCATTTTCTATTAGAAATCCAGTACAACTGATAATAAACATTTTTATAATATTTATGCAAATTTCTTTCCAATGTAACAAATGTAATTTCTAGCTACACTTCTTTTAACCCATTACATTGATTGTAATATCCATAATATGAATGTTCTAATAATTATCCATAAAACTAATTAATTTGTACTTAAATACATTTCCTTATGTATATATAGCAAATATTATATACACAAAAAGTAAAAATGAAAAATTTAATTCTAACTGCAAAACGAAAGCTAGTTTTAAATCTAGGATTTTTTATTCTGAAGAGAATGTTCTTATTGCTGAGTGGCAGTATAATCAATATAATTTGATTTCATGCAATACATAATCAAACAGTAATATGCATACAAAAGATAAATACTGCATGTATGTTTTAAAATATATTTGTATTCCAAATGGGTTTTTTCACTCCTAATAAAGTAATGTATGAAACCTAGAGGAAATTTTGTATTAATTTCAATTGTGTGTGTGTGTTTGTACATATAAAACTAACCACAGATTTTGGATTTTGTAAAAATTCGTTTGTTATAAAAACAATGCAACCATACAAAGGGAAAATGCCCAATTAATATAAAGTTACTTTAATTTTGGCACCATTCACAAAATCTAACAAATTCTTTTCAATAAAAAATGTTTTAGAAAGAATTTAAAAATTTGATTATAATTTTCACCTTCAAATATATAAGAAAAGATTGTAGATATAACAAAAAATTTTATGCAATTGCAATTTTATTCAGAAATAAAACTAAAATCTGTACAAAAGCAAAGTAAGGCTTCTCACAATACATTATACTACCTTCACTTAGTTCAATTCCAATATTTCACACATGGAACAAAAATATAATGAAGTTTGTTTTTCATAAGCTTTTCATTGTATCCATCTTTATGTGTGTGTATGTATGTTTCATGAACTACTCCTTTCTTAGTTCACTGAGCTAATAATATAACTAAGGCAAATAAATAATAATTAGTACTGCATATTTCTAAAGTTTTTTAAATAAGTACAAAATTTCTGAAAATACCTATTTTTCTTTCATTTCTATGCTTAACTCTGTATTTCTTAATAATTGTTAGTGATAAAAGCAAAGGGTAAATGAATATTAAATAATTGTTATGATAAATTTTGTACTTTTACATGATTTTGAGCAGAAAAGAACATATTACTCACAAGAAAAACTAGAGAATATGCTTGCTGATCATTATCTTTTAATGCTCTACAATAGCCTCACTCTTCAGTTTCACAACACAAAACTTTTGGGGAAAGTAATGAATGCATTAGAGGATGTAAAACATTTTATCTGTAAAACAGTTTCAAAGATTTGTTGAAATAATTTCGTAAAAAATTTCCTTGAAAGTTGTACCTAGTTGTATCTCCAAATCTAAATTCAATGTTTATTAGGTTCAGCAACTCCCCTTAAATCTTATAGTTCCCAAACATTCTTTAAAACTATGTTACTAGGATAAGCAATATCTGGACTGCTAAACAAGATTCTTATTAGGATTTATTTTTCTTGAAATCCTTGTTACTACACAGATTACCAACATAAGAAACTTTTTGTCCTTTGAGAATTGAATGTTTTGAAGAAATAAGACTGCTTCCAACAATCAACAGATTAAAGCAACCAAATTATTTTTAAATACTTATATATTGGAACTAATAAATGTATTGTAATATGGAGAATGGAAAATCCATGAACATGAGAAGCAATACTCCTCTGAATTTATTCTAGGGAAAAAATTAGAAATTAAATGGTTTATATTAATAAAAATTAAATGGATTTCAAATGGGTGGAGTTAAATTAATTTATAAAAATTATAAGAAACAGAAATACGGGGATTAACTCTTACCAGTGATGATTCTTCCATTTCCTCAGTTTGTAAATTTTAAATATTTTGATAGAAAATATTTCCTTGTAAGAATGAGGCAATTAAATCGAATTCTGACCTACCCTATCACCAAGGGTGAAATGACAAGTCAAATCAGCAGATTAAAATGCCAGAATAGATTCCTTAAAACAACTGATTTTAAAGTGCCAATACATTGGTCCCCAATAAGACCGATTTTCAAACTGGATGTTTATTCGTTGTGATTTTATGTCAACCTTTTAAATGAGACTATCAATTTAAATTAATTTGAGCTATATGATTACAATTGCATATTTAATATTGATTCATTCATTTTCGAATAATGAATCAATATTAAATGTGCAATTCGAGGTCAATTATTTTTTTGTATGATAAATTAGAATCCTGTTTAAGATCCTCAGAGTCTAAAAGACTCACAAGTGAAAAATACAAAGCTATTTTACCCTCTAGTTGAATCATGGATACCCAAAGAATTGTTTGGCTACGAAATCTAACACAACCATCAGCAGCAGCCGAAAACCACGACGATTCCAGGAAACAAAGGAAGTCATCAATGGAATATATTCTAACCTTTATCACTGCTGCTCACCTTCATTTCAGATGAATCTTCCGAATTGAAATCATCATCTGATGGATGCAGTTTGATAGTGTCTGCATCCAAAGAGAAAAGAGCTTTTTTGTGGTTAAGGAAGGCTTTCAAAGGCCTTCCTTTGCCAATTTTAATTTAATTAATTGAATTGATTTTCGAAATATTAAAAAAGGAGATTGGATTTTTTGATTCAGCTACAATAAAAGCCGCAAGAAAGGAGAATTATCTGTAGATTAAATTCAAATTGCAGAGAAGAAACTTTTAAAAGCTGTGCAGCATGAAAGTTTTGCTGACACAGTTGTGCAAAATAAACTGAAAACCTCAATGTTTTTACAATGAAGGTTTGATGAGGTTGAAAACAAAAATAGTGTGAAGGAAATATGATAATTTCATTTACAGTAAAAAAACTTGTAAAAAAAATAGTGACAAAACAAATCAAACATTATTTAAAAGAAAAACAAAGGATATTAATGTGAAAATTAAATCATTATTTAATTTAAACGAAGAAAGATTTTTTTAAGTTTATTTTTTACTTATGATTCATAAATGCAATCAAAAATTTAAAATAAGTTCTAAAATATCTTAAATTTATGAAAATAATTAAAATTTGAGAGATTACAAGAATTAAATACTTTAGCAATAAAATATATGATCAATTACTAATAATGCTTTTAATGTAATAAAATGCCAAAAAATGTAGTAAATATTTTTTAAATTACTTGTTTAACTAAAATGCTAATTTAATTTTAAAAGAAAATTTGCACATGGAGACTTATCTTGCTGAGAAGATATAATTTAACTATTTTTTATAGTAAAATATGAAATCTATATAATAATGTATAATATTTAATATATATACTTAATAATTGCAATTATGAGCATACTGAAATATTGATCACTATCAGGCACATACTTGTAAAAAAATATATATAAAATTATTGAAATATTCAACTGCAAAACAGAGGATAAAATAAGAAATCTCAAAAGCTTATGCATTTAATCATACTGATGATTGAAGAATGAATTTGTAAATGTCACATTTGTGCTTCACATTTTCTCATTATGAAAAAAATAGGAGAAATATAATATTAACACTAAAAAAAAGGCTTTACTGAAAAGAATATTTAAAATATGTATTCTTATAAATTCTAATAACATGTTCAATATTTAATTAATAAACGCAGGAAAAAATTACTGTTTATTACAATAAGATTTAAAAGTTTAACAAAATTCAATTTAATAGTCACATCAGAATAGAATATTATTCAGTACCAAAATGAGTTACTTCTTGAAATTTAAATTAAACAATAAATAACACTATAAAGGAATATTATCTAACTTCAAAATTAAATATTATTTAATGCCGAAATTGAATGTTTCATAATATTTAAATACAAAGTCAAATAACATTGTCAGGGAATATTATTTAACGTTGAAATGAATACTTTTCGACATTCAAATACAATGTCAAATAACGTTTTCACGGAATATTATTTAACGTCAAAATAGGATATCAAATAATATTATATAATATCAAACAATATTATTTAATATTGCAATACAATATTATATAATATTATCTAGGTGGGGTCATTTTAATATTTTATAATATTGTCAGACAATATTTTTTAGTATTTATTTACAATATTGGCCGATTAACATTTGCTACTTGGGGTATTTTTTCAAACTTACTTATTTTTTCTGAGTATCAATAACAGGTTCCTTATATGCTACTTGAAATCAAAAGTGAATCTATGCTCTTTCCGATGATGAAAAGAAATAAATGAAGGCTCAGATTACACACAACCACTATGATTACTAAATAGCATCAAATGACAATCAATCAACGGTTAGTGTTGTTTCACTCTCCAATCGCCCAACGGATAGCAAATACCCATCAATCAGTTGCAATTTTAATTTTAATGTACTTTTCTCTCAAATTGGGTGGCTTTTGAAAAGCAGTGCAATTTCTGTTATTCTGTGCTACGGCCTTGAGAGGAGGCAGACAACTGCGTGCCATGAAGAAGGCGATAGGCATGAGTCATGACAGGACTCACAAATATTATTCTATATCTTAGTTAGTTATTTATAATACCATATAAAAATAAAATCATTCCTACCAACAAAAAAAATGAAAGAACACTAAATAAAAATGGAAATGGACTGCAGAAAGATGGAACGCGGGCAGCAAGCGACCAGAGAGCTGTGTGCATCGGACAGTGCCGGACTAAATGATAGGATAATAAATTGAAAATTAATAATGAAAATCCAATTTTATAACTAAGTAGTTTTCATAACATAATTTGGTTTTATTTCTAAAATGATAGTTAAGAATTGGCTATAATTGTTGAATAATCTAGGGTTTTTGCCACCAGAATCATAAGCATGTATTAAAATTTCCTTTACATTCATTAAACAATTTTTATGTAACTATAAACTGCACAAATAAACCATAAAAACATGCCAGTTATGAAACTAATGTAGATTTTTATGGTCACATGATATAATAGATGGGAGCGTTCTACTATACGAAACTAACGATTAGTCTACTACCAGTTTCGGTTGTTCGGCGACACAGAAGAATCAATGTATTTTTAAATATTAACACCTGACAACTTCTTTACTAAATAAATACTTCAGTTTAATAGGACAGTTAAAGAAATTAAAGGAACTCTAAAAAAATGGAATTAAAGGAAATCTTGGTTTGCGTTTTATTTTTTTAACAGTATATGCAGAGCCTGATTAAGACGGGGATATAAGGGGCAGTTTCCCCAGAACCTTCACATGTGAAATGCCACCAAATTGAATAGAAAGCTTATTTTATGTAATCAGTTGAATAGAATCTTTTGCCAAATAGAATAAAAAGTTTGTATTTGTGAAGAGAAGGAGTTTTTTCCCCAAAGAAGTTTTTAAGGTCCAGTATATAACAAAAAATCAACGAATTTACAAATGATTTAATATTTGTGCATATATTAAAGATATTTATTAATTGAATTGTGCTTTATTAAAAAAAAATTTGTAGTTGCAAAATATACATCAATCCTATTGCAATAATTTATAATACAAAATAACAGCAAAATTTAAGAAATATAAGAATTTTGTAAAGAAATATAAGAATCAATAAAAAAACTTAGTATGTACTCTATTTAATAATAAAACAAAACATAACATATAAAAAATAATAACAATATTTTTAAAAAATCAAAACACCAGACATTAATGGAATATGAATAAGAAATAGCAAATGTTGAGTAATGTAGGCATTTGAAATACTACAGATATATATAATAAATATATATTAGAATTATTTTTATATGGATATATCTCTGTATCTTTATTTTATCTAACAATTCTTGGATATTAAAGTAAGTTAGAATCAATTTAAAAATATACGTGTGTGCAAAAAGTAATAACATCTATAAAACTTTTTCACATGAATTTTAAAGCTAATTATATTAAGTTTCTAATGTCAATTCTTTTAACAATACACGTTATATTGCTTTAATAATTAAATCACATAATGTTTAAATTGCCAAAACGTCAACATCAGAAAAATTTACGAAACAAGTTTTTCTGATGCCTTTATAATAGTCATTTCTTTAATGATAATTTTTACTACGCAGAAAGGACAGATTTTGCATCTTTACGAGTAAAAGTATATAAATTCTAACTGTACTCTGATATAATAAATTACTTAAAAGCTTTTGTTATAAATTTATCATACATTAACAATCATAATTAATTACAAAATGTTTGTTTCATTACATATTCATTTTTAATTTTGATGCGAAAATATAAAAAATAAAATTTGTAACTCTACAAATCATTCATTAAGCTATCATAAAATTTACTCTCATATTTATTCTTATTCCTAAAGTATTAAGAAAATTATTAAATTACACTGGCGTTGTGAGCATAATTGGCGCCTAGTTACGATACTTTTTTAAGCACCCCCCTGAAAAATAATAGTACTATAATATAAATGTGGGAATAAAATGTATTACTTAATAAGAGTATACAATAAAATAACTATATGTAATACATTATAATAAAACGAGTATACGTGTAATAAGAATACAATATAAATAATAATAATAGAATATTGTACCTACTATAAAATAATCAAAAGTATATTAATTTAAAGTGTCAGGGTAAGCTTTAAATTTAAACCAAATTAAATTCTAATTAAAAACACTTTAATGGATTTGTAGTGTCAAAAGAATAATCGGACTGAGTGATTTAGAATTAATCTAAAAGATATTTATTTTGCATACTAATACAATTATTTTTAAAAAACGCATAACATTTTATTAAACATGAAATAATTTGTTACATATTATAGATATAAGTTGATGTGGTTATTTGCAATCTAATGTAATACACTATTCATATATTTCCTGCCTTTGCTGAAGCGAATTGATCAATTACTTTATCAAAGTTGAGCATTTCAAATTTTTCTTTTTCTGTTCTTAAAAATATTAAATCACTTAATGGTTTTGACTCCTGGTGGATCATAAATACGTCAAAATCAAATTTAATTTACTAAATGAACATTCACAGCTTGTAACTGTTGTAGAAATAGTTAAAAGTATTTGAACGGCAACCTCTTCTTCTATCTCCACCATATGATATATAGTCATAGGTTTAATTTTTATTATACTGCAGAGTAACATCTTTCAGTACTACATTTCTCTATAGAAGTCTGTTTAATGGAAATCTGTATAATAAAATTCACCCAAACTTTTGCATTTGTTAAGGACTCCCAAGGCACAGGTCCGAGGTTCGAATCTCAGACAAGGTCGACACAATCCTTTCAATGGGTTGATAAACTGAGTACCAATTATACTAGGGAACTAAACACTAGGAATTACGCTTTGGGCTAACCACCTAACAGGAACATGTTTTGCACCCCAGGGCTCTCAGTTTGGAAACAGATATGGGCACTATAGATCTTGACAAAAGTCTGGATATTCATATATTTATCAATTAATTTTTAACTTTTAAGAAAATATATTTCAATGATTTAAAAATTTTTTCCATAACAATGTCTTAAAATTTTTAAATGTACTTTTTCTAGCTTGTTAACCAATTGAAGCAATTAAAAAATTTTTCTCTATTAATTGTGCATTATCTTTTTTAAGACTCTACAAATTGTTGATATTAGGTGTTAAACATAAGCTATTAACAAATTTCCAAAAATTCTTTAATATTACTAACTTTACAAATTTTAGCTATGTATTTCAAAAAAATAATTGACATCCCTAATTTGGGATCAATTCAATAGATTTTTCACAGTAATATCTTTTTAAACATTTAATATACATTAAACTGAAAATTTTATTTCATTTTTCTTATCTAAGAAAAATTTCAAATGAAAAACAACTTAAACTTTAAGGTAAATTTCACATTTTAAATAGCTTTTTAATTATATCTCTTTCAGACCATAAATGTAAACCAAAATTATTTGCATTGTAAAAAATTTAAATCACAAAATATAATATTGATAATTTATGAATATTTCATTTTTACACCATAAAACTGATTTTTCTGATACCGTAACTAGATTACCTTGTTTAATAAGTCTTCATTTCATTTCAGTATAGATAAAACTATGCCATAATCAATGCAAAATGCAGATAAGCAAAGAAACGATAATATAGACATTAATTTTTTGCACAAATTTCTTATATTAAAATTAATTTCTTTCAAACTACACATAAATTCAAATAAAATTATGTATATTTAATAAATTTAAAATATTTCAGTAAAACAATATGTATTGTATTATTAAAAATATTTTTTTCTCAAATCTGATACTCTATATTGTTCTTTCTTGTTTTTCTTTGATTCAAATTATTATCAAGAATTACAAATACTGAGATGAAAAATACACTAACTGATGATCTCCTAACTTCATTTAAAGTAATTTTCTCAATTAGTTATCATGGTAATGAAAATTTTCTCTTATTTTTAAGGCATTTAATAAAACAGTTTTCTTAAGATATTGAAATATATTTTATTATTAAAATTAGGACTAATTTTTATTAAAATTGAAGTTTATTTCTATTAAGAATCATTTATGAAGTGCTGATCATGCAATGGCATAAATTTCTTTCTTTCAATAAATTTATATCAGTTAAAGACGATCTTAATTTTTAAAGTTGTATAGTGCAGATGCGAAATATGTACGATTTTTTTATATATTTCATGAAGGATTTTTTTTCTTCAAGTTTAAAGATTTATTTTTATACAAACTGAATTAATTAAAAAACACATTCTGCATATTTAACCATTCAAAAAAAAATTAAAACTAAACATTTATAGATTTTCAAACTTTACCATTTTAAAAAAGAATTCTTAAATATAAGGTGCTTATGTAAAGCCAAGAGAATTACGAGTTAAATAAAATTATTTTCCCAAACAAAAACATCTATAAAGATTAAATAAATAACTTTTAAATGAATAGTTTTAACTAATAAGTAATTTAATATTTAATTTTCAAAACTATACAAACATAAAATTATCTAAAAAAATCTTGGTAAATATTTATACAAGTAAAAATATGAAATAAATATTAAAACCGAAATATATATAGTACACAGAAAATACAACTAACGTCAGTAACATTTTAAATGCCAAAACTCAAGATTTTCAAGAGTTGACATTTGTGTTTCCGATGAAGCGCAGTTTGGGAAGAAATGAAATGCTAACGAGTGAAGAATAAAAAGGAAAGAAAGTTTGTGTTTTTCTAGAATTTGGAGGTAATTAGTTCTCTTAGTTCTACTGTTCTTTCAAGTTTTTCATTGATTCAAATTATTATCAAGAATTACAAGTGCTGAGATAAAAAAATATATTTTAACTGATATATCTCCTAATTTTATTTAAAGAAATTTTCTCAATCAGTTATAGTAGTGAAAATTTTATGCTTATTTTTAAGGCATTTAATAAATCTGTTTTTTTTTAAGATATTAAAATATTTTTTATTATTAAAATAAGGGCTTATTTTTATTAAAATCAAAATTTATTTTGGAAGTGCTGTTCATGCAATGGTATGAAGTTTTTTTCTTTCAATAAATTTATATCATTTAAAGACGATCGTATTTTTAAAATTTTACAGTGTGGAATGAGAAATATATGTGATTTCTTTATAAATTTCTTGAACGAATTTTTCAAGTTAAAAGATTTGCTGTTTATATAATTAATTAAGAAATATACTTTGTATGTTTAAGGCGTGCTGTAGAGGCAGCTAAGACCTTTAATAGGTTGTTACGCTATTAAAGAAGAAAATTCTGTATGTTTAAGCATACAGAAAAGAAGAAAATAAAACATTTAAAAAGGGGAAAAAACATTCATAGATTGTTAACTTCTGAAATTTGAAAAAAAAATTTTTTTTTAATATAAGGTGCTAATGTAAAGCCAACAAAATTAAGAATCAAATAAAAATTATTTCCCCAAACAAAAACATCTAAACATTAAATAAATTACTTTTAAATGAACAGATTTAACTAATAAGTAATTTAATTTTCAAAACTCTGCAAGCATATATATGTTAGTAAATATTTATACCAGCAAAAATATGAAAACAAATATTCAAATTTCAAGAATACATTGTAGACAGAAAATACATCTTACGGCAATAATATTTTAAATGTCAAAACTGCAATTTTTCAAAAGTTTACATTTGTGTTTCCGATGAAGCGCTGTTAGGAAAGAAACGAAATGCTAACCGTGTGAACAATAAAAAGGAAATAAAGTTTATGTGTTTTCCTAGAATTTGGAGGTAATTAGTTCTTTATCCTCTCCATTTAGATTCCAGGAAAAAAATTCCCTACGCGGCATAGTGCAAATTTATGAAAAATTTCCCCCTGTTCTTTGAAGGTCAGTTTGGTGCACAATATTTTGAACAAAGGAAACCGCTAATAGGAAGCATGTTTCAGCAGGAATATTTTCATGAGTATAACGCGACACTAGACTAAAAGACTGCAATAAGTCCTGAAATAAATCACAAAGGTATTTTTTTAATTATTTTTATATTTTCGTTTAAAGCAATGGATAATATTATTTCCCAAAGTCTCAATAACAACTGAAACTGATCTTTCGATATTGATAACTTTGATTTTTCTAATGCTACAGCACATTTAAATTCGAAGAACTTTTCATTAAATATATTTCAATTTTATGAAATTTTCTTTTTGCAAGTAATTTTTTATTGCGTTATTAGTCAAATCAAGATCTAATTTTCACATTTTTTTATCATAATAGGAAATCAAAAATATTAACGAAATTCTGCTTGTTAAATAAAATGATTTAAATTAAAAATAGCAAGTCAAATATAATTTTTAAAAATATTAAAATTTTGACAAAAAATTTTTATATTTTGAATTTATGAATAATTATGACATCCAGAGGGGTCTAATAGAAATAATATTCATTAAACGTTTTTTTATTTAATTTTGAATAAAAAAAACTATTTCTTTTTTAATATGATAATAATTTTTTTTTTTTATAATTTGACTTCGTCTACTCGAATAACAATTAGGATTCATTAAGAGCACTGTGAATCTTGGCGTATTCACAAAATTAAATTAGGTGTCTTTCATGAGCTTACTTTTCCATAATCTCCCTGAGTTAATAGATTAAAAAATTACCATATAACTTTAACAATAATAATTTGGTAAATAACTTTATGCTAATATGAAAATCTCTCATATGCATTAGAATAGAACAGACCAATATAAAATATTCCAGAAATTTTATATTAAAAAATTAAGATATTTTCTTATTTACACTCTTTCAAGATTTGTAGTACAAAACAAAAGTATCGCAAACTTTCAGCAAAATATGAAACATAAAAAGGAAAGGATTAAACGAATGAAAACCAATAATCTAACTGATTAAGAACTGAAAATTAAAAGCAGGATTAATAGAACACAATTTTCAAAAGGAACTAATTTATACCAAAGTGTTATTAATAAGGAAATATAAGAGTAAGAGTTTCGTTTATGGCAAGCTCCAGCAGCTCTTCCTCATTTTTTATCAGCAACAAATCCGATTCTTCACTGGCGTTATTTTTTTTTCTTGGATTTGACACAATAATTTTATAATTATTGTGTCAAATATAATAATGCAAAATTTATTTCTCCGAATAAAATTGATATTATAAAAAATTTTGTTCATCTTTGAAATGATTTAGCGCACCTCTGCAAGCTACGCCGAGGCAGTGGCGTAGCGAGCACAGTTGGGGCCCGGGTACGATACCAATTTTGGCGCCCCATCTCAAAAAATAGTAATATAATATATAGAGTAAACATGTAATAAGAGTATAATGCAAATAACAACAGCACAAAATATCTACTTTAAAATAATCTTAAATATAGATAATTCTAAAGGCTTTTGAAGATTGTGTTAGAAAATCATTTTCCTTAAAATAATCTTAAATATAGATAATTCTAAAGGCTTTGGAAGATTGTGTTAGAAAATCATTTTCCTTAAAATAATCTTAAATATAGATAATTCTAAAGGCTTTGGAAGATAGTGTTAGAAAATCATGATATTAACCATGTGTTTCGAGACAGAGTGCAAATTTGATAAATCCAAATGTAAAAAATCTGGAAAATTATAATTCTAAGTTTTATAGCAGTCTAATGAATATAAATAAGTAAATTTAAAGCAAAATGTAAATAAATTCTTTTTTAGAATATGGTTTAAATTTGTTTTGATATGGAAGTGTTTTCATAAATTCTAATATAATCTAAATTGTTCTCTTTTTCCAGATCTTTGGGCATTGGGGATTATACATATATTTACAGGATTATCCATATATTTCAATAATTTATCACATTTCCCGAGTTTAGTGGGGATTATGTATAATCATTGGTTATTATACATAATTGCCCGATTAGTCATTTTTACCGTTACACTCTTATGATTTTACTGTGAGAACATTTCTCCCTGAAAATTTTCAACTTATTTTTAATATGTTTAATTAGACTTTCTTATAATTTTAATATATATTTCTTAGTTAAAATAAGAGCTAATTCATATTAAAAAAAAACTTATTTTCATTCTGAATCATTTACAAAAATATTATTAATCTGTAGGTTTTTACAAAGCATAATAATTTTGTCTTATTTCATTATATTCCTTTAAAATGATTTCTAAGCTAAACATTCTTTCATATATAAACTGAAAAACCAAGTTAGCTAAAGATTAATTATCAAGGAACATTTTATGAGTACATATAAAAAAATATTTAATAAATTTGATCTTTTAACTTTCCAAAAAAGAATTTTTCAACATATTAATATAAAGGCGACAAAATTACAAGTCATATAAAAATTATTTTCGAAATTCTTTAAATTTCAAGTAAAAAATTTTAAATAATCAATTTGATTTTAAATTTCAAAACTATACATGTTTGTTAATAAATATTCGTAATGGCTAAAAAAATCTGCTAATTAAGCAAAATGTAAAGAATAAGTTGTAGGCAGAAAATATTTATATATAAAATTTACTTAAAAGTCAACATTTCCAACGAAGTTTTTAACGAAATAACACTAAAGACGAAAATTTGTGAGTGTGAAATTATGATATTCTAGCAGGGTAATGTATGAATTTTCCTAGCATTTGGAGGTAATTACTTTTTTATTTCCAGCTTTGTATCGTACTTCGATTCCAGGAGCACAATTCTCTTTATTAAATATTGCAGTGCTATTTTGAAAAAAAGAATTCTCTTCTGTTGGGGGTCACTCTGTTGCTGAACACAAACATTTTTGGACAAAGAGGACCGCTAATGAGAAATACATTTCAACGCTAATTTTTTCACAAGTGTAACGCGGTAGTAGACTATTAAGATGTTACAACAAAGCTTTTCTTTTCTCTGTGGCGATGTACAAGAATTTCTCCCAGAAGTTTTAAGTCTCAATAACATCTTTCAATTACGTTTTATATTTCTTATTTTTCTGAAACATTTAATGATTTTTTGTAAATGAAATTGATATAAAAATCAATATCTTTAAGTAATTTGATTCTTTTAACATTTTTTAGTTTTTTTCATCCTTGTCGGGTCTCTTCTTAGTTTAATGAGGTCGGGGCTCAAGTGAAGTTAATTTAATCAGCAAGTGGAAAAATTTTAAATAAAAATCGTTACAATTTTTTATGCAGCATTAATAATTTATAATGAGTATTCTTTAAATTAAAAGTTTTCTACAGATTCACTATATCATCCAGATTTAGCTTCACTGAAGCCCTAAGCTATATCGCGCGAATGTATATATCATAATATATTTAAATACCTATATATTGTATTTTTATCGGTATTTATTGAACAGTCATGCTAGTTTAAGAAACTTATAATTTAAGAGCTCCGCAAAAAAATAAACTGATATATAGTTTATTTACTTGTTAAAGTTCTTGGTACTATAATTCCACTATCATAATATACTTGTTGTCTTTTCGAAATTTCAGTGATGAGAATATGGCATATCTTATATATTTATAATAATAATTGTAATTACAAAAGTAAATTATTAAGAATTGAGAAATGAAATACTTTACATACATCCATTCAATTTATTTGAAAGGAAATTTTTTGTAGGTTTTATACCTTTTTCATTGATTATTAACAAATGCAAATTTAAAGAATTTTTAACGAAAAATTTTTCACTTGTGTTTTAATTTAAAACTTGCGTAAAGTTTTTATTAATAATATTTCAAAGTTTATAAAATTTTATTTTTAGAGAGTGATTATTTTATTTTAGTCGAAATGAGATTAAAACTTCACATTTTTTATTTATACGCGAAAATATTGTTTATTAAATAAAATGTTTTATAATAACTATATAAAATGTATATCAAGTCAAATAATATTTTATAACATCAAAATTTCAACAATTTTTTTTAATTCCTAAATGATAAATAACATCATGCAAGCTCCTAATGATGTATTTGTCAGTCGATGCAATATTATTCATTAGATATCAATAATACAATATTATATGTATGCAACTTGATTTAGACATCTTGTAAATAATCAGAATTTTAAAGAACATGGTGAATTTTGCTGCATTCACTACGTCAAATCAGTTACAGATTAAATCATGAGATAACCTTTTTGGAATCTCCCTAAATTATTGCTTCATAAATCAAGAGATATAACATCAATTTATATTATTTGGTAAATAAGTTGAAACTAAAAACATCTCAAATGCATAAAAAGGAAACTAACCAATATAATTTATATTTCAGAATTTCTATCAGAAAAAATTTAACATATTTCTATCATTACATATGTACAAGATTTACTGTACAAAATAATGATAGAGCACCACAAACCTTGAACAAAGTATAAAAACTATAAGAAAAGGTAATGAAAAACGCGATTAAACTAACACACTTTTTATTACGAACTAAACTATACTAACCTATTAATACGGAAATATAAAAATAGGAACATTTTCATTTACGGCAAGCTCTTCAACAGAAGTAATAATTAAATTTAAAATATATTTCTCCGAATAAAAATGATATTTCACAATTAAAACGAAATAAAATGTTTCTAAAAAAATTTTCGTAACTACTATTTGGCGCCCGTCTCAAAGCGGCGCCCGGGGCACGATAGACCCCCTTGCCCCCCCCCCTTTCATTACGACACTGCGCCCGGGGCATGATAGTCCCCCTTGGCCTCTCATCACTAAGCTTCTGTTAAATTTATAAACCTAACCATTCTAAGATATTAGTTGTCTTCAAACACACTGCCCTAAAATTTTCATAATATTCACCAACTCTAAATCAGGGATTCACAATATTTAAAAGATCACATTCAACTTTTTTTTTGTATGATCCAAAAAAATAACTAATAAATAACTGCAACTTTTTAGGATTGAGAAAAATTAGGATATCCTCATTCGTTTTCTCGATGATGTTCTAGAAATGTTGCGTTTCTCAATCTTACAGCATACTTGCGGAAAGGTCCTATCAGTCTCCGTCATATTCTTTCGATTTCTTTTCACACAACTGCTATTGTCGTTGTCTTATGCCAGCTAGGCTGGCATTATGGAGTGCGCTGCTCCACTTTTCCAACTGAACCCTATTTAGGTGTGGAGTCCGACTTTCTCAGTACACACATGCCATGATTACCCGTTTATAGGGTAGGCAACCATTGACAAACCATTCATACAAAGACAGAGACAAAGTCATCCATGCCCGAACTGGAATACGAACCCAGGACTTCTCAATCCATAGTCAGGCAGTCTGACCACAAGACAACAGTGGCACGGTTAGAATACATTTTGGAAAGTGTTGTAATGATCAGTAACGCGGTCGGCTCCACGCAGCTGTTGAATTACTTTTTTCAAACTAAAAATTTTTTTCGTGGCATTAAAGTTCTTCATTAGTGCATTTTAATAATTTAGAAAATTCTAATCAAACATAAGTAAAGAAAACCAATGTTCGAAACTAGGAAAAATTTCATAAGTACTAGCACAAGTAAACGTTCTATGTTAAATACATTTTAAAAAGTAAGAATCTGAAATAATTGTTTCACACAAAAATAATTTCATCTTATACTGAAATAAAAGCGAATTTTCCTCCGATAAGTTTTAATTTTAGATAAAATGTGAATCGGGAATAATATTGACGGAAAAGAATGATTTTATAATTCAAAACTCTAAAGAAATTTATCTATCTCTATTAGAGAGAGATAAAATAAATTTCTTTACTCTTAACTTATTTAGTAAACAAAGTTAAATGCTAAATCTAATATTAAAAATATGACTTACCCGAGTAGCTGAAGATGACCCGAGAAGATATGACAAAATTCAAATATACGTAGACTTAAAGGCAATTATATTTTGCAAATTACGAAGTATTTCACAATATAATTTCAAGTGGTGGGAAATATTAAAACAGATCGACACACTCCACTTCCAATGAGATCACAAGAGAAACTAATGAAGAATTCCCACAATTGTAAGATTTGACGGTTAAAGTAACTATTATTCTTTAACCAATCATGTGCGTTAGTCAAAGTTTAAACGAATCCTATTGGCTGAAAACTTCAAATGTTATCAATTCGAAAGCGACCGTTGAGAAAACCGTTATTAAGATATACAATGGATTGTTGCCGATAAATGCTGATTCAGTAGACTGTTGCAGTTGTTCCCATACAATCACTTGTTTTCATTTTTCAAAATTAAACAGCCTGGTTTGCTATGAAGAAATTTTTTTTAATCATTGGTTTTCAGTAATATAATTATTTATTTCCTCCTTAGTAATATAAAGAATAGAAATAATTTATTTCCTCTTTTACTCAAATTATTTGGCAGAAAACAATTTCTTAATAATGAGGAGATGTATTTTATTTTTTTATATTCTTCGCTTTATTAAGCTGAATAAAGAGTTGAATAATCATCACCTATTTTCAGCCGAATAATTTGTGTGTTCGCATAACATTCTGAAATCGTGGATGGTTGCAAAATTTTGGATACTGTTGTAAGTTCCAATTCAATTTGACTGAGTGAACTGAATATGAAACTAAAATTCTAAACCATCTTAATACTTTTGCAGGTTACTTTGTATTTTAAATAGAGAAATTGATTGAGAACATACGGACATAAAATTATTAAAATATCTTTGACGTAAACAATTGAAATAAATATACATTTACTCAGTTGTAAACACGAACTTTTATTCAGCTATCCATCATTTTTCTGACCTTTCTCTGATTTTACTACAATTGTGAAGCTTGTTTGCCAAACAGATTTTTTCCTGACATCTCTCGTTTCTATTTAAGCTTTTTGATTTTTCCAAGTATATTAACTTTAATAAATGGCTTTCGCTGATATTCAACTATCTTTTCACGTGTCACAAGGAAGAATATTCGTAAAATTACGAAAAAACAACTGCAAATATAATATAGGAATCCGTAATTACCTACCAGTATCCAGCAGGAGTTGGAATCGAATCTCTAACCTCCTAATAGCGTCACTACTCAGGATATCGTAAAGCCCGACAATTATAACATGCTGTATGTTTCCGGATATTGAATCATTTATCAATCAACAAAAGTGTGATTTTATTAACTGAGAAAAAGTATATGAGGCAACGATTAAGTGAAAAAAGTAATTTCACGATTGCACATAGCTCTTATGGAACTGTAAATTTTATTGGAGGTAATGAATTTCAACAATGTCATTGAGGATTGCCAAAGGAATGGTCTAGGTTGCCTAGAAATAAAATATTTTTAAAGATTATGAAAAGTTAAAAATATGAGAAAAATCAAGTCACAATTTTTTCTTTATATTTATGATTATTTTTTACATCATGCTGTGTTATTGCCAAAGAACGAAATACATTCATTATTCAATGAGAAAACAAGGAACATTTTTGTAAATATTGAAAATTATTCAAAAATAAAAAAATAATATGATTCTTTATTTTTTGCGTATATTATATATTCAATCAATTTATAGTATTTCTTTCCTGAATAACCAAAAGTCACAGAGTGCAGATGTTGACACAATAACAGGTTTGCATATCTCATTGAGACAAAATTTTCAATCAATAATAATTTATCCTTTAAATGCTTGGTAAAATAGCTATTACGCTTTGCTTCAAGGAAAATCCTAAACAAAAACAGACTTATATTTTAATCTTCTACAAAGATATTGATATAAATTCGATGTTAGAAAGCTTTTTGGGGAAAAAAAGTTACAAATATATCCGCCTCTCTTCGAAAATAATAATGTGCACCTAAAGATACTAACTAGAAATAAATGAAAATTTTACCTGAACTTACAGAGGATAAATATGACAAAATTAAAATTAATGGAAACCAACCACCATGTAACTTTGAATCTCGTTAAATAAAATATTGGCTACCAGCAATATTTTGTTTGTAAAAATGCAACTTTTCTGGCTAAAAATTTTAGATGGCGTAAACTAACTGGAACACCCTTGGTTTCCAAATGGAGTAATAAAGCTTTATATATAGGAAATATTCTAATTCCAAACTCATAGTTCATGATTGCATGATAATTTTATTTATTTATTTATTTTATTACATTACATATATTCAGACTTGTATGCTTGATTTTTGAGATCCGCTTGTAAGTCTTCGTCGATAATAGGACAAATAGCACAATGACAGATGTACAACCACAGAAGAATAACGAAGAAAACACCCAGGGCCACGGTGGGAATCGAACCCACACTCCTACGCTCTCAAGCGATTAGCGGTGATGCTTTAGACCACTCAGCCACGGAGCGCCCTGATAATTTGACAACAATTTCTGAATGATTAATGATTTCTATTCAATTAAGGGCAAATACATAGCATAATTCTTATTGAATAGTAAATCGTAGATCAAAATAGCACATCAAGAGGACATCATTTCTGAATTCGATTGCTTACGAATTAATAATAATAAGGCCATAAAACAGATGATTTGTAAAAACCGTTCTAAGATATTTTTATATCCACAGGTTCAGAGCTCCAGTGGCTCAGCAGCTTCTAGCCGCCTTCTTTTCAGATCAGCAGAATGAAGCGTCATTTGCCGCGAGCAGTGATTGGGACCCCGTTATACACCCCCTCCTTTTTTCTTGCTGGCATTTATTACTGGCAAGACGCAATCGACCACAATGAGCTCAGTGAATCGGGGACGTGTCCACGTTAATATATGATGTCCACAGTTCTTCCGCTGGAGTGGCGTGGATGTCGAAAGGAGGGTGCCAGCTCAGGTGTCACCCCGTCACGTGACCACGGTTCAAAACCACGAGGCATTTGGTGATAGGCGAGTATTCCAAACCCGTTAACCTAAAAGCCCAGTCCGGGTATCATCACCTGCACCGCTATGTATGTATGCATGCATAAACCGGGTTTTAATTGGGACTTTTCATACATAGTGGGTCATATTCACGGGTTGCAATGAATGAAAGCATTGAAATTCTCGAGCTCCTGCCTCGACTGACATGCATGGTTAAAGAGCAACCGTCAATGGCTGGTATCGAACTCCGAATCTTGTGCTCTTAACATTGATATTTCCACCACTACGCCATGGTGACTCCTGGGTTGGGGCTTCTCTGCCATTTTTTCCCAGCACACAGAGTGAAATATATCTCTGGCCGGAACACGCTGGGAAAAGGGCTTCCTAAACACGATATCGCGACGTTATTCTCCAACTATAACTACCACAAACTTAATACATTCACTTCAAGAAATTTCTAACAGTATCTCTCACGATGCGTTACTAATATATACAAAGAAATATTAGTAATTGATCAGAAAATAATTTCTTAATCAAAACCATCGAATTTCTATTATGGTCGCAGTAACAATTGTGAATTCAATTTTTTTTCAATAAACAAATATATCCAGTATATTTCAATCTCAGAATAATAAATATTAAATTTAACGGTAATATATTTAGGTATATTTTATCCCATAAAATTAAGACATTAAACATTTGTTTTTTATGCGTTTTCTAGCTTTCTGATGTATATACACTGCTCAAAACAATTAAAGGATATTGTAAGTTTTACATAAAATAAAGATATAAACGAAATTTTTTTGCTGAAAATGGAAGAAGAGAATCACAAAGGGAAATATTTCTGATTTTCAAACTGTGGAGTATGCTAAAGGGCGCTCCGTGGCTGAGTGGTCTAAAGCATCACCGCTAATCGCTTGAGAGCGTAGGAGTGTGGGTTCGATTCCCGCCGTGGCCCTGGGTGTTTTTCTCCGTTATTCTTCTGTGGTTGTACGTCTGTCATTGTGCTATCTGTCCTATTATCGACGAAGACTTACAAGCGGATCTCAAGAATCAAGCATACAAGTCTGAATATATGTAATGTAATATAATAAATAAATAAAATATGCTAATTTTGAGTTCGACGTCAAAAACGTCACTTCAGCGGTAGTGAATGAAATTTGACTTTCAACTGAATAAAAGACAATAAATACAAGGATGATCAGTATTCAATGACTGCTTTGTTTCGATGAGTACGATTTCTCAGTGAAGTCTCAGTTAACCTATTCAGAAGCTTGGAGAATTGTTGACAGGTTAGAAGGGGGCCAAACTCAAGCCGGAGTAGCGCAAGCCATTAGAGTATTACAAAGTGTGATTTCGAGGATCTGGAACCGTTTTTTGGAGACTGGAAGTGCAGGCCGAAGACCAGGGCAAGGTCGCAGACGGTCAACAACGCCCAATGAAGATCGTTATTTAGTGTTAACGGCTCGGAGACACCGAAATATGAACGCTACTCTTCTCCAACAACACCGCCGAACTGGCAGCTGAATGGTTAGCGCTCTTGCCTTCGGTTCAACAGTTCGTGGGTTCGAATCCCACCTTGGGCATGGATGTTTGTAGTGGTTCGGAATCCACTTTAAGCCGTAAGTCCCGGTCTAATTAGCCCTCGTGTGCGAAAAATGACCGTTGAGCGACAAACAAACCAACCAATCTCCAACAACACCTTCGCTTGGCTACTGACACCACGGTTTCAACTCAGACTGTCCGAAACCGGCTCCATTGTGTAGGTTTGTATGCTCGCCGACCGCTGGTAGGTGTTAAATTAACATCAAGGCATCGTCGTGACCGCAGGGAGTGGGCAACAGAGCATGTGAACTAGAGGAGAAATGAATGGAGCAATGTTTTTTTCTGACGAGTACCGTTTTTCTGTTCATCTTGATAATAGGCGTATTTTCATCTGGAGGGACCGTGGCAGTAGGAATAATCCAGCGTTCGTGCGCGAAAGTGTCAGATTTGGCGGTGGGGGAGTGTTGGTGTATGGTGGCATCTCCATTGACGGGCACACAGACCTCTGTATCATTCAAGATGGACCTCTGACTGGTCGCCGATATAGGGATGAATTCTTCAGACCTATTGCAGTCCTTTACGCTGCAGCAATAGGAGATGATTTCATTTTAATGGACGATAACTGCAGACCACATCGTGCTAACCTGGTGGAGGATTTCCTTTTCAAGGAAGGAATCGTACGAATGGAATGGCCAGCGTGTTCTCCAGACATGAATCCACTAGAGCACGTTTGGGACGCTCTAGGAAGATGAATTGCTGGTCACCAACCACCCTCACAATCTCGCCAAGAACTGGGAAGTGTTCTTCTGGAATAGTGGAACAGAATACCCTAACTCGTGATTAATAGCCTCATTGACTCCATGCCTCAAAGGTGCTCAACGTTGATGGCCGTCCGTGGAAACCATACACCCTACTGAAAATGACTTCCTTTGAAGATAACACCTTTTCTTATTCTTTTTTTTCTCATATGCACAAACTGTGTTTTTTTCCTTTTGTACACAAAGTCGCAATAAAATGCATTTTTTTTCTGCGAAACATGTGTAATATATTCTCATATAACCTACTACGTCAGCCGACCACGTATCAATCAGCTAAAAAGTTTCCCAGCCACAAGATCCACCTAAAACCGCAATATCCTTTAATTGTTTTGGGCAGTGTATATACAGAGAGAGAGAGAGATCAATTGCAAAAAAATCTACATTAAAAATAGAAAAATTAGTGCATCGTTATAGTATTATGTACTGTTGTGTAAAAGAGGTAAAAAACCAGGTTTATTTCCGGGAATAAACCTTTGGGAATTTTTTAAATTCCTCGTGAGTTTTGAAATTCTTCAGATGATTTAGAAATTTTTGAAGCTTTTTTCATCAATCATTTTTAAAATGAATAAAAATTCACTTGTTTTATGATTTCTGCAACTAATTACGGGAACAGAATATATACAGTTTATAGTGCGAGTATCCAAAATAATACTATTGGTTAAAATTGCTTGTCAATCCATCCCATGCAATTTGAGTTTACCAATTTTGGCGTAATATTTCACGAAAAATAAATGTACTAACGCCACGAGTCCCCTTTTGTATTCCACATTCTTTTGTATTAGGGGGGATGCTTTCTGTTTTCCACCCCCTATTTCGTTAATCAGTAGCTACATAAAATTACCCCCGGAGTTTTAGAGCACGGGCGGAGGCAGAAAAGAGCGACTTCAAATGGTCACCGAAAATGACACCGGAATCCCAGGGCTAGGGAAGAGGAAAGAAAGAACCTTATCTGGAATTGAGGGAGAATATATTTCCCCTCTTCCACTGATATTGAGGAAAACATACATTACAGAGTACGGTTTTTAATAATTATAATAATAATTTTATTATTAATCATAATAAAAAATTATGCATTGTCTCGCACACACATTTAATGATTTTAGTTTTTCATTAAACGGTCAAAAATAATTATGAATGTTTGAATAAGATTGAAAACATGAATTATTAAAAATGTATGTATCTATCATTTCAATTGCCTGTATAAACGAGCGCGAGCTTTGTAAATTTCATTTTAATAATATTCAGTTAATTTATTAAGATTGTGTAGTTCATTTATTAGTTTTTCAATAGCTTTTCTTTCCATACAAAACGTGAGTCAATAGCAAACTGCCTTTATATGAATTCTTGACTTAATTATTTCTTATTTTATCAGCAAAAATCAAAAGTTAATAACCTATCGTGATATAGTTTAAAAGTGTCAAGTTGTAATTTTTTTTATTTTCCTCATCTTTACACAGATAAAATATTCCTTTCCATCTTCATGATTTCAATATTTTTTGACGTTATTTTAAATATATATATCCTGTTTTTTAACTTCTATATTTTGTTAAATAGCTCTTTTTAATTCCAATCACTTAATGTATTTCGGAATTAAACTGAGATTTCTTTTTTACTTTAAATAAATTTCAAGTTATTTTCTGCAAATAATAATCTGTTATAATAATAATCTGTTCTTCGATCTATAATCAACAAATTTAAAGAATAGATAAATAATAATCTATTCTTTAAAATTTTTAAATACTTGTTGAATTGTAGATATGGAATATCAGCGTTACATCTGCTTGCATCTGATTCCTTCAAAAACTTCTTATATTTTCCTTTTTTATTTGTTCGTATTCTCTAAGGAAATCAAATGTTTAAAATTGTTAATTAAAAATTAAGGAGAGTGTTGCAAAAAGGTTTTAATGTACAAGAGCTTAATATAGTAGATTTGAAAATACCTTTGTATCACCGAGTAATAAAATGCTTAAAAATGTTCTTCTCTACTGGTTTATAAGTATAGAATAACACTGAACATCTATTTGACTGATCTAAAGTATGTCTCTCTCAGTTATTTATAGAAATGAAAGAAATATATTTGAAGTATGCAAAATGTGTAATAATCGGGATGCACAAGATGTCCAAATCGAAACGCTCTGATTTGAAATGGATGTACTATATTTTCTACTTAATCCAAAAAGAAGATTTATACAAAAAGGGAAATAAAAATTCGAATTATCTTATCATACTATTTCTATGTAATTCGCAACAGTGATAAGGAAGATATTTAATAAGATACTCAATATTTTTATTGTTATTTAACATATATGTCTCGTAATTTTCTTTTCCCTAATTTGTTCCAAAGTCACAGAATCCACGCAAAGAAAAAGGTAGTAATTAATTATGTTCTCTGCCTCTAATTTCACATTTTCTTTCAATTTTTAGCACTTGAGATAAAAATAAATGAAGAATATAATTTATATGTTTTATTTATTTTTATTAAGTAAATAAAATATAATAAAAGAAATTCTAAAACTTACATCACACAACACAATAAAATTTTCTACACTGTTCGAACAGGAATGGAACCGAAAACCGGAAAAAGCCATTATTTTTGTCGGAACGAAAACAGGAACTGAACCGAAAATAATATCAACTTATTTTGGTTCGATATATCATCAGTCGTTTTGCTACTGTAATCAAATTATGTATACATTTTAATTTAACGTCAACCCTATAATTGTTTTATTACATGTATATTGCTTCTTAATTTCCTTTTTCGCATACTCAATAATACTTTTCTATTTCAGTCTCGCATGAAATTGATTGCAGAAGGCAGATTTGAGTTAATTGAATGAATTGGAAGAACAGATGATATTTTAAGACAAATATATCGATGAGTTATATTTTTTGCAACTCAGCATGCGCTCAACTACAGATGTTTGTATAAACTATTTAGATAGATAAAACAGATTTTCAGTTGGAAATATGATGAACAATGCTGCGCCCTAAGAAAGCGATTGTGATTTACGCGTAATAATAAGCATCCTTTTCTAACTGATCAGGAGACGTAAAAAATTTCGTAACAGTCATAATGAATTCATGTCGCCGCTTGCCGTGAAGTCTATGAAGGTTTCTTCCTCTTCAATGGAGAGTCCTTCGGGAGTATTTTGAAATGGATCCCTCACCCACTTATAACTTGATATCAGTTTGTCGTCAGCAAGAAATTACTTTTTAAAATTCTTTGCTAGCATTGCTAAATGATTTTCACAATGGTTACAAAAACAACTTTTACATGTTGTTCTTCAACCTTGTAAGTTTTAATACAATCATTCAAATTGGCAAACACTGTTAAGTTTTCTTGCTTTAAATTTCTGCTCCACAATTCCAATTTCCTACAAAAAGCATAACTTTATCACTCGTATCCAATATAAGTGCATTTGCTCCTTGCAGTTGAAGATTCAAGTTATTTAATATCTCGAATATGTCGACCATGTAGCTAAATTTCATCACAAATAAGCTATCGCGAAAATTCTCAGCTTCCGGTCTGTTTTCCTCTTCTAGGAGAACGGCGATTTCTTCGTCGGTTGCAAATATTTCCATCATGATAACCATCTTGCCTCGCAATAAAATAGTAACGCTGAATGTACTGCACCCATGTCTTTACAGAGTGCGGAAAAGATTTCAAAGTTCTCATTTTTATATTATTTACTATGGTTACAACAGTAGTTATCACAATATTCAAACCAAGACTCATTTCTTTGAAAGCCAAAGCTTCTCTGTGGATCATGCAATGTGTCCAGACGAACTGTGGCGATTTTTGTTTCACAAGTGCTTGAATACTTTGGAATCTTCCGGACATAGAACGAGCACTATCGGTGCATGTTCCGACGCAATTTTTCCATTTTATGTTTGACTCGTTCATAAAATCATTTAAGATAGCAAATAATGCGAGTGTTGTTGCTTTGAGTTCTATTGGTTTACAGAGTAATTCTTCTACTACTGATAAATCATCACAAAATCTAACATAGGCAATGAAATGAGCATCTGTATTACTATCTGTTGCCTCATCGAGTTGTATTGAAAACAATTTGTCACGCAACTTCGACAAAAGCTGACACTCTACATCTTTAGCTATATTAGCAATTCGACGGGCAACAGTATCATTTGAAAGTATAGACTGCCATTGTTTTGCAAAATTTTCTCCAAACATTATTTCTACAATCTCAATTGCGGCTGGCAAAATAAGCTTATCACCAATGGTGTGAGGTTTTTTTTACATTTGGCTATTTTATCTGAAACTTTGTAAGAGGCAATTAAAGCTTTTTCATTCAAAGAATTCTCTGGGTTTGTTTACGTACTCACTATGAAGCGTTTCTAAATGTCGTTTAAGTTTTTTGGTTTCATGCTGTCTGCCGCCAACATTTTCCAGCAAATGATACCCAGGGGCCTTTCTTCTTTATTTACTTCAGTACTAGTGAACCCACAAAATTTAAGTATTCTTGAGAATATTTTTTTGATTTTAGGAACCACGCTCGTCTGTGTACTTGCTGATGCTTGTGTATCGTCTCATGCTCGCTTAAAAATTTATCCATGATTCTGCACAAGTCTGCTGCCGTGAATATTCAATAACGTGAACTGTAATTACACGAAAGTATGTATAACATACACATTCAGAATAGATTTAATAATGATAGAATCAAATGAGAGAGATTGTCTGGAATTGAAATTGGCATCATAGAACTTTCTCCCTATGAGAAAACATTTGTTCATATCTGCGCACGCTCCAAACTTAACTTTTAAGCTGACCTGAAAATCGAAACTTCTCGCGAAACCGTGAGAATGCCCGACATGGCGGGACGCGAGAACAATAAAAAGGTAAGATTCTTGTTTTTTCAATGCTGAGGATCGGTGTTGCAAAATGTCAATAAATTTCCGTATTCTTTGTAATTTGTAAAGTTTAAAATTAAGGCTGTTGTGTAGGTTTAGCGCCAAAATACATTATTGTATACATTTTATTGTATGCAGTGGGTGATGAAAATTATTATTGGAAATTGGGCCTTGAATACTAAAAGGTTGAGAAACACTGCATTAAAACACCAAAATAGAGCAGGGTGTTCTGAAAAATGTGCATACATTAGCTTGTAAAAGAGGGTTCTCTTCTCTACAGTCAATTTCTTTTTAAAACAAGGTTTTGATTCATAAAAAATACACTGATAGTGGTGCCATCCTTTGGCAATAACAATTGTTCTCAGCAGATTAATTCTCACATCATAAAATATAGTAACTTCTTAATCGGCTATCCGGAGCCCCTTGCAACTAGCTTCACTGCAAAGCTTCTAGTTGAACCTCCAGATTTGATAAACAGGCCAGGATCATGTTACTCACTGGTTGAACACAATCACGGTTCATTTAATTATTGTTTTGTAAACGGTTTTAATTGCTCTACATTTTTCTACTAATAGTTCTGTTTTCATGGTATAAATATTTCTAGTGTAAAGCTTCAATATATATATATATATATTTGCTTCTAAATTGGTAAATTCTATTTGTTAAAACTAAAGAATTAAAATAGATTGAAGTTCGAGTAACTTGCCGATTCGAAATGTTGGTGGATGGTATTCTATTTGCACTTTTTAAGGATCATTCAGTTAATAATTTAAAAAAAAAAAACTATTTCTGAACTTATATAATTACTTTAATCATTGTTCGAATTCCATTACTTTTATCGTTCTTATGATGAAAAAAGAGAAACTCTTTAATTTCTTAAATAAATTAAAATGTTGTGATTTCAAATAGTTATACTAATCGGTTCCTAAGTTTGTTAAATTACTCAATTTGAACTATTATAGTAATTTTTTAAAATCAACAAAATGTTTTCAGTATTATGAAATCATTTCTAAATTTATAAAAGCAACAGAATAAAAAATATTTCTTTTAATTATACCTTAACACATAAGTGAAAAATTTGTGCATTTATTTTCTCATAATTTCAACTAACAAGTAAAGTGTTAAGGGTATAAGATGTAGAGTAAAGATGAAATTTTTGTTCAAAATACTTACAACATAAATGTTTCGTATTAAATAGAATTTCATGAGTACATAAAGTATATACATTACATATGTACTTCACCATAAGCTTCATAACAACAGTATTCTAATTATATCATTTATTTACAAAGATTATTTACATTTTCTACACATTTATTTACAAAGATTACCTTAATAATAAAGATTATTAAGTTTATTAACTTCATTTCCTTTAATAAAACATTTTTGCTTTGTAATACAAGTGATTAAAAGTGCTAAATTGAATAAAATAATTAAAAAAATATATTTGTAAACAAATTGTTTACATTTTTCATTTAATCATCATAAAATAAAAATATCCAGCTAATCTTTTCATATTTAACATCTCAGTACTTTTTTGGAAAGAACAGACTTTTTATGCACTATTTCGTTAAGCCCACATTCATACGTTACCTCAGCATATTGTGAAAAATGTTAAATTTAATCCGACAAAACAAAGATTTTCAATAATTAAAAAATATTAAAACAATTAGTGTTTTTAAAGTAACAAAATTGTTTACAATGTTTTTAAAGTAGGACATTTGAAAACATTTCAATTTATAACAACTTAAAAATGTTTGCATTCTATGATGTTAAAATTAATAGCATTTGTCATTTTAAGTCAGTGATAAGCCCATTTTTTTTGACACTAGGCATATTTCAATAATCACCTTTATTACAATGAAGATTATATTTTGATAACATTTTGAAAATAGTGCTTTAGACTATAAACTTTGTTCAGCGAAAAATTTTGTAAAAAAGAAAAAATGTAAGCCGAGTGATACAAAATTTAAAGGGATTCAGAAACACTCCAATGTGCTAATTCCACATAATATACAAATCAACAAGAGGTTTCTTATCATATCAGCAATACTAATAATTACTGTAAAAAGTGCAAGTTGCAACATTTGAAAAGACTGAAAGCATTGATGCTTTTGTCAACATTTTGACTGCCGAAGTTTATTTAATGATATATGTCAGTTACATATCCATAATTTCATAAAGATATGATTTTATATAGTCATATTTTTAAAAATTACATGATTTGTATAGATCAAACAATTAAAAATAAAGAATGTTATTTTCAGAAAGTAATTTTAAGTAATATTATTAACACTTCAACCTAATCTGAGTGTAATGATGTCGGGACACATTTTTTTACCAATGTCATTAAAAACAAGGATTTATTTAAGTATAAAATAATATGAATCTGAAGCTCACATCAAAAATCCAATAAACATATTGAGAATAAGATGTACAATGCTACTTTTCGAAAGTAATTTAAGCAAAATCAATAAATAAATGATACTTTAAATTATTAATAATCTTATTTTTAAAAAATTACTAAAAGGTATTGAAATTTATGTAAAAAAAAAGTCGATAACTCATCCTAATAAATAATTCATTGTAATATTAAGATGCCAGTATTTCATGCATTAGAAATTATAAGTTTTTAATTTAAGACGGTCAATATTTAAATGAAAATGGAATAGCTATCAATGCTAAGGCTATCTGTAAAAATACCATTCCTTAATTTCAAAATTTTTAAAATACAGTCTAAAAATGCTGCATATAAGATACACTATTTCTTAATAAATAACAAATGGTACCTAATACCTATTTATTCCTAAGTAAAACACAAGTTTAATTTCATGATTAATTATTGATTGTCCACGGAAATAACAAAACACATTTTCTAAAGTTAAATTCCTATCCCATCTTCTGATAACCAATAATTCTTTTATACATACATAGAATTAAAGTTCATAGTTATTAATAAAACTATCTAATTAATAGTTAATAATATTTGAACATGTAATTATCATTTGTTGGAAAAAATTAACATTTAATTATAAATATATATATATATATATATATATATATATATATATATATATATATATATATATATATATATGGATCAATGTATTTAAAATATTCTGAAAATTTTATTCAAATTCTTACAAATATTAGATTACTGTCTAATCTTTTGACAACCATAAAATGCATTCGTACACATTATCTATCAATTATTGCTAACTATATTATTCACAGATGCATAAATGTTCTTGAAAATTAATAATGAATTAAAATATATACTTAATAAAACATACTCAAATGGAGCTAGATAACTTCACCAATGCTAAACTGTTGGTATATTCAAAGAGTTGTTTTTCATCAGAAATTTCTAAAAGCTAAGAACATAAGATTTTCCTATTAAGTTTCATTTTGATTTTTTCCTTTGCACAAGGTGAATTAGTTAACAGAAATTCCCAAAAGTTATCAAGATAGATATTATCCAGTTTGCTTGTTTTGATTTTCTTTCCTCAATGATTAATTTTTGCACAAGAAGGCGAATTAGTCAAGTTAAAACAGTTTATATGGATTCGAAAAATCTACCATCATGAAAAACAGTTACAAGAATCAAAATTACTTATTGTTTATATGTGTGAAGGATAGTATAGGTTAACTGTTTGACAGCCATAACTACGCATTTTTCTGCTTAGTAATCTTATAAAATTTCCTGGAAAGTATTAAGGATTTTTAAACGATTTTTTATTACACGAAATGTTCTCTCCCATTACTCTTGACATGTTTGCCATTTTTCTATTATTCTGACCACCTGTATGAATTAAGATATCTTAAAAATATAATATATTTACAACACACATTACAGAACTTTTTGATATTTTTTATCAAGTTTTTCCTTTTAATTTTTTTTGGTGATACAAAATTTCTACCTTAATGCTTCAGAAAATTGTGCAACATTAGGAATAATGTGTTAAATGCACAGGTATAATCTGAATAAGGAATTAAATAATAATTGAAATGAACACTGCTGAATTTTGACATTGTATAAAGACCATCCTCAGGTCCTAAGGTGTTAAGGGAGTTGAATGGTATTAGAATATCCACAATGTATAATTTGGTATATTTGTCTATCAATGAAAGTTTCTGCATACTAAGGCTACAGATCTACAGTGTAAAGTTGAGCATGAACCTCTACAAATGTGCGAAACCGATGGTGGAAAACAAATTCACATTGTTGAACCAAAGACAAATGTGCTTGCTATTTGGCTGCCAAATAGGCATATTCACCCTGTGAATTACCTTCTGAGAAGTAACTGGTTGGTAAGATTTTGTGATGTAAGATTTAAGGTGGGAAATGCTGTGTCAAAATTTTTGTTTTTAATGAAATAATATTTTTTATAACACAGCCAAAGTTAATAAATATTTGAAGGAAAAAAATTTTTTGAATGCAGTTAGATAGTAAAAGCTATAGATAAATCAAATATATATATATATATATATATATATATATATATATATATATATATGCTATAAAAGCTTTTAGTAATATAAACTTTAGAAATTATATAATTAATCGATTCAACGGCTCTTAAAAAAGGTGATTATGAGATTGTTAATTAATAAACTACAGAAATTTAAAATATTAATATTAGAAGAATATGAAGCACAGTGAAAGTTAAAACCTTTGCATACAATTATAACAGAAAAATTATGTAAGTTTGTCAAACATTTCAAAGAATAAGTTTATTTCTTTAGAAAAAATAAAATACCATTGAAATATATACACGTTATACCTTCTAGGAGATATCATCAAAAATATTGAGCTGTGCTTTCATGTCGCATGCAGAAAATTCAAATTTATAGAATGGCTTAAGTATTACAGTTTTATAAAACTAATACAGATAAAAAAATTTAAATTTGATGGCAGATATTAGTTCCAAAGCACTCCATGGTACCACGGGAGTGTGTTAAAAATCATTTTCAGCATCTGTCCCAATGTGACCGCAAGCAAATTCTCATTGTCTCTTGACAGTGACTGCCCAAAGATAGATGAAGGTATGTGAAATAGCTAACTCTGGCGAGATGTTCAGCAAGCAAGCAAGCAACGTACATAATAAATGCCAGCACTTGTAATTTCCTTAAAATGTTAAAGTGTTGCCTTTTCATTAAATTCTTATCGTTTGAAAAATATAGCTTTTTCTCCCTTTTCAATATACAATTATTAATTAAAATAAACCTTTAAAAAAAATCCAATTTAACAAATTTTTATTATCTGAATGGTGCTTGGTCCCAATTGATCTGATTAATAGGAGTTCTACTGAATTGTTAATTCTGGATTACTTTCATTCATTTATAAAATGGACTTGTGACCCACAACATATTTGGAAAGCAAAAGAAAAACAGAAAGCTTTAGAGTGAAATATTAAAAAAAATTAAAAATATAGTAACTTTCTTTAAAATATATCACATTTTAGGAATATTAAAGAAATAGAGATTCGAAGCAGTAAATATATTTTCTACTCCCAGTGGTTTGCATAGATGAAATTTTAGAGCAACATACTTCAGGTTTTATTTTTGGAGAGTGAAGAGTTCCTCAGTTGAATATGCTGCATCCCTTAACAATATAATTTGTTTTCTACTCGGTTCACAAATTGGTGTCAATTATGTCTTCAATTGATAACAAACGCTGCAATCAAAAATCAAGAATAAACGATAAAAGTTATTGAAGTTCTGATATTTTGATAAACATTTCCTTTCATTCCATGCAATTCTTGAACCAGGATCAAATTTTTAAGGACAATCACACAATGATTTAATTCATATAGATCAACTTACAAGTGATAGGGAATCCTCTGTGTTGAGATTAAAAACACAATCTCAAATTGTCTTCTTGGGAAGTTAAGAAAGATGGTATCGGGTGAAACATTGAAAGTATTACCGATATCAAACTTTTTAAAATAATATTTTAAGTTCCACAAATGCTAGTATTTATTCCCCAAAATAAAAAAAAAACTAATGTTATGAACCAAAAATAAAGGTTTGATACTGTATGACTTTCACTTCAAATAATTTCTGATTTTCTCAATTATATGTAGCTTCTTCTAGAATAGAATTGTAAAAGCAAAATAATCTAATGAATTGACAGCATAAAAAGTGAAAATAAAAATAACTTTTTGGGTTACTTAACTACAATTTTATAACAAATATTAAGACTTGGTTTACTTTTATATATTGATTTTTATAGGTACGTTTTTATAGTTTACATTTGATAGAAGCATGCTGAATTTGTACTATAGATATGTTTTCAACACATCAGCACTCCATTTTTTACAACAGTGCATAAGATCTGAACAAAGAATATATTGCGCATTTTGTTCACGAGTTGAGTCAAGAGATAAAAGTACAGTTAAATTTCACAAGTTATATTATTTGAATACAATAAAACTAGATTGGTCAATATATTTTTACGAAGAAAATAAAATTTAATAATGAAAATGTGCGGCAAAATTAATATTAAAATCCAATGTTTTATTGTACAAATGGAGTAATTTCTCTTATAGTGTTGAAAATTCACACATTGGCATTTATTTTCACTAACATTATATTTCAGATGAATAAATAATGATATTGGATATCATTTCTAATTTCATTCAATATAAAGGGGAAATCTTTTCTAATAGGTCATTTTCATATCCAGAAGAAGGTAAAGAAATATAATACTAAATATCTAAAGCAGGGGTGCACAACCTTTTCAGAATGAGGGGCAAAAATATGAAAAAAGATCAAGTCGAGGGCCAAAGCAGCACGTAAATGTTAAAACATGTTATAAAGGTAAAAACACTTTTTTGTGGCAATACGCATGTGAATTACAATTATTAATTTACTTATTTCACTCGTGCAAACATTATACAATGAAGGAATAAAGCACAAACATTGTAGATATGCTTAAAATACTTTATTTCTAGAATAAAACTTGAAATTGAATAACAGGAGAAAACTTTTTGGTAATTATACAAAAAACACAATTTAAATTTTGAAAAAAATTAGTAAAATTTAATGTGATAGCTGTGACTGAATATTTGAAGTTATTGATATTATGTTGGGCTTAAGATTCGTTGTGACACTACGTAAAACAGAAGAAAGGTTCTCATCTGCTATTCTATTTATTTTTGATTTGTTTAAATTCATTTAAGAAAAAGTTTACTCACAAATGTAAGTACTGCCAAAGAAAGTTGCACATGCAGCTGCATTTTGAACTCCTATACGAACATTCATACTCTCGGGTAGCCATGAAGGGAATAAACTGAAAATCCGCGTTATAAAAAAATGAACTAAATGAACAGATGTAAAATATTTATTCTGATGTAGAATCGTTTTCTTATCAGATTTTTTCTTTTTTGTTTATTTGAAAGAGTCTCATTTCTTTTTAAATTAGTCTTATTTTATTAACATCGGGCCAACTTTAAAGGCGATGCGGGCCAATTATCACCCGCGGGCCATAGGTTGTGCATCAGTGATCTAAAGCATCTAATATGCAACTAGCCTAGATCTCTAAATACTGTTTAATCTATGAAAATAAACCAGATTTTTTAATACAGTATAGAATAATCAATGTTTGAATAATAATTAAAAGAAATACTAAATTAAATATTTATTATATACTATCAGATTAAATTCATATTATGAAATCTATAATCTATGTAAGATTTCATTAATATAGCATAGGACAAGTCTGCATCTTATTGATAACCAAAATATTATAAAATAATGGTTTAGGAAATTTTTGTCTAGGCTCAGATTTCATACTTAGCAGGAGTTTTCCGCTTTCATTATTTGAGCATTTCTACACACAAATATCAATTTGCTTGAATAAGTCTGATGCCCAAACATACATATATCTGACATTTTCTATCGTCAAAAGTCATGTTTTTAAACCGTTTTTATCTTCTGAATAATTTGTGGAAGACACTTTTACATAAACTTATAAATTCAGAAACACACTTAAAGTACTCATGAGCTGGAGAGTAAAATTAATTGAATTCAAACTACACACAATTAGTACTTTGCATATAGTATAAGAACAGAAACAAGCTTACCACCATAAAACAGCTATATAAACTTTACTTACCATCTAACTTAATTACAGATACACTAAAAGTATTCACTATACATAAATACCTGGTGCCAGCGAACTAACTGAGAACACTTACCGATTCACACCACATACGTGCAGTACAAAAAATAAAAACTTACCTTTACGAAACATAGTACCATAAACATTACTTACCTTATATCATACAATGTATAACTCTAAAACAATTTACTATATACACATACCTGACACCAGCGAACTAATAGAGAATAATTACCTTTTTCTTTTTACATGATACTTCTGAAAGTATGGTTTCGTCTTAAATGATCAAGGCCTGATATTGTTGAAAAAATTTTAAGAAATTTCTGTTCTCTTTCCAGCCATGAGATACTTTAAAAAATTAGATTTTCTTATGCTGTTTGCATGTGGATTCATGCAAAATGCTTTTGAACAAAAATAAAATTATGAAAACATTGTTTAAAATTACAACAATACTAAAGTATCCTTTAGTTAATGACATTTACATTTCAAAATAAATTAGACTTAAAAAAAATCAATTTTCCTCCTTCAGGTGCACTCAAATATTTATGAATTATTTGTCGTTGATAAGTACATAAGAATGTCTTTTCCAGTCTTGAATTATCAAATTGCGAAAAAGATTTCTTGGAAGGAAATTTAAAGAGCAACATAAGGTCCTATAGTAATTTTCTAGCAAGAATTATTAAGTTTTATAAATCTTTTTCTTTACAGAAACACGAAATGCCTTACAGTGAGATTATTTCATAAATTAAAATTTTTACAATCTTTGTTTGATAGTTAAATATTTTTATTTTCTCATTGCAAATGCATTATTTTTATTTTATATTTTATTTATATATTTCAATTACAGCAACTCTCCCTATCCCAGTAAAAATTACCAAAGCAAATGCATTATTTTTATATTTTATTTAAATATTTCAATTACAGCAACTCTCCCTATCCCAGTAAAAATTACCAAAGTCACACACACATTCTGGATAGATTAATATTCTCAAACAATGAAAATGCAACCAAATAAATGAAAAATTTCCATAGGTCACCTTCGATACTAACAAATTAAAATGATTCACACCGAATTGCTACTGTAATTGAAATGCATTTAAAACAATTTAATATTTCAAATAACCACAACAGTTTGTTATTCGTGGAAGTAACTTGAGTCTATACATTAGACATTAGAATATATATTAACTATGGAATTGATTGAAAATTTATTTTTCAAATATTATCAGATGAATGGTATGATTTTGAAAGACTTTTTCTTTAATCAATTTACATTTTTAAAAATAAAATTCATTTCTCATTTATGAATAAATAATCCTACATCAAAACAAATATGAAGTCAAGCATTGCATAGTTTATTTCTGTCATAGTTAGCTTCAATCAAATATAAAGCAAAAACTCTCTAAGTGTGAAAGTAAATTATATATATCATATTCTTATTAAACATATTTGAATATTTTTACATGAAAATAATTTTAACTATTTGAATATCTGATTAGTATAATAAGGATAAGTTATTTTTATTTAAAGGAAAAATTTAAGACATTTGTTCATAAACTACATTTGTTATTTAATCACCCAAGATTAATACACTTTTTTTTTCTTCAAATTCTAGAAAGAGCTAATAACAGAAAAAATCTGAAAATTACTCACACAGTATTTTAAAACAGGCAGTTGTTTTATTTTTTTCATAAATGCTACTTTTAAAGGAAACAGCTATATTAAATGAAATAGCAATGCAGTAGGCATAGCTTGCATATTGTAAAGCAAATCCTGTTTTTAAAATAAAGCTTTTCTTTCATTAGAATTATTTGACAAAAAGCAGAAGCAATGATTGAATCAATTAATGACTTTCCTTCAGCTTTGGTTCATCAACGGAAAAATATTCTTTAGAAATTAAAAATGAATCATATTACTGAAACTATTTAATTATAAATTTAACACAATTTTGACACTTTTGCTTTTATTTGCATAAAATGTCTTTCACTACAATTTATATTGTGTTGCATTGTTTTATACTTTGGACTGAACATCATGTTAAGGAATTTCCAAAACAATAATGAATATCATATCTGGAACCAAGGAAGTAAATCATACCACAATTGAATTACATCTCCACTAAAGGAATAATTTAATTTTCCTAGTAAATTCTAGAATATTTTTTTTTGTTGTACAGAACTATCTGATGGGTAATGAAATATTGCAAGCCCAGTATTTCCTTTGAAAATTCAAAATGCCCAAGAAATTCTTGAGCATTCTATAAGATTCTCAGAAACACTAAGATATTTTAGATAAGTTTGACTTCCTAGATATCAAATAACATTATGCAATACAGTGGTGATTTTTACACATCAATATTTAGCTGATTCTAAACTCTATAAAAGTGCTCATTGGCCTACTTCACTTGTTTGTTACAAAATTTTCCAGACCCCCTATACTTACAATTTAAAATATTAATGAAATGACTTTTCTCTGAAACACTCCTACAGAACCATGGGTTTGTTTCTGAAGTCATGTCTGCAATAAGACAAATTATGTTTAAATTTTTTATTTATGATAGTTTTATAAAATCTTATAGACTGTAATACTTAATCAATATATAATTTTTTTAATTTTCTACTTGCAGATTGAAAGCATTGCTCAATATTTTTGAAACTATGCTCTAAAAGGTATAACATACATATTTCACTGGAATTTTATTTTCTCTAAAGGAATAAGCTTATTCTTTGAAATATTTGACGAACTTAGATGAATATTTCTGTTATAATTGTATGCAAAGGTTTTAAATTTCATTGTACTTCAGATTCTTCTAATATTAATATTTTAAATTTCTGTAGTTTATTAAAGAACCATCTCATAATCACCTTTTTTAAGAGCCATTGATTCTATTAATTATTTAATTTCTAAATTTTATATAATTAAAAGCTTTTATAGCATTTAATATATATATATGATTTATCTATGGCTTTTAATATATAACTGTATTCAAATATTTATTTTCCTCATATTATTAACTTTGTCTGGGTTATAAAAAAATAATTCATTAAAAACAAAATTTTTGACACAGCATTTCCCATCTTAAATATTACATCACAAAAGCTTACCAACCAGTTACTCCTCAGAAGGTAATTCACATGGTGAATATGCCTATTTGGCAGCCAAATAGCAAGCACATTTGTCTTCGGTTCAACAATTTGTGAATTTGTTTTCCACCATCGGTTTCGGACGTTTGTAGTGGTTCATGGTCAACTTTACACTGTAAATCTGTAGCCTTAGTATGCAGAAACCTACATTGAGAGACAAACATACCAAATTATACATTGTGGATATTCTAATACCATTCAACTCCTTTAACACCTTAGGACCTGAGGATGGTTTTTATACAATGTCAAAATTCAGCAGTGTTCATTTCAATTATTTTTTAATTCCTAATTGAGGATATTTAGTTGCAATCTTTTGCTGACAGATTTGCTTATAGAAATTTGGAAAGGATTTTTTATTTAGGCAGAGAATTTTTTCTGGCGATTTTCAAGTATATATTGTTTAGCAGTTTATCGACTATGTAAAAGTGCCCACTTGTACGTTTCACTCATTTTTCACCAGTATCTCTAGACTCATCACTCACAATTGAAAATAGTAACATTCAAGAAAGTAAGAGATTCCAAATCATAAGCCTCAGATTAGGCCTAGGTATTATTTACATTTGCCATCTATCAAATAATGCTCAAATACAGTGCTCAAAACAATTAAAGAATGTTGAAAATGTGAGCTGATCTTAGATTTAGAGAAAAGTTAGGTTGATTCTCTATAAGAGCTTTTCCCTGTTCTTGCAGAATTAGTAGGCATGCTGCAAATCATCTGTCTGGAATGTCCCAAATCTATTTTATTGGGTTCATGTAAAAATAATACACTGGCTATTCTATTTATACAATTCCTTCCTCCAAATGGAAATCATTTACCAAGTTATTGTGATGTGGATAACAAATTATCGTCCTTTGACACGAATTCCTCCCAATTGCTGCAGCATAAGAGACTACATTAAGCCTATGGATCTCATCCTTATATCAGGACCAATCAGGGTATTTTGAAATATAGGGAGCCATTTCGGATAGTATGGAAATCAATGTACCTATTAGTGGAGATGCCAGCATAGGCTATCACATTCTCCCAATACCAAATTGGACACACATGTATGAACAAGAATTGTATATAGTGCCAAATTCCCTTCAGATGAAAATAAGCCCGTTATCAGGATGAAGAAAAACGTGAAACTCGTCAGAGAAAAGAATTTTGCTTCATTCATTTCTTCTCTAGTTCACATGTTATGTTGTTCATTTTCTGTGGGTCTGATGTGATGCCTTGGTGTTAATATGAAATATATCTTGGGCAAGCACACAACCCCACAGCATAAAATTGATTTTGGACAGTGTGTCAAAACTGTGGTACCAGTAACTGAGAGAAGGTATTGTTGAGAAAGAGTTACATTCATATTTCAGCATTTCCTAACCATTGCCCTTAAATAAGAATTACAACTTAGCTTTGATCTTCAGCATCACATTTCCAGTCATCTGAAAAACAGTACCAGATTCTCAAAAATATAATTAGTGAAAATCTGATTGTGTTTGATTCCCTCCTGTAATTGTAAACCAAATTTCCAAGCTTCTCTTAATAGACTTCTTAAAGACATAGCACTCATCAAAAAATATGCTTACTGAATATCGATCATTCTTTTCCTTTCTAACTTTCATTAAATTGAAAGCCAAATCTCACTGCAGATTTGCATTTACTCTCTTCAATTTATTGTAAAAAAACTATGCTTATACCATCATTTATGAATTGTTTTGAGCAGTGCATTTTAACTACATTGGTTTTACTCCTTCTTTGAATGATCATTAATTTTTACACTCATAGCACTTTAAACTATTAAGGTTTTTTAGTTTCATTTTTGTAACACACAGCTCATTATGAAAAAAATAGCCCTTTAAATTCCCTCATGCAAGTTAATTTAAACAGGGATTAATGGTAAACTGCAATACACATCGTTTTGGTGAAATACCATCTGATACAGTCTATAAGATCACAGACAGAAAGTTCCTTTCAAATATTCAAAATATTGTGGAACATTCTTCAGCGTGCAATGCAGTCATGAGTCTCTGACAATATTCACACAAGCTCTGCAATCTGATCTCCTGAACATTCAACAATGTTCGTTCATCTTTGTAAATAGGACTTCCTATAAAGAACTAATAGTGCACTATTTTGTAGCAAAATTTTCAAAATTAAATGAAAAATCCTTCTTGAATTCGGTTAAAAGAGGGCTTCTATTGAATGTGGCTCTTATGAAAGTGAGAGAGTGCATGTTGAAATTTCCTTTGTCCTAAGACAGTGCACACCTAATTTTAACATGAATTTAATTTGGCAAACCAAATGCTCTAGAAAAATATTTATCTTAGTTTAGTAATTAAATTTCTATATATTAAAATAACATTCAACAATATAAAAACACCAAGATGTTTCGTCCTGTTATATTTTTAAACAGTAATATGCACACTTAGTCCATTTAAGATGCTACTGAAACAATCCAAAAACATGAATTGTTATAGAATTGATAAATTATTAAAATTTCTTTTTCAATTTAAAAGTTGTCACTTATATTTCAATATATTTCTAAATCCCAATAATTTCTGCTTTGTTTCTGAAGCACAAGTTTATTAAATTTCTTAAATCTAACTTTTCATTTAAGTATTAGCAGGAAATATTTCCCTTCTTTCAATGAATCCATTTTCTTTATCACTAATTTTGATTAAAATAAATATTTTCAAACATAACAGGTTTTAATATTCTGCTATGTTTAGGGGCAGCTTTTTTGAATTTATGAAAAATTTGGAATATTTCTGGAAATACGTATAGGAAGTTAGAAAAAATACAGAACTATCAAGATACATCTCAAAATGGGAGCAAAACATAACTTTAAATTTGGAATATATCTTCAGTCTAAAATACATATCAAGAGGTTTTATATTCATTTCGTTCATTCATTGTATTCATTTAGGGTTAATTTATATATTTATTTAGTAACTAAGTTTCAATTTGATTTTATAAGGCATTATTTTCCATAATTCTATGCCATTAAATATGAGACATTTAGCCATGAATATTTCTATTCTAGAATTTCATAGAAAATGATTATAAGAAAATAATATCTAGTATCTTTTTCAACACTTACAAAGCTACAGCATCATGATAATGGTTACATATTTTACTTCGGTTATTTTGAGAAAAGTATACATCAATACATTTTATTGTTATACTAAAAAGAACATGGATATTTTTTAGGACTTCTGTTCACACTGGTTGTTATCTTTAAAATACAAAAAGTACATGTTAAAAGATTGCATGAATTTCATTTAGGTGTAAGAAAATTTATTGTAAACATTTTTTCCTGATGGTATTAGGAGAGTTTAATTTATATTCGTATCGCAACGATAAATGTTATTTTAATCTACAATCTCAGCATAAATGCAAATATTTGAGAAACTGATCTTTCTTATTTCTATAAACACTGTTAAATTAAAAGTCAGATCTTAAATTTCATTTATACCAGTGAACAATTTTCCCACAACTTGTACAGAGAATTACTTTTATTGAATATAACTGCTTAGCTGAAGAAGTTTATAAAATAAATTGAAGATGCTAATTTTTTAAAATTTTTTCAACGGATTTCATTTAATCATAAAATAAAAACACCAGAACTTTTATTTAAAATTCAAATTTGAATAAAATGATTAAAAACTAATTATTTGAATATTAACAAGGTTTATGGTTGTCAAAATGAAAAGTCAGTATCTTTAATTATCTATAATTTTTAAAGAGCTAATAAAACATTAATTTTTGGTAGCTACATATGAAATAATTTTTAAAGAACATGTAAAACTTAAGTTTTTATGAAATGTATGAGAAATTTAAAATTTATTAAGAACCTTTAAATTAAAAGAAATATAGGAAATATTTGTAATGGTACATACACTTAAATTTTAACCAGACTATTAAACTTCTGACTTATCACTATTTATTGCATATGATGTTTAAATACAAGAATTCCTGTTGTAAATTTAGAAAAATTTTCCTTGCTTAGCTTCAAATTTTATTGATGATAAATCATTTTGTTCTAGGTTAAATAGTTTTGACTAAAAATCAATGATTTCTTTAAAAGTAATTAGAAATCAATACAAATTCCAGTGTACAGTTCCAGTTACACTAACAATGTTACAGTTAGTCAATTTACAACAATTTCAATTCCATTTTCATTTAAAGCCATTGATCGCCCATCCTTGTTCATATACAGATTAAAATTAAGAACGTATCAAAGCAATATTTAAGTTTCGACTTTTGCAAACATTCTAAATTATATAATTAATTTTCTAAATATAATTACTTTTAAAAGAAATATTTTGTGGAAATATAGTACATTCTGCATCAATGTCTTATGTTAATGTAATGAACCAAGGTTATTCTCACATGAACTTTTCAATGCACCTATGAATTTATTGATAGACCAACTTATTTTCTTTAAAATGTTATTTTTAAAATAAAAGCCAAAAATTGGGTACTACTTATTACTGATGAACTTTCAGCTACTTGGTGACTATAGATAAATTAAACATTTTCAATTGTCAGTTCCAAGTGTGGCTGACATCCATTGAAATAATTTGAAAATTTCAATGTTTTTTTTAAACATTCATTAATTTAGAAAGAAATTTTTTGAACAAAAAAAATTATTGTGCTTGCATGGATGAATGCAACAAGAAGTTAAAACAGAAATTAAAATTTGCCCTTTATCCCTCTAGCAAGTGATTTTAAAATTTTTTTAATCCAAGACATTAATAATCATTATACTAAGACAATAAGGATTAAAATAATAATGCAGTTTGTTCCATATGAATGTGAGCTTAAATAAAATATAAATTGCATAAAATTTTAGACCAATGATTTTTTTTTTTTTTACAATTCAGAAATAATCTTATTATATGACTTAATCTCATTTATAAATATTTATGATTGGAAAAAGAGAGGCAAGCCTGCCACAAGCAGCTCCAACTCTGTTCTTCTCCTTCTAATTTTTGGGCGTGGTGTCTGCTGTACTTTGTTCTCATCTGAAAATGTTTATAAAGATTTAAAAGAAATTGAATATTGCAAACATATCCTATATAAGTGAATACCCTATAACCAGTATAGAAATTCTTCAACTAATCAAAACTATGTCTAATCTATGTCAACTTACCTCTGACAAACTTGCCCAGGTCGTCTCTTACTCGGTTGAAGGGTTGTTTTCTTGGACGACCTCTCTTTCCGATTTGGACAGTCCCACATGGTTTCCTCACAGGGGCTACTGCCTGTGGTGTTGGGGGGCTGCTGGCTTGGGAAATTGGCGACAAAACTATTTTAGTTTGAAAATAGTCAGGCAAGCAAACTTTTAGGAGCTCAAGTTTACTCCTTTTTTTTCTCCTGAAATGGTCTTTCAGGGGCTGTGCAGTTTTTTGTGGAAGATCTGAAAAATACAGGTGATAAAAAATTTTAATTTAGAAAATAATTTTTTAAAAAAAATTCTAATACAATTTTAATATTTAATAAAATCTTGCTTTACTTACATTGAATATTTTCAACTAATGAAATAATTACTGAAACTGAAGATTGTACTTTTTAAAAGTAATTGAAACTGATGTAGAATTACTGCATTTTATAAATTTGCCATTCATTGAAATCATTCATAGTATGATGTCTAAGTAAACCTGAATAAGTGACAGCTCTATCACAAGAGTGGTTTTGCTGCATTTTTTAAAAACCACATTTATTGGGCAAATTTTGAAACTGAATGCTATATAAGAAACAGACACAAAAAACTATATTTATTGATATCGATCACAGTATTTTGAAAACTGTTTACACTCATTGTTATAATTTTATAGAATGCACATGAAAGCTAAATTTTCCGAAATAATGATATTTTAAGCCTTGGAAAATAATTTAGAAGCATTTTAGAAGCTGGAAGTTTTTGTAAGACTATTTATTCTGCACAGTTTTTAACAGCACAGAAACTTCTTCATGTGTAATTAGCAAAGGAAAAACCTATGTAAAATCCCAACCACCCACACTGAAATTTACTATACCTCTCCATAAAAGAATGTTCATGTAAGTATATGGAAATGAAACTAACACAATGAACTTTAATTGATCCTCATTAGAACTGAAATAATAACCTATCATTACAAAACTTTTAAATAGGTGACAAAGTTCAGACATGTATACAAATGTGTAACATATCATTAGATACTTTCCATTTGTATATTAATAAAAAAGGCTCGGTTCTTGAAAGCAAATATTTCATTTTCTATTGTGAAAATTTAAATGTTTTGCATGGATAATGCTTAATGAAAACAGGTTTGGAATAATTTACATTTTCATCCTTAATTTGGAATTAATAATTATTAGTAAAACCTCACTTACCATGATCTGAATATTGAAAAGAATCTTCAATATTTATCACTGAAGAATCATCAGCAATTACTGTAAATAAAAAAAATTTCATGAATGTATAAATATTTATAAATTGTAAAAGAGCTAAATAAAAAGTAAATCCTAATTTATTAAAGGAAATCATATCAATATACTTTAATTAATTTACACTTTATTTTGAGCTACGTTGGCAATAATTATTTCAGAATAAAAGATATTTCAAAATACAAAAAAATTTCTGCACATTTATTTTTGTAAGTATCATTCATTGTTGGCATCCTTACTTTGTATCTATAAAACATTTCAGCAAGTTTTATTTCCTAATTAAAATGCTGAGAAGAATGGAAATCTAATGAACAACCAAATGAGAAATATGAATTATCATGAATGTTGTTTATTAGCCTCTAGCGATAAAAAGCAACAATCATTTCTATTTTTTGTAAGCCATCTTTTTCAATGCAAAACTTGTACGATATTTCTGATGAGAATATTTTTATTTCGAATTTTACTATTTTTAATTGTTTATTTACTTTGTTTTAAGCAAGATGCTTTGTATCACAAAATGAAATCTCATATATATGTAGATACATTACTATCAGAGATTCAATATTTTGATGTGTTAATAAGATGTTAGACTATTTGAAAAGCAATGAAATCGTAAAATCTATTCCAATTTTGCTGATAAAAGTATTATCTACATACTTTCATGATCAAAAACTAATTATTCTTAAATTTTTCTGATGAAAACTTTTCAAGAAAGGTTATAATTTATTCAAAGTTATTCCTATTGATCTACAGTAAGCATTATCTATGGCAGGTTCTGAAATTTACTGATTCTGTACTGTAGATAAAAAATTTATTAAGTACGACTACAAGTTATAATGTTTCTCAAAATAACTGAAAATATTTAATTCTGATTTTTAAAAAGTGAGACTTACTTTCAATTTGGGCCGGCCTTTTTTTTGGTGGCTCCAATTGTTCCTCCTTTTCTTCATTTAGTATTTCTGCACCTACACATAAATTATTTATTAAAAGTAATTATGAATTTAACATACAATGCTTATTTTAATATTAGATGGCATGAATTTAACTGATGCAAATAGTGCATATCTAAAGATAGAAGTTCATTAAAAAATCTATTATGGATGAAAACAATACCTATCAAATTGAATACCTTTATTTAACTTTCTCAAAATCAATATAATGGTATATTAGATATGGGATGCTATGCTGAATATATAGTATATTAACTATGGCCAATGAAAGACTTAATTAACTATGGTATGTTTGAATTGGAGATCAAGATTTAAATAAACAAAATTTTACATCATTCAATTAGTTAATAAGTAAGTATAAATGTTTGCTATTCATAAGTTTTCCAGGACTCAAAATTTCTGGCAATATTTTCGAATTTTATTGTCTATAATAACTTTGCTTACTAATAAACTAAGCCTTCCCAATAAATGAGTAAAATTGGAAGTATACATTAAGTTGAATTCTTGAAATCACAAGAGGCATTTAAAATATAGCATTTACGTAATTTTTTGTAGCTATTTTTGTGAAATAATTTCATAATCTTGTATCCTCCAAAGATCAGGTACACTACATTGTTAATAGTTTTTTTAATATCAAAACAAATTGACGCTTTATGATAACTTAGCCCGAGTTACCTTGTTAATTTCCTTTACCATACTTAAAAAATGCTGTTTGTTCAAACTTATGGCCTAGTTTGACTAAAAACTTATGTTAATCATATTCACGACTGAAAAGGAAGACAAATATATAACTCAGAAAGTCAAATAGATAACCTATCTATATGATTTTCTCAGTTCTATATTTAATATTGCCAAAGCTTTCATTGAACCATAACCAAGGCTTGTGACATGTTCTTTTTATGAAGGTAACTTTTAGATAAAGCAAAATGAAAGTAATATAATTTGTAATAATGATTTGGTAGGTTTTTCTTGAACGAGTTTTTTAAAAGTACAATCTGAAAATTATATGCTACCTAGATTTAAAAGAATAACATTTTTCAAACTCATGCACCATTAAAAATAAAAAAATATTAATAATTACATTGCATGCTTTCAATGAAATATTATAAAATATTAATACATAAACCAAAAATCAATTTTACATAAATATAATTGATTAAAATATAAATTATGGATTTAAAAATAAATTAGATAAATAAATTCTCTTAAAAGAGCTGAAATATTAAATGGAGATCATAAATAAAATTTAGAACAGCTATTAAAATACATACCAGTGATAAATAAAAGCTTTACATTATAATAATAAATATGTACGATTAATAAAATGTTTCACACCGTCTATCACATACACTTAAAAATAAGTATTTATGAAACAAATAACTTAAAAGACAATATTTCATAGCAATAAAACTGATTATAGAGTGATTCATAGAATTTTTTTAATGTGTACATTCCACACAACTGACTTTGAAGAATTTTTAGAATTGTTCATATTAGAAGTGGAAATTGATGGGTAATCCGGCCTGGATATAGCCTTAGTAACTGCATCTAACTGCCATCAAAATCTAAGTGGCATTAAATTTCAACAGAAATAACTTCATAGCCCTTGACAGAAAAAATTTCGATTACAAGAAAATCTTTGACGCAGAAGTATTACAGAAGCTTTGAAAAAATACTTTTGCAAGTATTACATGTAAAAGTATTTTTTCAAAGCTTCTGAAACACTTGTGCTGTCAGTGCGTAGACATAATTTAAGACATTCATTTTCATTTATGTGCTGAAGACTTCAAAATATTGCCAGAGCTTCAACAGTGAAGATGTGGAGCTTGTTAAAATGCAACTAAAAGAAATATTGTCAATAGAAATTTCCATAGCAAGCATGTCTTGGCTTTTATGAATAATTTCTGAAAACTGGTGTGTACAAAGCATACTGACAATACTAAAAACAAAGCTCCATGGCATGACAACCCATGTGGGCCAAGGCCTACAGTGCCCATAACTGTTTTCATGACCAAGGGCCCTGGGGTGCAAAGCATATGTCTCAGTTAGGTGGTCAGCCTAATGTAAGACACCCGTGTTTAGTTCCCAAGAATGCTTGGTACTCAGTTAATCAACCCACTAAAGGGATGAAAGGCTGAGTCAACATTATCCAGCCCGAGGATAGAACCTCAGACCTGTGTAATGGAAGTGTGAAACGCTGCCACTAAGCCACCGGGCTACTGACAAAACTATTTTATGAATATAGATGTTTAAAAATATTATGAGCTGTGTACAAGAAAATCATTATTTTTAAACAGTATACAGCAAAGGCTTGATAAGAGTGATTGTTGTATCATATCAAAATGAATGAGTAAACAAATCAATATGAACACCCCATATGTCACAGCAAGTTTTGTGTGAAAAAATTGGAATGATAAATAAACAGGCATCATTCAGTCTCCTAATGTGAAACACAAATATGAAAATCACAGAACGTTAAGTATGATTAAGGAGAAGACATTATAACATGATATTTGGGAAATAGTTTAGATCTCATGACAAAGTGTATAGGTGATAAGCAAAAGAACGCATCCTCAAATTAGAATAATGAGTAATCTGTAAAACAGAAGTTCAATTAGATCTGTGAATACAATCATTGTCAAAAGCTGTGGTAGCCCGGTTGGTTATGGCTTTGCTCTCTTTAATAGAAAATAGTAAATTTAAATCATAGTATAACTGAAAATCCATCATGTTCACTGAAAACTTCTGGGATTTGTTAAATAAGTCATGTTCACAATGACCTCCAAGTGAAATAACACCTCTTTGGGGGAGCTTGTCAAGTTTTGGGGAGTCTTCTGCTTGGTCCCTGCATCTAAATTACATAGTCCCACATAGTTGCTTTTTCTTGTCTGATAGGCAAGTTAAATGGAAGTGTACTGGTGTTACAATAACTTCATTCAATGCAAGATAATATTAATGAGAGATAGATTAAAAGAAATGATATATTAGCATCTCAAAATATGTTTGAAAAAATCTTTGGAATTTTAAGCGATCTCATGTTCACTTCCAAAATGATAAAATATACAGAATAGGCATGTTAATCCCTCTTAAAGAACTTATTTTTTAACACTATTCAGAGCTCATGAATGAATTCATGTCTAAATATTAAGGGATTAATATGCAGCTAGTTCAATTATGGTTGTTTGCAATTGTCTATTAAATGCATATTTTACTCCTGACAAGACAGTTGCAAGTAGTTAACATACAAGATAACATAATATGGTAGGTAATAGGTGATAAAGAATATTACTTACATGAAATTTAATAATTCAAATTTGATTTGCACTCTTAGATTAAATTAAAGTATCATATCAAGCTGATAAAATATCCATTTTAATAACATGGTAGCACAGTAAACTTTGAAGGTACATTGCAAAATAATTATGAAAACTAGTCATACATACTATGGTGAATATTGTAGGGTTACATATGCCTGTTTCGTTAAACTAAACTCAGTGGTACGACAGTTTCCAAGCAGAATGGTTCCAAGCAGTTTCCAAACGGATGGGGCCTACAATGCTCCTATCCGTTTTCTAAACCTAGGGCCCCTAAGGGGGAAAGTGTAAGTTCCCAGTTGTGGTCAGCCTAACATGAAACCTACATGTTTTTTTACCAAGTATACTTGGTACTCAGTTTTAACTATCCACTGAAAGGTTGAATTGACCTTGGCCAGCCTGAGTATTGAATCTCATATCTGTGCCTTGTTTATTATTTAATTACTATGTCATTTTTAATGCACAGGGTTACTGAATTTAGCTTAAGTGCATAAAACACTGGTTTAAAATTCTCTAACACTTGAAAGTTAAAAAGATACTATAGACACTAAAAATATTCTTTAATAATTGGGGTACAAAACTGAAATTTTGTATGCTTACTTACAGCATAAAAAAAAGAAAATGCTGCAGCAAGTTCAAACAAATTTTTACATTAATATTGTTGCTAATAATGACTTAACAAAAAACATAACAAATTGTTTCTTGGACAATACATTTAATATTTTTTTAAATCGACACTAAAAACTGTAACTTGTTGAGAAAGATTTTTTAATTAAAAATGTAGGTCATAAAAAATTTAATATTATGTATGAAACAAGCTGATAACAGATAAGTGATGAACAGTTTAATTACATATGCATAAAGAAAAATTGAAATAAATATTATGAAGTTTGTATTAAGTTTATAGACATGGAGTAATTTGAGATTACTTAAATGATTGAGAAACTAAAACTTTTTCTAATTAAAGTTTGCTTCTCAATCATGCTTATAGCTGTTGCAGAAAAAATTTCAATTTTAATGATTTTTTAATTATAAGTTAAATTTGACTTATAAATAAAAAATCATTAAAATTGAAATTATTTTTCTGAAACAGCTAAGAATGTTATGTAATGGTACATAATATAAGAATTGAAAAATTGATGTTATGGCCAAACTTGGTGATCCCTGCAACCTTAAGTGTTTCTTAACTTGTAAAAGAAATTGAAAACATAATATAAAAGATGTATTTGGAGAAATTTTCTAGCTGCAATATATTTATAAAAAATATACCATGAGCCAAATGGTAAGAGCACCTTGATAGTCATGTGCTTTCTCAAAGTATTTAAAAAAAATTATTTCTTTATACAAAAGTATACCAGATCTATCCTTCCAAATATAAGATAATGAAAATTTTAACTTTTTTTAAAACAGAAACCACTCTGATAAACAAGAACACATTTTTTCTATAAAGCAAGCAAAGCTAGAATTGAACAAAAACCTTACTCAAGTAAAACATAAGAATTATCGGCTGAGATTTAGGACTGATATCACTGTAGCTTGAATTTAAGGTTTTGAAATACACTCGAGCCAAAAGCAAGTTAAATAAAGTAAAATAAATAGCAAGTCTGAAATTAAATGTGAAGGCATTTCATAGATGATTCCATCTGAGATGGAATTAACATTTAAAAATCTTAGCTATGTGAATTTTTATCCGTGGTGAAAAAGAATGAATTTTAATTTGGAACGACTTTTCCTTTGCAAGAAAAGACCCAGAATCAAAACTCTATGCACTAGCAAAGCTGAAGATTGAGTTAAAGATGTTAACAATGTCAATAAGTGAAGTATATAAAACAGATGTAGATTTTTAATAAAAATACAAATTGTTTTGTTAAATTCCTTTGTGTGATTTTAATTTTCTTTACAACTGTTAACTTGATAAAGATATTGAAAATACATTGTGAGAGAATCACTTGATTTCAATGGTGGTTTCTCTAGAGTGCAAGCATATTTTCTCTTTAAAAAAAAAAAAAAAAAAAAAAAAAACTTAAGAGATTCTTTGTTGAAGGGTAGCTCCTTAAAATACATTCTAAATCTTGTAAACATCTGAGAAGTTAAGACTTTAAAATGATTTTACAATGCAACCATAATTTGGAGGAACAGTTTCAAGGCTCATGCACCTGCAGTTTTTATGATTGCTTCTGTTAATTCTTTAAATGCTACATTAAATATTCTGTCATAACTGTCAGTTGCATGAATAATATCTAATCTCTCCAGCTGCCCAGATAAATAGGTCGTGTTTGTTACAAAGTATCTATAGTTTTGAAGATGGGAAAATGGCAACTAGTGTCGACAAACAAAATGAAACAGAGGCAAAAGAAATACAGAACAAAATCCTCTCATGACCCTGAGAATTCGCATGATTTTTCCAAAAAGAATTATGGTTATTGAAATCAAACAAAAATGAACTGGACAAATGATAAATTAAAAAATCAATTTCCTCTTGGTATATGTTACGTGACGGGAAATTCAACGAAAAACTCATCAAGCATGCTGTGAATTCTGATAACTGCAGACTGCAATGCAGGACCACAGGAGAGTTTGAAAAGCCATGAATGTGGTGCTATCAGCTGAAATTATAAACTTGAGGTCATAAAAAATGAGAATGCAGACAATGACAGTCCCATTAAAAATAAATGATTTAAATTAAAAAGCTCCATTTGTTCAGTTCAATGACAAGTATACCAAGGAGTGGACAGTTTAATGGCCTCAGGCTACTGTACCATCCATTATATTAATTGCATTCTGGAAGAACTTTTCACGGATAAATGAGTTGTATTTGCCTGTCAAAATATAAGATAATTAGAAAATTATCAAGTACTTCTGACAAACTTGAAAGCATCTGGCAAAAGTGCAATTTTTGTTTTTCAACAGTGGTTGGAAAAGGACTCAAGACCTTGTGCTTTGAAAAATGCTGTCTACTACTACAGATAATAAAGTCAAAATAACAATTGGTACTTCTACACATATTTGCTGGATTTCCTCCATTTCAATGCATGAATATAACAGAACATGAAAAGTCCTCAAGATATTGTATGAGTTGGACACTAAAGTTTCTTAAACTTAGGCTGTCACAGTTATTTTTTTTATATTTATAACTATTTAGTTACAATAGCTTAATATACACCAATTTATTATATTCATTTGCTTTAAAGAATCAATTAAGTTTTGCCCTTATGCTAAATTAATCGATTTCAGAAGAAAATAATTAAGTTTATCAATAAGTAAGAGTTTATTTAATGCATGTTTATTAATCATTTGATAATTACTGTACCACTTTATAAATTTATTATTAATGTATAAATTAGTAAAAAATACGAAAGAGAACACACGCATGTTTTAATATTTAATTAAAATAGCTTATTATATAAGCACATTTTTTGCTTGGTGAAATAAATTATTTAACTATAGTACATAAAATTTTATGAAGTTGATAAAAATATACTTCTTTACATGGCAGCATAAAACTTACTAGGAAATACTTGATCATTTGAATGCTTCCTTTTTTCTGGAGTACCTGGAATCAGAAGAAAGTAAAATTGTACTTTACAATTATGCTTATTTTTTAACAAAGAACAGTATGAAAATAAACTTAGTATATTTAAGATACTCAAAATTTAAACAAAACCTGACAAAACTCGTAAGATGTTTTCATAGTAAAATTTCAAACATAAAACAATTATTTAATTAGATTAATTAGAAGACCATAATGTTATGAAGAAAAATGATAATATAGTATATATAAACAACTTCCAAAATTAATTCATCTGTGTCATTTCTTTCTTCATGTATTAATAAATTCTTAGAAAAATTAGAGGAGTTATTTATCAGAATAATATAACGGTACAATGAGAGAATTATTTAAATAAAATTCTAATTCACATACATAGTCAAGTTTTTTAAAATTTCTTTGAATAATAACTCAATTTTCTTACGAATATTCATTTCTGCAAATGCTGTTAAATTGCAGAAATAATTAAGACATATCTTACTTACAAAAGTAAAATTAAACATAATAAATTAATCCTAAGTTATACACAGCTGTGTATGTTAAGTCATGGTAAGAAACTAACTTCCAAACAATAAATGTTCTTTACATTCAAAAGACCAGGACAAGAATTTGCAACTTCTCTATATTTTCATAAAGTCGAATTGAAAATCTTAAAAAACTGTTTTTATGATAAGTCCATTGGAAAAAAACTTCAGTAAATGCAGGTTTGGTTAGTTGTTCAATGATTATTTTATGCACACAAGGATTATTTAGATCAGTTTAAAAATGATATCAAACAATATCAAACTCCAGAGCCTTGTTCAAAACATTTTTCACTTCTTGCTCAAAATATTTTTCTGAAATAAAGCTCTAAAGTTTAGATCAGATAAAAATAAATTGAAAGCGGTGTTAATGATTTGAAATATTGCCTTTAGCATTATTGATGTTGGTGCACTTTCTAGCAAATTTCAGTACATTTTCTATTCACAAAATATTGGGAAAAGAGTAAACATATGCTAAGTGTTAGAAATAATATTTTCTCAAAACTCATAACTATAATATTTTTTTAAATTCTCCAATGTGAGCATAAATGTATGGGTCATTAAATGTCATAATTAGTTTTGATATTCTTAGATGTTATCGCATAGATTCAGAATTAAAATCAGGAAAAGAATTACACAACTACCTATTTGAAGCATGAATAGTTCTAGACAATGGAATGTTACATAATTTAAATCAATTGCTTCATAGGATAAGCAACAGTTTGGTTTTTCACTCAGTAATCTTTTTAGCATGAGAAGTATAAGCTATTATTTAAAATGAATTCCTAAATATACATACATCTATACTCATTGTGAAATTTGTACAAAAATGGTTGAACCAATAAACAAAGGGCTAAACATTTTGCTGCGAGATTGTCTATTGATTTAGAGGAAAATGTTTGGAGAAATGTCTAATCAAAAACACCATATATAAGTGAAACCATTGCAAAATTGCCTATGTCTTACCAAATATAAGAATCAGCATTTAAACTTTGGTCTTTCATGTGAATTATGCATCATATTATAAATTTATGTTGAAATATATGAATAAACCTATATTCAGATTCAAAAGTTAGTTTACTATATCAATGTAGAAAATTATCGCAATAAGATATATTGTACTAATGAGAAGTATTTAAAATTTTTGTTAAGAATATACTTACATTAAATAAATCTCATGTACAGCTTTTGAAATATTATTCTTCAATATTCAAATTAAAAAAGATTCAGCTAGATTTAGAAAATATAGATTAAAGATTTACAAAAAAAGATTTCCAAGATAATAACTATTGATTTTTGAATTGCACTCTAAAATTGTTTGTCAGAATTTAAATTAAAGAATATAACATCCCTTCTAGAACTTTTCTTGCTTCAAGTAAGAACTGTGTAGTCATTTAAATTATTTACAAAATTGTTATTTCTGCTTTACCATTGGGAACAATTAAAATTACTATCGGTACGGGATTTTTTTTTCTTACATTTGCAAAAATGATGGCTTTAGAAAATTACAAGATAAAATACTACTGTGTTTTTATTCTCTTAAATAATACTATTGACTTTTTCTCTTTGTTTTTCAGATTTTGAATAGAAAAGAATCCATGATTTCTATACATGATATATTTGCAAGTAAAAAATAATTTTTTTAAAACCTTATAACATCTTACTTGCTTCTAGCTCATCTATACAACAGGCTTCATTGTGATTAAATATTTTGTGATGTGCTCTTTTATGTCAACTTCTCATATCTTCTACTGTGATCATCTGATTCACTTTTTGTATGGGACAATTATTTTTTCAAGAAATAAATTAGATTTTTTATTCAGATAATTTTTTCATTAAATTTTCTTCAAATCATACATGAAAAAAGCAAGATTGGATTTGTCATTCTATGGTTCACTATAAGCTTACACTTGCCAGTTTGACTAGGAATTACAACAAAAAAATTTGGAACCACTACAACAGTTGCATAAAAGTTAAATTGAACTTTGGAAGATAAATCATTCATCCATTGGTGTAAGAAAAAAAAAAGTATTTTTGGAAAATGAAAGTGCTAAGCATGGTGTTTGAATGCTAAATTCAATTGAATAAAAGCTGTATCAATTGTATCAGCCAAGGGATTTTCAGCATGGAGAGCAGAACCATGAAAAGAAATTTACATCAGGATGTTGGAATCTGTCTAACATAAAATAAAAACTGTTTATCAATTTCTGGGGAGCATTATTAATTTCCTTATATGGAAATTGATGCTTAGTTGTATACCTGCAAAATATCTTAAACACCATTTCTGAAAATATTTTTTATTAACGCTGATTTATTTTTTGCTTTTCTGCTATTTAAAGGATTGTGAAATACCTCTATAAAACATTAGCAAATCACTTGATATAAAAGTTACTAAATAAAGATACTTTATGCAATTTCGATGGTTGGCCTGAAATTGGTTAACCCTTTGTGTTCCAGGTGATGGAACATGAAACTTAAAATTGCTACCAAATTGTTGCATTTAGCGACAAATGGGTGAAATCTGGCTTATAAAGTTCTTTAATATTTTTTGATAATAGATGGTGGCACTACATAAGACGATCAATAATTTTCATTTATATCATTCTAATAATCTGATATTATCCCTTTATTTTTGAAGGAAAATTTCCGAAATTGCTTCTTCTAAAATAGTAACTGTTTGAAAAGAAATTTCTGTGTTATTTTGTTGACTGTACCATGAACTGTTGATTCTAAATTATTTTCAATGCTTTATGCATTAAGTATACACAGAATTACCTTATTAAACAAGGTTTTCCATACTATGGAATACTGTGCTGCAACAGCACATTTCTTTTACAAGATTCAGAGCGCGATTAGCCTTGAACTCAATGATGAGGGAAACAGCTGTTTATTTTTTACTTTTTTGTCTTTTGGGGTGAAATAAACTAATGTTGAGTAATTTACAAGGAAGGATTACTTGTATGGTTAATATTTCTACACCCTTTTTGACCTCTTGAATTGTGAATATATTGCAGTTTGGTATAGGATTATGTATCAGTTCGAATCCTCTCTAGTTAAAATATTTTTATGCTTACCTTCCTTTTTTGCTGATATTCATTTCATAATATTGTAAATATATATATTTTTAAATTTATATATTTTTTGAGTTTACATTTTAAAAATATAATTTTACTTTTTTTAATTTGTTAATTGCAAATAAATGGCAGGTAGGTCTCAGTCTTTCTAAAGCAATAAAAATGCTTCAAAAATTGCCCTCCTGTGAGTGAATCAGAACACATGGATAGTGATACAGAGAATATGTTTGTAAACTACTTGATCAATCTGAATCAGATAGTGTGTCAGATGCCAGTGAAAATGATGGTGATGATTTATCTCAACCAGGCTCCTCTATGCAGCCCCAAAATCTTACTTGGATAACTTAAAAAACTGTTCAGAAAATGCAATATCCCATTCAGGAACTATCATTTCACATACAGAAATATGACTTACTCCTAATCCTTTCAAAATTGTTAGCTAAACATAACTACAGGAAATAGAGAAGAAATGTGTATGCCTTTAGACTCTCTGGTTAAGTCTACAATTATATATTTTGCTACCTTTATGTAAATTTTATTTTTTAAAACAAAGATATTTTCTACTTTGGATTCTTATCAATCAGTAAAAGCAAATTATCTTTTTATGCTTAAGGAAGTGTATAAATTTACATTGTTCACAATGCTATGTCGATAGGAAATTCATTGGAACAAGAATGAAAGGGAATACAAATTTTAACAACTTTATATTAGATAACTACACAAATAAAGGAAAGTTCCAAGTGTTCAACACCTCATCCAATTTGATTTTAGGTGATCTATATGTAGGAATTCAATTTGAGTTGCGAAAAAGCATTTTGAATAAGGATATATGAATAACTGTAGATCATTAGAAAATAAGAAATATCATTTTCAAACTTTCTTTTTTAAAAGATCTATACATATTTTCTCACTAGTAACTATTTGAACTTCACATTTATATATAAATTTTAAGCGATAAGTTGTATTATTAAAAGTGAAGTATTTTTACAAAAATTATATAGAACTTCTATTTCCAATTATTGTTTCAATTATAAAGACCCGATAGCTCACTTGATTACCAATTTACAGTAAAATTTATAATTTATTATCTGATGTATCTTTGGAGATATTTCCATATTTAATTTTTAAAATCATCAATAATTATAAGTAAGACTCATAAAAATTGGTCATTTTTAAGCATTTAATTAATCAATTAATCAAAAATTTGATTTCTGGAGCTAAAATTTTAGGAAAACTTAAACTTCACAATTACAAATTTTATACAAAATAGTTTTAACATTGCAAACATAAATGTTAGAATTGTTTGTATTACCAGAGCATGCAGCAACATTGTTTTCATTACTGCCGTCAGACACTGGCACGATTTCTTCCTAGAATGGAAAGTTAAAAGAAACTTATAAAATGTGCAAAAATAGTAATAAGTGATTTATCATAAATATTTGATACTCTTTGATTACATAAAAGCTTTAACTTAAAGATCCAATTCAACATAACCATTTAAACTCTTGCATAATTAACCAATGTATAAGCAAAAATACTTTGGTTTGACTTTTTGATCAATAGTGGATTTTAAAACATAAGGGTTAACTAAACAAGCATATACAATCTAAAGTGGTTTCTGTACCACTACAGGCATCTAAATACTACCACTACAAATATTATACAAAGGTGGGATTCGAACACACAAATTGTCAAACCATGGACTAGAGTGATAATTTGTTAGCAAGGAAACATACAACATGCATGGAAAAATGAAATAATTAAGAACAACTCTTCAAAAGTGAAATTAATACTTTAAAATCGACAGTTAGGTAGAAAATTTACAAATTGCCAACAAATTAGAGCATAAACATTTCGAATTTGGTGTACAAATCCAAAGCAGAGTGAATCTATTTATAAGGAAACTGGAATAACAAAAACTATTTCAGATAAACTATATTTACAAATAAGAATATTTTTAATAAACTATATTCTAAGATGTCATATGGATTCTTAACTGCAGTTATGTGTTCCAAGGAAGGGCATCAATATGCACATTTTAAACAGATTTGCAAGAAAAATATCAGAAGATTAACATCCATCTCCAACTACTTAGTAATCTTGGGTATCGAATACAAGAATCAATTTTGAACTCCAATTTTCAAGAACTTCAATTTTGAATCACTACTCCAATTTACTGTTAAGACCTATGGATGCAGATTAATGTCAAGAATTATAGTAATTGTTTTGAGAATCAATGAATCTCCATTGATAAATATTTAAAACGATAAATTTTTACATTAAATTCAGTAAATTAAAGGAATTAATTCCTCTAAAGGACTATTACAAAATCATTATAATACAGAAATATAAAATGAAATTATTTACTCCTTTCCCTTTAAAAATTATGGGACTTAACTATAATAGAAGATAAATGTTGTACATCCTTTTCATACATAATTATTTGTTTGACCTCAGGGAGTGGACAGATATGGCTGTTAGACATTTTAATATTGACTTTTTAAATTGCATTTTGTGGAAACTTCCCTTGGACAGAATATTCACATGCAATTAGGAATTAAACTACAAAGTGAGAAAGCAAGACAAATATGTATGTTGAAGACAATGATACAACATTGACCTGCTATTGTTCAACAGTGACAGTAATAGAACTTTATTCTTTTTGTTCTGAAAACAATTACCAAATTTGTCCATTTCCTAACTTGAAACATGAATATGGTTTGTTGTTAATGAGATGCGCAGAAAGATAAGTGAACAATAAAAAACTTAGTTTTAGAAGCACCAAATAACACACGATTAAAAAAAATGTTTTTATAATTTTAATTGCATTGACAGTCTTTTATAGCTGTCAATTTCTCTGCTTTGACTTTCAAAATATTACTTAGAAATTTTAGACTAGCTTTATATATTACTCTTAATTTGGTTAAGTGTGCAAGCTCATTTAGGAAATTTAAAACATTAGTCACTGTACAATGCAAATTTTTTTTTCAGTTTTGTAACATATTAAAAAAATTGTAAAAATTGAGAAATAATTTAATTACTAATAGTTTCATGAGCATGTATATAGTTAAATTGTGTTCCAAAAGAATTAATTTTTAAATTATTCTCATGGTTAGTTGAGTTTTGGGGACATGATCCCCCCCCCAAAAAAAAGAATTAAGCTGAGCCAGAAATATTTTCATCAATGATATAAAATTTACATTAATGTCTATTTAAAAGAGTTTCATTTTTCATATTCTTTGTAGATATAAACAATTTTAACAAAAATTTTAATTGGTTATAACTTATCTGTTTTTATACCTAATTTTAATAAAATTATTTGGAAAAACAAATTTTAATACTGGTTTTAAAAAGATTTGTGTTAGCATTTTTAATGAAAAACTTCAAAATTATAGAACCAAATTTAAAATAAAGCATAATTTTTCAATGAAATTGATGAACAAAAAATAATTAAAATCCCCTTCCAAATATTTATTGTTAATTACACAGTATGATATTTAGAGCTTTTATAATAGTTTCTTTATTAAATGTAATTATACAATTTCAGAATGAATTTGAAATGTGATACGTTCTAAAAGAATTGATTCTAACAGCACATCTAATTTCAAAGTAAACACATATTAGAATTTATGTGGCTCCATAGTTTAAAAATAGAAAAAAATACATTCTTGTTTGTGAAAGATAACGGTTACTCTATGTGACTCAAACTTACATTTATTGAGTTCACTAAGCAACTTAGTCTTAGATCTATTGTGTTCACTAATGGTATTAGGAACACATAAAATAAATTGAAGTCACACCTAAAGACTATGGTGTTGGTAGACCAAACCTGGAAGACTTTAGTTTGGTTCCTGCCTCAGTAGCTTCTTGTAGTAGACAGAGCTACTACAATTTTTTATCAATTCATCATTTTTATTTTATGTGAAACAAAATATAAGAATATTTTGAATCATTTTGTAAGATTTATATCACTAAACTCGCAAAACTTAACAAATCACTTTTCCTCTGTTTCGTTATACTAAAAATATTATATTTGGCATCATTTTATTTTTATGAAATTTCATTTTCTTTTTAAAAATATGTAATAGAAATTTTATTCAAAAAGAATTTTTTTTCATCAAAAATAGAAATAAGAAAACATTTTTGGAGACAGAAAATTTTTAAAATATAAAATAAAGAGACATGTCTTCTCTGGTTTGTTTAATTGCAATTGTTTTTGCACAAGTTTAGACTATTATCGATAATCTTAAAAGTGGATTCTGAACAACTACAAACATCTTTTCCTAAGATTGGTTTTGAACTATTAAATAGCTGCACCAGAAACCAGAATATTAGTTACTGGGCTGAAATGATGGCATAGAGAACAATATCTTGTATTCTTGACACAAATTAAATGCAAATGCTTCTGTAAATAGTTAATTGCAGCTAGTAAACAGAAGTAGTTCCAACAGACTCCAAATTCAGAAACTAGACTAGGTAAAAAGTATAATAACTGTGAAAAAAATACTGAGAAGATTTGAGACAGTATTTTCTTTAGCACATTTAATTTTCTTCACTAAAGACAGAAAAACAGTATATTCAGATGAGGAGTGATGCTAGCAGTATCTCATAGATTTTTCAATGATTAAGCTTACTTTTTATCAAATGTTTTGCATGCCAAACCAATAAATAGTACACTAGTTGGCTTAATTTTATTAGTTGATAAGCAGTCATTTTTTGCATGCAAGGGCTAAAACATATAATTTAAAATCAATTTTGAACCACTACAATCATTCATGTCCAAGGTAAGATTCAACCAGTCCATCTGAAGGCCACAATAACCGTTTGGCTACAACTTGTTGACATTGGTAGACACTGTGCAACATTACAAAGAAGTGTCATCCTAAGACTAGGAAGTTGTTTCCTGAGTGAAAGGTACCGGATTCAGTTTCAACCACTATCAATAAATATGAGAGGGTTGCTGTGATTAAGCCTTCCATATGCATGTCTGTCAGAATTGTTATTTGCACTTTGTTTGGTTCATTTTGTTCTTCACTCAATGGTCATCCTTCGAACCAGAAGGGCTAATTATGTAGATTAAATCTACATTTTGAAGTAGCTTTCTAATCCCTAAAAATATCTATACCCAAGGCAGGAATAGAATCCACAATCTGTATCGTAACATGGGAGTTCTTCTGATATCTACTCTCAATACAGGAATAATGTCTGCTATAAGGAATTCTGCAAGAAGGCAATTAAGGTAGTTAACTTTAAAATGTTAGAGCAGCCTCAAGCTCTCCTATATGCAGTTTTATGATATTACTCATAAGCTGCATACAGCAATCAAAGACAGTCATGGTTTATTGAGATCAGTTTTATGCTTCAGAATTTTTTTGTGACTATTGTCCTGAAGGCTGTATAAAATTACTTATCTGTAGCATCACACAAAAAATTATGAAGAACAAAAAAATTAAACATTATCAATCTAGTCTCATTCTACTTACTGGTGTCAGTAGTTTTTGTCAGCATGATGACATTCAGAATCTGTTGCAGAAGAATGGATGCAATTTTCTCCTACTACTATTAAGGAAAGAAACTATGAAGGCAGTTTTGGAATGCTTGTTTGTGAAGGCATTTTGAATGAAGGAAGGGAGCTTCATATTTTTGAAGCCAACTAATATCATTACTGTACTGACATTATTCTCCCACATGTGATATTTCCCATTTGCTTATTATTGGTACAAATTTTATTGTTTTATTTTAGATTTTATGTGCCAAAATGTTTTCATTTTCTGCTAAATAATTCCTTGGAACTGAGGATATTTGCAGGATGGATTATCAGTTTACTATTCTTATTTGAATATTACAGAATAGTAATCTTCATTTGCATATAACATAATATTTGACATTAAGTTATATTCAAATCAGAAATGACATTCTGTTATATTTAAATCATAATAGCGTACTATTCCGATTTGAATATAATCGAATGTCTTGGAACACACATTAGGAGATGCAAGGCAACTAGACCTTATCCTCAAAATAACATCCAGTTCGTAGAACTCTCATATATAGCATGCTGGATAATTTGGTATTAAGTAGGAATAAACAGTCTTACAAAATCACTGAAGATATGGACGATTGCATTCGTACCACTGGGATTGTGGATTATTGTTCCATGCAGTGTGATATTTACGAATGTTATGTAAATAAAACTTCTCTTTGTATCAGTGTATGAGTAAAAGTCATTTTTAGGCTATTTAGATTTCACCAACTTTTGAGAAATACATTACGCCTTTGCAGTGTAAATTTTGTGTCATTTTTAAATATTTCAGAATCAAAAAACCAACTGAACAGTTATTTATGTTCAGCATACACAAGTGAATATTTTATCTAAAACACATTTTTAAAATATTAAATATGTTTATAAATTTAATAGCATTTCTAATAATTATACATACATCTGAAGAGCTTCTACCATAACGTTTTGCACAACGGAAAGACAGCTCATTGTCCAAGCTTTCCAAAAATTCCTCATCATCATGAGGATTCGCTTGGTAGAAGCGGTTCAGTGAAACAAGAAGGTCTTGTGGGACCCGCTTGAAATTGCGAAGAAACATGCGGGAGTATCTCCCACATTTCTCCACGCACATTCCTTCTAAAATGTGCTGCAACCTCTGTAATAGAAAAATAATACATTTCATATAAAAATCTACTTAATAGCAATTCTGCATTGAAACATGAGTAAAGCAAAATGCATAAAACTTATAATCTATATTTCCAAGCAATTTTAAATAACCATAAATTTTTTTAAATTTACTACTTACACAATTGACTCTGTTAAATACATTATATTACTTTATAAGTAAAAATGAATGTAGACACATAAATAATGTCTAATTGCTTTGTTTATATAATACGCTTTGTTTTAAAACAGTGTTTATAGTTTTAATATCCACACGTTTATAAATTAAAGATATTACAAAAAGACATGAAATCTATTGTTAATAGGAAAATGCCACCTGTAGAAATATCACACACATGGCCAAGCAAATTATAGCAATGCAAATTATCAGAAGGTACCTGATGACTCCCACAGTTCACCACAATAACAAGAGTGTAAGAGATGTATATAAGGATCAGTATCCAAGAAGGAAATGTATTCAGAATTAGTCCGTACAAATCTCAGTGTCATGGTATGAGTGGATGCATGTGGATGTTTTATGTGGGCATACTAAGATGGCAATAGTTGAAGAATTCAGAATTGCCCTAAGTGTCATGTTTAGTCTGTGACAATGGAAGGAAATTCTAGTAGACTTTACAGTACAAGTTACGCTCAGTGACAATGTTAAATGACAACTGCCATTTGGTAATAACCACTAAAAGAAATAGATGGAGCACAGCAGTGGACCTCATTGCATCAGTTACAAATACAACTGTTTCATGACCAGCCATTTACAGATTTTTGGGACAGTATGGTCAATATTCTCAGACTTGTCAGATGTGTTCTGCTCATGGTAAAACATATAATGTGGAAACTGTCACAGTAAGCTTGTATTGTTTTTCAACAAAACGAAGTTAAGTTTGCTGACTCAGTCACATCAGATGTTTATATGAAGAATACTTGGTAATCAGGGGACCACCACCACAACAGCATTTAACACCAACATTTTGGAGCAGGATTGCTTGTTTGAAGAATCATTGTATTGGGTATCAGAACAATTTTGCATGTTCAAAATGGAACCATGACTAGCCTAATTTCTTTATCATTCTGGAACAACATGTATGTTTAAGGGTGACATTTCTGCAGAATATTTTATAGATGACAATGACTGGTTTCACCAGTTGGACATAATCAACAATTACCTAGCACCCTAGAATAACCCCCTCTTGGAATGGCTGGCATTCTTACTGAACTTGAATCTGATAAAACATGTGTGGAACATTCTTGGCCAACAAATCGTAGCCCATCAACAACCTCCTACATCTGTGCCAAACCTTCGGAGAGCATTGCTAGCCGAGTAGAGTTCTCAACCTAAAGTGGAGCTCAATAAAGTGATCAGCAGCAGCCTCAGCATTGTATGCACTACATTTCTTCGTATGGGAGAGAGACAATGCATTAATCATCATACCAACAAAATACTATTCAGTTTTGTATAGGCAAGATATGATGTGCTCCAGGGATCTATTTGGTAATTATTGATTGTGTTTTGTTGTATGCCAAGTATCATACATAATTTGTTCTTTCCCATTTTTTAATATGTTGGCCTTATGAATAAATCAAGTTTGCTTTGCTTTTATGCCTTCAGTTGCCAGTTCTGACATTATCCCTAATTTATGAACATGCGTAAACTTTGCTCAATATCCTTCAATAAAAAATCACAAAACTATTTATATTTGAGATATTAAATTAATAAATTCTAATAATGAAACTTAAACCACATATATTATATAACTTTAATTAGAATTCTTTGAAAGATCTATCAGTAGTATGTTAACTTTAATACCTGATATTTGTAGGTATTTAATTTTAAGATTAAGTAGAGGTGAATTACAAATGTAATTTAATTTCTGGCTACAAAATATAATGCATTATTCAGATTATATTCCATTAAAGAACAAGAAAATAAAAATAATTTCATTCTAAGGCAAAAGACTAAACTTCTGAGTAGTTAATTTTGAATTAGTGTGGTAAGATATTCATTTGAAATAATTCACATAGTTCTAACATGTGAAAAGGCTCTGCTGTAAAAAGTTTAAAAATTATTTAAAGTGTTTCAATTTAGAAAACAGCACAACTAAAAGTTGAAATTACAAACATTTTTAAAAAATAAATTTTGCATTATAGAATATTTTAATATAGAAGTAAATATTTTAAAAGACAATGAATTAAGCATTAAAATATTTTCTAGAGCAAAACAAAATACAAAATGTAAATATAGAAGTAAAAATATATAATGTAAATATATTTTACTTAGATTATAAAACATAATTAGCACCTTTAATATTTTAACGGTTTTGACAAAATGAGCATTTTTTGTAAGGCATCTGAATCTGCAATTTTTATTTCATTATAAAAATTTTATTCTCTTAAAGGGTAATTAAGTTTTTTTCTTTAATTCTTGGCAATTTTTTGATGCAAACAAAAGAAAGTTTTAAATCATTTAAAAATGAGAAAAAAAGCATTTGTGGCAAAAAAAAGCATAATGATTTTGTTTACCTTTTTGTAAGAAAATCTGGTTCAATAAAATATGCCTCATTATTTTTTTGAACTCTACAATAAATTGTAATCAGAAATATCAAAAAATAAAGTAACCAAAATTTTTGTTTTCAATATTCATAAGTAAATGTATAAGTAATTCATAACCTGAAAAATAAATTTAAATTTTACAGGAATATAAAAAGTTATTCACCTGTAAAATATTTCCATAAGATACTACAATATTTGAATATCTCAACTATATTTCATATTTCTATATGGCTTGCTTGGTACTCAAAGGAAATATTTTTTGAAATTTCATACCTTCTCAACTTTACTGCAAAATTTAAAGAAACTCCTAAAAGTAGAGAACTGCACAGAGGGTTAAATGCACCAAGCATGCAATAAGGTGCGCCAAACTGGCTTAACAGTTCAGAATGGGTTTGCATGACAAGATTTTTGTTTTATGATATAAAGTAATCATACGACATGCCCAAAATTCGTTTTGTGTGCAACAATTGTAGCGTTTGATGAGTAATTTTATTTGTTTACAATCTAAGAATTTTTCACGTTAATGTTCCCGTTATAAGACTTCCAATATTTATTTAAAGTTATATGATTTTGAATTTTCGTTTGATATATTGTTTATAATTTTTTAAATATTGTTTCGAATTTTTTAAAGTTATATTATTTAAAATTTTTGTTTGGTCAGCCAATAAAAGATCTGTATGGAGTACTAATCACATGCCTGGTCAGTTTGATTCATACATTGCAGAGAAACCATAAAGAAAATACAGTAGCAGATTTCTTTGAAGCCCTTCAATCCGTTCTTTCTCGATTGGGTGAGTTTTTTATTTTTCATTAAAATTTTATTCAGAGGAATTATTAGAAACTCTAGTTTTTATAAAAATGGATGTTCACATAAGTAAATACAACTTTAAGTTTTACTGCATGTTTCACGTTAATGTTAGATTGTGCCGCACTGACATTTTTTAAGGTGGGCGTCACACACCCGATTAAAATTTGAGTTTAAATAAAAAGTGCAATTTGTAAACGTTAGAAGTTTATCTTTATTGCCTAGTTGTCACTGTTGTAGGTAGTGCTACACCAAGGTTTTAAAGTGGGCGTCACTGCTTGGAATATTAAAATTCCAGTTTTAATTTAAAAAATATTATTTGTTAACATAAGAAACTTAACTTTACTGCTCAGTTGTCACTATAGCAGGTAGCGCTACACTTAAGTTTTCTTAAGGGTGGTTTCATTTTCTGGTATATTAAAATTCAAGTTTTAGTAAAATATGCAAGTTGTTAATGTTAAAATTTAGCTTTATTACACAGTTGTCTCTGTAGTAGGTGGCACTACACTGAAGTTTTTTTAAGAAGTGCACCATTGCCCGGTATATTAGAACTTTAAAACTTCCATAGCATGCAATTATAATGAAATATTGGAAATTTTGATATTTGGAATTCAAAATAATGCACAATTGCAACTTTGAAGTTCAAACGCTATCCGGTAGTTAATAAGTGGATAATTATGATTAGTGATGTAATTTAGGTTGGCAAGATAACTGTGCAGTGCTACGTGTAAAAATAAGAAATTGAGCCAACCCAGTTTCGTCACCTTTTACCTCATCTCTGTGTGTAGGGTTTTAATGTAAAAAATGTCAGTATATCAAAGGTACTTTTTTAAGAGAGCAATCAAAAGCACAGTAATGAGTAAGAAAACAGTTCATCACAAAACAATTTGGAAAAAAATAATAGAACTAAGAATTTGGCAGGACATTAAAAAATTAGAACAATTATGCAAATAAATATACATATTTGAAAACCGTTTTAGAAAAATTAAATTCTTAAAAAATATTGTTTTAAATTATTATTTTTATTATTTATAGATTTAAAGTAAATTACTATTAGCGATTAGTGCAATAAAACATTTTTCTGCATTAAGTTCATTCAAGTAATATGTTACTAATATATAAGTAACATGTTTGTAATTAATAATATATTACTTAACATATTAGAGAGTAATTAGTAATATATTACTTAAATATAAACTTAATGCAGAAAAAATTCACCCACTAATAAGCAGCCAGTTAAGGATTAAAATAATTTAGAATGGCATTAAAACCAAGTCTTAAAAGAAAAAGAGTGGATAGTCAAATCAATATGTACATCTGAACATGGAACATAAATTTTGACATTTAAATTTCAGAAAATGTATCATTTTAATTCTCATATTATGCATAAAAAGTAAATTTAAAGTAAAATTTATACTTAGGAATTAAAAAATTCCCTTAAACATTCTACTATGAATAAACATAAGCTATAGTAAACATAAAAGAAATAAATTTCTAACACAAATTCATTTGCTATGCCCAAGTAAAAAATATATATGGGTACTTATTTAAGTCAATAAAGTAATACTTTTTCCTCAATTCAATTCAATAAACTAATACTTTAATATTTATAAATTTCTGTCAATAAATAATAACATAAAATAACTGAAGAAAACAAGGGACAAGAATGGCACAAAGATTTTGTTTGTTATAATTTCTACTTGTTAGAGTACTTCACTAAGTGTGAGTTCCTAATGTGATCAGAGGAGGAAAATCTTCATAAATCATAATGCTTCATATTTGGATAAATGTATACTGCACACTGTAAAAATGTAAAATCATTTAAATTTATTATCAAGTTAAAATCGCCTCAAATTACATTACTGGTACACAGCTAATGGAAGAATCTAAATGATGAAAATATTTAACAGGAAAATCAACACAGTGTCTGGTATGAAAATGAACAATTATGAACTGCAAAAAGAAAACGTAATCCAGGGGCAGAATTACCTTTCTAAGATTGAAAATGTGCTTTGCTGCAGGATTCAAATATATTATGAGCAACTAGCAGAGTTTGAAAGAGTTTTAAATATTGGTTTGAAACAAGCAGATTGGGCAAATAAGAAAATTGCTCACTTTATGCATCGAAGCAATGTGATGAAAAGATGCAGCCAAGGTGGCACAGTGGTTGTTCTATCTATTGTTGCAGCATCTGATTCAACACCAGCAACTATCAGACATGCAATCAATACATGAGTGTTCACCATAACCATTGATAGATTATGGTGGACACACATGTATTGATTGCAGAGTGAAATCTAAGCTCGTTCTAATAGTTATTGCATCTGCCATTTAGAACAGCAAACTGTCGTACCAAATTATGATGGTGCCTGGCTCAATCAGGCTTAAATGATTTTGAATGAGGATGTGTCGTTAGTGACAAATCTAACTTCCAACAGTGTTTTAATGACCATCAAAGATGTATCTCGAGACGCCCAGGCAGCATGCTGATCTTGTTTTTGCTGTAGCATGCCATACAGGTTCTAAACCAGGAATTATAGCCTAGGGTGCAACTTTCTTTAATTGCAGGACTCCATTCGGTCATCATTAGAGACATACTTATAGCAGTCTTACAGTAATAGCATCTAAGACTTGTTTTGCTTCTATTCTTTTTGAATTACCTTGGCCTAATTTTTCAACAAGATAATGCCAGATCACAAATGGCATGTGCTGTTATGAACTGTCTTACAGCTTATCAAACACTTCCTTGAACAGTTATATTTGCATATCTCTCTCCCATCAAACGTGTCTGAGATATGAGAGGAAGACGATTGCATTTATCAGAAAATGTTGATTAAATAGGCCAACAATTGGAGCAAATTAGGGAAGAAATATTGCAAGAGACAATTCAGGAGTTTATCAGTGTATGCCACCTGATGCGACAGCTTCCAAGCTAGAGGAGGATCAACACTGTATTGAGCTCTTTCAATATATATACATATATATGTGAAAATAATGTCAATATATATACATATATATATGAAATAACTCATTCAATCATTCTGAAATTTTAATCATATTTTATTTCATACGCAATCTATTTAACAATTTTTGCTTGGATACCTTTGGCTTTTTGCTTGAATACCTGCTTGGATGTATTACCCTTGGATAATTAACCATTCATCTGCTCAAATTGGAAGATTAATCTCCCGTTTGAGCAGATGGTTAGTCCTCCCCCCTCTTTTTCCTCCGACTCCAGTAATTTAAATGAACATCAATAAAAAATAAAATAATTGAAACAAAAATCTATTAAAGTTTTTTGTTGATATTAACGTTGCAAAATGTGTAATCTGTATGATGAATGTATAATTATAATATCTGAGAATTGAACTTAGTTATGCAGAGTTAGAATACAATTGAACCTATAGAAGAATTTTATAGAAGATTTCAGTATTTATTCTCAAAAATAAGCACTTTTTTCAATACTCTTTTTAAATAATTAAGAATTTCAAGAGTATCACAGGATAATTCTAATTTCTGAAAAAATTCATAATTTTCAAAGAAATTGAGAATTATCTATTTGGAATGACAAAAATTTTGAGCTAAAATTAGAAGAGTTGATAGAATTTGATGAAAAATGTAGTTACAATTATTTTGTTAATATAATTATTCTATTTAATTTTACTCATTAAAACATTAGAATTTTAATTTACAATCTACACAAGATTTAAAATTGCTCTTCCAATTTGATTAATAATTTTTCTTAAGTTTTCCTAACATTTAGTATTTTAATATAATCTCAGTTCAGTAAAAATATAGCAGAACAAGTCCATCTTTTCGACATCAAAAGTTAAAAGATGTAAAGAGAAAACGTTTTTGAAAAATATATCGAAACTTATTACATTATGGAAAAACTCCTACTGTAAATATAATAAATAGAAATGTTTGATTAAATGTACATAAAGTAAAATGTATATAAATTCAAAATAAGACATTATCATTAGCATTTTGTATGGACAAAAATTAATACATGAAACAAAATATAAACTGGCATTGTAAATGCCTTTGCTATCATTTTGTCATACATACAACATAAAAAAAATTTGCATACTATAACTTACATTTTTAAGGTAGATCAATGATCTTTCAAGCAAGAATCTTTCTATCTTAAAAATAGTTTCATCTGCAAGAAAAAAAGCAATATTCTGATTAATTATGAAAATAACACAATCATATACATCCATTTCCTATTGCAAAATAAAATGAGAGCTATCAAGGTCCTTCTCTTCATAATTTTATTATTAATATAGCTTAATACTTTTAAACATTAAAATAAACTTCTCAAGTTATTAAATTGTTTCAATCCAACAAATTTTCTTGTATATGATTTGCGGATTATGAGGTTAGGTTACAACAAAAACTGTTTTGGAGCTTTATGCTCGTAGGCTTATAGCTTGATTTATTAAGATTATGTTTATTCCGGATTACGAGTTAAAAAAAGTTTGATTTTTTGTGTGTATTATACGATGCCATGGAAAATCTCATAAAAAAAACAACATTCTCCATCAGAAAAGCTTACAATAAAGTATTTTGAAAGAAATGCTACTAATGTTTCAGAAATTAAATAACATATGGTGCCATGATTTGGCTGACTTATTTTAATTATAGTTAACATTGTCCAATTACGTCAAGATTGAATTCGGTTCCTCGGAATGATATTACAGATAACTTTATATCGCCACCTGTCTTAACCTGATGAGATATTCAAATTCGTATACTGTCATGTGGAAGCGAAAATGTTTAAATGCGAATTCGGTTCCTCGGAATGATATTACAGCTAACTTCATATCGCCACCTGTCTTAACCTGATGAGATATTCAACTTTGTATATCGTCATGTGGACGCGAAAATGTTTAAGTTACACAGTAAATTTTAAACTAAAAGCTTTATTCAAATAAAAAAAATTGGCGATAAATGTGTTAATGTAAGAAAACAAAGCATTTGCAACACAAAAAGACATCCAATAAGGGGAGTTCAAAAATAATGCCTTTCTTTTATTTAATTATTAACAAAACAAATATATTTTATTTTCAAGATATGCCTAACCTGGTTTTAAAAGTTATTATAAACTAAAAATCGATAAGTTTTACTAGAATCTTGTCAAATCATGATTGATGTCGTTAATCGCATTTTGCATTAGGGTGGGTCAAAAAACATCTTCTTTCATAACAAATATTTTTTCAATACAGTTTATTAAATTTTTAATCATACTGTGTATCTCCTTTATTTTTTATTTGGCACCACTCGAGGATCCATTTTCCCATTCCCTTTTTATTATTTTTATCTGTGAATAACTACTGGGAACAGAGAAAAAATACATGCAGAATCACAAACTTATCTTTCTTTCTACATTCCCAAACAAAATTTATTAAAAAAAAAAAAGAAAACAAAAGAAAGAAAATGCTATTTACTATGGAATTGTTTTCGATTTTGTTTCAAAAGTTATAAATATAGCAATGTATTTTTTGCAGTATTATTAATTGATGCACAGCTAGTCAGTAAGTTTACGACATCGAATGACGTGTTTTCTCTCAATACTTCATGGCATACAACATTAATAACATTTTCCGAAAGAATAATAAACATCAATACATACAGGATGTTGTATATTGTGTTTATGTTAGTCATATTCTTCCTTAGCTAGGATGATTCCTAGACAAAAGTGACATTCAAAATTCTAGTGGAATATTTGATTGTCATAGGACTGTCCTTCTTAAGCAATTTTTCATGAGCAGAGGAAAGAATTAAAATCTTCACGACCACTATCATCTTTCCATCTATTATGTCAATCATTATGCATTGTTAGATATTTATTAAACAGATTGGACAGCCGGGTTTGATTGGTTAGGCCAATAGTAGTTACGTTTTGCACATGAAATCCGACATGGATTGAATTGGTTTCTGAATGGCTAAATGTAACACATCCAATGTAAATCAAAGTCCTGTTGTTGCTACTTATGACACTTGGACAAGCTAAGCTGGCTATGCCTTCACAATGCGAATTTAAGTCAATAGGGAGCGTCTTTTGTTTTAATCAGAGCAACACGAAAGTGAGAGTACGTCTTTGCTCCTTTTTAAATCCTCTAATAGATGGCACTATCAGAGGACCCACTCAATAAATTTCGACATTGATCTGAAGGGGGGTTGGATTTTCTTCAGACCATTGCACTCATGATAACAGCTCAACGATTAACCACAGGACTTTCGATTCCACAGATTTAACAAGCATGTACTCAGTGAGTCTTTGGCGGCATTGGGAATCAAATCACACCCTTCCAGATGGTAGGGCGATACCCTAATTACTAGGCTACCATGGCCCACATTCCTGAACTTTCGAGTTTACGTTCAGAGCAGTTTCGAATTAATATCTTAACTGACAGTTACCAGTTCTCGATTTTTACTTACTGTCCTATATCTGATATTCTGAACACCAGGTAAAATGGGCCCTTTATGGATAATATGTTCCTAAAATATTGTAATTATTAACTTTGTACATAATAACAATTATTTTTTGGACAGTTTTTTTCCCTCCTCCAGGAATAGTGTGCACTATTTTCGAAACTGAGAATCTCGATCAAACTTGTTATTACCAACTCAGAATCAGCAAAATTTACAAAGATAGGAAACAGTACTTATAAAAAATTTAAGAAGATACAATGTTTTGTTTTGAACTTACTTTGAGAGCACTTTTTATTTTTTATCCACTGCAGGATGTTATTTGCAGTTACTTCTCCATACACCAACCTATAACATGGTATGCAGGAATCTAGTTTCTGCAGGCTTTTTCGGCCACAACCATACTGGCAATGCATGATGTATCCACTGAAAGATACGAGAAGTATGCTTAAATTTTGGTACATTTCATGACAGTCAGGGCAGAGAAATATAACTGGTATCAGTAAAGCTACTTAACACAGGCAGTTTGTCAGATTATGAAAAACAAGATTAAAGTAAGAAACAGACAATGAAACTGTGATCGAAAGATGGGATGCACGTGTGACAGGAAGATCTGCACACATGTTGTTAGCAAACGCTGAATCACCTCACTGTTGAAGAACTAATTCAATAGACATCACATTTAAGGGCAGTCAAGGGGAACTGGAAAATCAGCCGACGGAATCTCGAAGATTTCACTCTCGATTTTAGGGGTGATAATCAAATTCAGAATGTGCTTCAAAATATTTCCGAAGAATGCATTTCTTAGAGTACTTCAAAAAATTTTTTTTAAGTATCTTGATCTTTCTGCCTATTAAATGGGAGGTATAATTGCATTAAGTTAGGAATTTAAAAATGTAAAATTAATTCCAAACATCTTGCGTTTGGTATATTTACTTATATTTAGGAGATATTTTTCTTGTGAATTTTTAATTAAAATGATTTAAGCAATTTAAAAGTATACATATATTAATGAAAATTTAAATTCAATAATTCAGACAGTAAGTATTATAAATGGGATTTACATTCCTGAAATATTTATTCTCTGTGAATGTCACTATTCCATTGTTTTTTGTTGTTGTTGTTGTTACTAATGACACTTGGACAAGCCAAGCTCACTATGCCTTAGCTATGCAAAGCAAATTTAAGTCAATTGGGAATGTCTTTTGTTTTAATGATAGCACCATGATAGTGAAAGTACGACTTTGCTCTTCACACATGCCATAGGTTCCCATTTATAGGGTAGGCAACCAATCACCCCTCATTCATACAAGGAAAGGACAAAGACAGGATAGATAGAGAGAGTGAGTACATCCATCCCCGAACCGGGATTTAAATCCAGGACTTCCTTATCCGCAGTCAGGCATGAGGACCACTAGACAAGTTGGGCGGCTTGTTTTTTGTGGAATAATATATAGTAAACAAAATCCTCAAAAGGAATGAGAAATCTGAATTCAAATCCTTAAATTGCACAAACGCAAGTTCAACTTTTTTAATTTTCATGAAATATCCAATAAAATAGATTCTGAAATTTCGATTCATTTTGAAAAGTTTTTTTAATAACAGAATAATTTTCAAAAAACTTATATTGGTTAAAAATAATTAAGTAAATAACTTTTTGATAGCACTCTGAAGTAAATGTATAAGAATTTCATGAAAAATTTTGCAATAAAGGAATTGTATTATCATACCATAATCTACAACATTGGACACACTTTGAAACAATATATTAACTATTCAACTCAAAATATAAAAAATAAATTTGCAATTAAATTAATCTAATTCTATGACAAAATACTTAATTTTGAAAACTTATTTTGATGATAATAAAATACATTTTAGCTATGAATTGGCAACTCTCACAGTTGTGTCCTTGAAAGAGATTTTTTTAAAAAAATTAACTTTTATGAGAAGTATAAAAATAAATGAAAATATATGATCAGTACAATCTATTCATCACACAAAAATGTATTTTTTCTAGTTTGTGAATGTAACTCAAATATGTTCATAAAATTATACGTTCTTTCAACTCTTAGTTGCTGTTAAAAACTTATTAATCACAATACTTATGAATATTCAAAAGAGTCCATTTTACAATATTTAAGAAAAATACTACACAAACGAGAGCAATATGTTCTGCATGTTATTTTCCACACACACACACACACACCCACACACACCCACATATATATATATATATATATATATATATATATATATATATATATATATCTGTGTGTGTGTTTCACTTTTGAATTTAAGGAATAAAGGGCTTTGAGTCATTTGTTTGGGTATTTTAAATGACATGTATATTTGGTTTGTTCGTCAATATATAAATAGTATTTTTCTCACGAGGAACAAAAATATCGATAACTATAGTTTAAATTTTGTTCTAAGGAACATAAGAGTTCCTGCCTAAGTGTATGAACCATTGAAAAGTAAATAGCATACAAGAGATTATTAGATCAGGACTTCCTATCTGAATTCGATTCTGAACTACAAGAAACCAAATTGAAGGTGTGAATTGAACCCACGAATTGTGAATCGAACCAAAAACAGGAACGCTATTTTTCTAGTGGACTACTTTTTCTAAACCTTCGTAAGTAAGATCTTTATTATGTTTGTCTGTTAAAATTTTGTCTGGAATTAAACACATTCGAATGGAATGAATCCAAGCTGGGCTTGTGGGCAGAGAGCACACACTTCCTCGCGATTTAAAAAGCAGAATTTAAGTCACTCATCTCAATTATGACTACACCGATTTTGATTAGCTTGACACTTAACATAGACTTGAATTCAACTAATAAAGTTGCATATACAGCCATAAAATTGATTGCTGCAACGAAACATTCAATTTTGGTACTTCTCGCTTTTAAGTATTAGGCGTTACTTTTCTCAGGTTTTTAAAATTATCGTCTGCTAAAACTAAAGAAAATTTTTCACAACAGCAATGGATCCCTCTGCTCTTTTGACACTCCCAAATATTTTTAAACAATGATATTTGTTATTTTACATTATTTATCAGATATTAATTAACTTATTTACTCAATAATTCTATTGTATAAGTTCTCATTTTTAAATAATCTCCCTACATAACCACTTATTAAACTATTAATAATTTTTTAAATTATCTCAAAAAATATTTTCTACAAACGTTCTGCATTTATTTTGGGTTGAAATGTTTAGCAAACTTTCACAGATCTTTCTCAATTATCTAAAATGCTTATTTTCATAGATGAATGCTCTTATCAACAGATGATCCTACACAAAAAAAAATCCCTAACAGCGTATATAAAACTTCAAATGTTAATAAGTATTATACACTAATGGTATCATTTTTAGATAATTAATACAGTAAATTAAAATTAAAAGATCTAATTTCTTTCCTTGTATGATTTACATATATGTATTATTTAATTTCGTGATACATAAGCCAAATGGGGATAAACTTGTCGGCATGTACCTTAGGAAAAGCCGTTACCGTGCTATGTGTACGAACTGTAGAATAATGTATTTTTTAATAGATCACACGATTAGTCAAGTAGTTTCGCTCCGAAAACTGGTGAAAATTGATTATTGAATAAAACCAGAAATACGGTAAAAATATAGACAGTGATAAAGTTTTAGATATACACAGAATGAGCATTAAATTTAAAATGAGGTATCACCACGTCTTGTTGAACGAGATTAATAATTTTATTCAGTTTTAGTGACTGGTGTTATTTTTAGCTTTCATAAAATGCAAATTTTTTAATAATTTTTCTACAACTTAGAATTGTTTTCGAATGTTAAATCTTTGAAAAAATAATTTTCTAAAAATAAGACAAAAATAAATGTTTTCTCAGAAGGAAATTTCAATTTTCAAACATAAAAATTAAAAAAGTAACAAATAATACAACAAAGTCTTAAGTTAATGAAAATAAATAATGCATATTTTAAACTGCATTGTTAAATTTTTAATTATATCAATCAGATGTACCAGTATATGATCAGTTTAAAATATACAGTAGAAATAATGAGAATGCCACTTCCCCTTAAGAAAAATTTTACATACAAAAATAGTAAATTTCCATAAAAATAACAGTATAAGACAAAAACAAACCTTACATTCATGTGCAATATTAGGCTTTTAATTTTATAAATAATATATTTTTTGAAAATGCAGAGGGAAGATTTTTTCAAATGAATTTTTAATCAGAGAGTTACCAGAATATTAAAAAATAAACAGAATTAAAATAACTATAAAAGATTTTTTTTATCATGCAGTCAAAAAGTAATTAAATTCAAAACATTTAACCTAAGTACATAGCAATATATACTTTAGTTAAATACTTTAACTTAGAAAATATTTAAAGACAAATAAGACTTTAATTTCCATGAGAAAACTAGAAAATTGATTCCTAAATAAAATTTTTTGCTGATAAACATTATGAATGGTTGGTTATATAGGCTAAGCTAATTGCAGTATGACAAGAAAATGTATAATTAGAATATATATTTACCTCAGGCGATAATCTAAAAATTAGTTGAGCAATAAAAGTATGATACTTTATAGAGAATTATTAAGTAGTATAAAAAATAATGAAAATTCTGAAACATGTACTTTACCAAGATATGTTTATATCAAATGTTTAACGAAAATGTTTATTTAAATAAACTTTTAAGGAGGCAATGTACTCGAAATAAGTAATAAATAAAGCAATAAGTAAATATAAAAATATGACAAATTTTATTTTTAATTAAACATTTTTAATAACACTACAATATATTTGGCTCATTTTTATTTTAGCAATTTCAAAAAATATTAAAACTAAGTAATTTTTTGTTCGTTTTTAATGAATACAATCAGGATGTTAAATTCATTGTAAAAAACTTCTAAAGACAACCAGCTCAGAAAAAGTTGGTAATTTAGATGTAACTGACATAAATTGAGTCCATCCATTCTCTAGCAAGGCTCTGGAATACACAGAAAATCTTGCCATTAACTAAATTACAAAACGATTTTTTAGGTTTGCTTTGTTTGTCGCTCAACGGTCATTTTTTGCACACGAAGGCTAATTAGACCGGGAACTACGGTTTAAAGTGGATTCTGAACCACTACAAACATCCAGGCCTAATGTGGGATTCCAACCCATGAACTGTTGAACCGAAAAAAAGAGCGCTAACCATTCGGCTGCCAGCTCGGCTTTTTGGCTTTGTTTGTCGCTCAACGGTCATTTTTTGTACTCGAGGGCTAATTAGACCGGGACCTACGGTTTAAAGTGGATTCCGAACCACTACAAACATTCATGCACAATGTGAGATTCGAACCCACGAATTGTTGAACCGAAGGCAAGAGCGCTAACTATTCGGCTGCCAGCTCGGTACATTTTTAGATGACTCCAAAGAAACAAGTGATTACCTTTGATGGAAAATTAAAATAAAATATATTAATCGCGCGCTATCAAAAAGTTTAATAAATCTCAAATTATTTTACAAATTGTAATTAAAATTAGTAATTATATGCTTGTCACACTAATCACTTTGTACAAGGCTAATTTGACCGCAACCGACAGTTTAAAGTGGCTTCCGAGTCATTATCAGTCAAGAGCAGGATTCAAACATACGAAGCAGAACTTTAATCAATCTGTTTCTAATTTGATAAATTTGTAGTTGTGAAAAAATCATTAAAAAATTTCTCACACAAGTGAAAATTTTCAATCATACCTAAATATATTTATCAATTTTACCTTATTTTTCATATTCGACATTTGATTTTTTCTATTTTAGAATTTTTATAAAAAGAACCTTTTTATAGAGGATAGCTCAATTTGTGTAAATATTTTTAAAAAACCACTTTAATAATTAATTAAATCAGTTGGAGAGTATATTCAGAGACAATGATTATAAATTTAAAATATTAGGTTATAAAATAAAAATTCTTCTAAAAATTATATTAGAGTTAAATTGAGAAAACAAATTGTGTGTGTTGCTGAAGTGATAAAACCTTGTGATTACTGTCTAAAGTAGTTGAAACATCAGATCAAATTCTGTGTAAAATTGAATTAGAAATTTTCAGAAGAATTTTACATACTAATGATATAAAAACTTCAAATTAAATTCACGATGGATACATTTTAATAGATATAATTCTCGTAAATGATACTACAGTATTAATGTAATGAAACTAATGTATGTAATAGATCATTTACGTAAATGAAACTACGTAAACGCAGATAAATTATATATAATTCTACGATTTGCTACTTAGCGACAATTCTACTTTAGGAAGATTCATAATTTTAATACATTATTAATTTTAGCTCACTTTCAAGTTCTGTTTCACATGAGTTTTTATATTTACATTATATTAAAAAGGTTTAAATAAATGTTAAACTTATAAATTAAATTCTTAAATAAATGAATGAAACTTCAGTATAAATCGCTTTACTTTTTGCTCAATTTTGATGCTTCATTCTTACTAAATCTTGAAATACTGATTGAAGGATAAAGGTAATTATTTAAAAATTCGACAACGTAACAGTGAATATTATTTTCTATAATATTAGTATATTAATTATAAGTGGTGTAAAAATAACATATTACTGAAATATTCAATACCCAATCATTTAATATATTAATAATTAATATTTATATATTTTCAAATAAAATCATGAAGATTATTATAAATCTAGGTAAAAATAAAATAATTTTTTTTTCGAATAGTAAATTTCTAGTCTAAAATTTTCTTTGCTGATTACAAAAGAAAATTTTAAAACTCGAGATTTCATCGAGATGAGCAAGTGTTTCATAGACACTTACAGAGTTGCAAATTTAAATAGAAATTTAGATTAAATTGCAATAAACTCAAATATTAATGCATAAGTTAAATAAAATCAAATATTTAGCATTTTATTTCTTTAAAAGCCAAATTCTCATTTAAAGTGTGTTTAACATAAATTTAATTGCTTATAATTAAAAGCAATAATTTAACATTAGCAATTCTATAAACTTAACTTTTTTAAATAACATTTTATTTCATTGTAAAGTTGGGATTACTCAAATACCTGTCCCTGTCCATATTTGCCATCATTGATGTAGAAGTTTAAAAAAAAAAAAATTGGTGATAAGTGCAAATTTTTGTGGGAATTAGGAGTGATATTTTCGTCTAAAATTATCAGAATATATAATTGTTTGCATAACATAAAGAAGAGTTAATACTATTTTTTTAGAATGAAAAGAAAAATGAATTTTTTGCCGATTTTGCAGTTTGATAGTTTTTTTCTGAATGCGATGACATTTTAAGTTTTTATTTCCAAACAGATAATGGATTATAGAGAATTGTTTTATTGTACAGAAGGAATGGATTGTATAGAAAACTAAAGATTTTTGGATCATTAACTTTAATTATAAATTGAATATTTGGCGTCTATTCTTATTTTAATACACCGAAATTCACTTAGGGAATTGGTATTTTATTAAGTTACACACACAAAATTATAAATATTTTGAGTTAAATAATGATTTTTTAACGACCGTTATAATTTCCAAAATCTAGTGAATAACAAATTAAATCAGAATTTCTCTTAAGTTTAGAGGTTGGGATTTTAAATTTCAAAGTTATTATATGATTAAGTGAATACATTTTATAGCTCTGCAGCGATAGTAGGGAGAAATTAGTCTAATTTTGACTTTCTGATTTAAAAAGAATTTATGCGGTCGAACTTTTTAAAAATAGGTCACAGTATCTTTCTAGGAAAAGGTCTTACTTGCTTTATAAAGATTTTCAGTTTTCGAAATACTGATTTTTTCAAAAGTTTACAAATGTTTTTAATAAACATAATAAAAGATAAGCATTAACTTCTTAAAACAGAAATTAAAAGTAATTTAATGCATGAAGTGGCGGTTTGATTCTCAGAATGACATAAGTATCAATAAAGTGCTGTTTGGTATTTGATATATGGCGAAGAAACTTGAAGTGATACAGTATCACCAATTATATAATTGCAGGTATTTACTTGATATGTGCAAGAGTGACACATTAGAAAGTCACTGATAGTCCGGGATTCATACCAAAAGACAGTTCCTTGAATTACAGCTTAGAGATGGGTTTTATAAATAAGACTCATATCCAAACACACAAAGAGTAGTCAAAAGTTAACTTAATATGCTCGAACATGGTGAACACAAGAAATTAATCGAAATCAAATCCATTACTTTTTTGAACCTTAAAACAATGCTTTGTTTGATTGTTAGATTAGGGTAGAGTTAAGCTTGTATGATGACTTTTCTTCCTGTTTCTATCGAAGAAAATCGCTAAATAGACGACCATCTCAAAGTTTTGAGCCCTGGTCAGCTGACATTTGACTTAAGCAGGCTCCTTTTTATACCACAACGCATCAGAGCAAGGGCTTTCGACACTGAGGTACATTTAACAATAAATTCCCACAGTGGCATTAAGAATCGAACCTACAACTTCAAGGCCACAAAAGTGCTGGATATCTGCAATAAGCTACTCAAGCTTTCCCTGAAATTATCAATTGTATAAGCTTTCTAAATTCATTAGAGATGCTTTATATCTCAAAATCAAACACGTTTTTCCAAAATAAAATACTACCTTTGTAAGATTTGTATTAACAAAAAAAAATTTTCTTTCTGAAGAGCTTTTTTTCTATTAAACAAACTTGGAAATTATTATAGTATATACAGGTCCAACAAACAGGAATTTTAGTATTACTGCATGGAAAAATGAAATTCTGAATACAAGATTTCACTGAACAACAATGAATACCATAACGAATAAATATTTTGTGGGTTTTTTTCTAACAATTTAAATTTTTATAAATTTTTTTTGATTCAAAAAATGTATATTATAACACAAATGTAAAAATTATATTCTTAGTTATAATAACTCTAAAGCATGTTGTACACTAAAAGGAATAATTATTTCCATGTGCGAAACCTGGAATATTATAGCATAAAATATTTTAAATCTTCTAGAGAATGAAATAGTTTTCAATAATTCATCCACAATATCTATTTTAGTCTTCATTTAATTCTTCAATGACATTATGATAATAGATGAATTTAATAATTAAAGTAATATTGAAAAAAAGTAATATTAAGGAATTCAATTTAAATTAAAATCTTGTTAAATTTAAACAATTTAATTGCATGATTATTAGACATTTCTAGAGTTTATTTTTTAATAGGGTAAATTTAATTAATTATATTATTCATTATAATGAACAATAATTAAAAAAATAAATTAACATGGTAAAGAAAAATGAACTTTTTTCAAATATACAAATGAAGAATGATAAAATTGCTGAGTATATATATATATATATGACTAGATATGGAATTTAAATTAACTATCTTCGTACAATAAAGGTAAAGTGCTATAAATGTTAATTTCAAATTAAATTTTTATATTTAGGATAGCTTAACATTAAAATACGAAAACAATGTACTTACAGAGGCAATTTTAGCTGATTATTTAAGTAAAATAGAAATTAAACTATACGTTTTGGAAAATAGAGCAAAAAGCTGAAGATGGGTAACAAAGCAACCAAAGTCAGACTTGATATAAATGAGCAATAAACGAATTTTAAAACATTCGATTTCTTATCGACCAATGAGGAGTGACTTCAGCATTTTCAGTCTTGATGACAGAGGCAGATGTTCAGAGAGTCCAAAGTTTTCCAGTCTTTGTAGACACTACATTGTTTCTCAGTTTAATTATTCGGTCTCCCTTTTTCCAATCAATCTTTCCACTTATGCAGCATTTTCCTATGAGAATGTAATAATAAGCGATTATGTTTGCTTAAAAATTTCAAAGGTTATTAAAAGGTGATTAATTAAACTTTGCTTTTGAGAAACGCACATGTCTAACAAAGCCTCATTGGTAAAATTGGGTTTTTTTGCAAGAAGCAAACGAGGAATTGATTATTAATTAAGCTTACGAAAATTATTTTATTAACAGACGAAACTGTATGAAATATGTTAAATTCTCCCATGTTAGTTCTAGAAAAAAAAAGATAAAATAGCACAGACATTGTATCGTCATAAGTCTTCTGGAATTAAGAATAAACAAAGAATTTTTTTTATTTCTGGAAGAAATTAATCAGATTCGCAAAAAAAAAATCATCGATGACCATTCATTTTTAAAATTTATTTCTGCATTTAATGTAAACATTCATGAAAATATTACATCTTTTTTAGTGTTCTTTAAAAATTAGTAACACCAAATGCTTATTTTTCCTTGCAATTCATATCAATTATACAGATATCTGAATCAGGAAAAATTGTGCAAAACTGTTGACACGATAAATTTGAAAACAAACTTTAATGTGGAAATTTATTTATTACATGTATTCAGACTTGTATGCTCGAATCTTGAGATCCGCCTGTAAGTCTTCGTCGATAATAGGACAAATAGCACAATGACAGATGTACAACCACAGAAGATAACGAAGAAAACACCCAGGGCCACGGTGGGAATCGAACCCCCCACTCCTACGCTCCCAAGCGATTAGTGGAGTGATGCTTTGACCACTCAGCCACGGAGCGCCCTGAAAATTTCATGGTTTAGTTTTCTTAAAACGCGAGTAAAGTTCTTCAATGCAATGACGGTTTGTTTTGATTTTACGAGACCCGCAATTTTTTAAATAATTTTTTTGATATAAATTAATGGTTTGTAAACTTGTTTCACATCAACATTGTTTTAGTTGACTGAGATTATAAACACATTTGTTTCATTTATCTCTTTACGATTGCCGCTAAACTTGTCTATAGATCACAGTGCCTGACTGCGGATAGGGTGGTCCTGGATTGTAATCCTTATTCGGGCATAGATGTACTTTCTCTATCTTTCCTGTCTTTGTCCTTTCCTCGTAGGAATGGGTTGTGAATGGTTGCCTACCCTATAAACGGTTACCTATGGCATGTGTGTATTGAGGAAGTCGGACTCCACAACTAATAGGGTTCATTTGGAAAAGTGGAGCAGCGCAACCTAAAATGCTAGCCTAGCTGGCACACGACAACAACATCTCTTCACGATTATTTTTTCCACACAAGCATTCATATGACCAGGGCCTTAGAACTGAGAAGCGTGTGATTTTAAATGAACAAAAATAATATTGTCTATCGTTAAAGAAATTATCCTAACATAATAAAATTTTAACATTCTAGAATATAATATCACAAAATGTGTATAATTAAAAAAATTTTGGTGCTCTATTTGATTCAATTTTCGTGCAAAAAGATGATTTTTCGTTAAAATTAAAAGTAGCATGAATATTTTGTTGTTGCTTCAGCAAATTGCTAATTTTTCTATAACACGAAATACTTTTATTTATTTATTTATTACGTTACATATATTCAGACTTGTATGCTTGATTCTTGAGATCCGCTTGTAAGTCTTCGTCGATAATAGGACAAATAGCACAATGACAGATGTACAACCACAGAAGATAACGAAGAAAACACCCAGGGCCACGGTGGGAATCGAACCCACACTCCTACGCTCTCAAGCGATTAACGGAGTGATTCTTTTGACCACTCAGCCACGAAGCGCCCCGAAATACTTTTCATAAGCAAAAGCAATTTCATTTGTTTTCACTTTTAATAGAATTTAACCAATTTGACATAAAAATGCATTTTATTGTTTTTTTATTTTTTATTTTTTTAACCCTTTTGCTAAAATGTATACATTATTTAAAAAAAAATTAAATGAATTCTCAAAGTAAAATATCTGGTTCCTGGAACCAGGGGGTACGTGTACCTTTCTGGGGTTGGAGCAGCCTCCAGGCGCGTCGGCAGGCGGTGGATCGCCGAATGTCCTGTAGGAATGACAGGATAGCCTTGAATATAGAATCAGAGGCCGCGAACCAGCTCCCGTAAACTCTGGTGTTATGCGATCCGTGCTTAGGGCTAATTGGCACCGCGGTATTGGTGTCTTAACGGAGCCTCTAGTTGCCTGGCAAACTTCTAGAGTAATTTGCCTTGCCCAGTAACTCAGGCAATGCTGGGTGGACTTATATTACCTGAGCTTTTTAATTGTTATCTTGTGGCTGAAAAGACACAAGATATAACAATCCTTTCTGCATTTGCAGGTGATGCCTCTGTAGTAGACTTTGCTGAAAAAGACAAGGGAACTCAGAGGCAATCTTGTAAAGGGGCAGTAATGAATCCTTCACTTGAGGTAGAAATGACCTCCAAACCATATTCTTCTGGTAAAAGTCAGGAAGCTATCCCTAGCATGACTGACTTTCTGACCAGATGGGACTGTTTCAGCAAGACCTTATCTGCTGGAAATGTCATACGAAGAGGAAACGGCAGAGCATATCATTTATGAATGCGAGGCTCTTGCTCTCCCTAGATTAACTTCTTTAGGCATCATCCATACTAGAGAGTTACACCTAGACTCTATTAAAGGGTTATCGGACTTTATTAATAAAGTGGGTGACCCGAGCAACTGGAACTAGGAAACATTGGGTTTGGAGTTAATGGTACAAAATGCTGATAAAAGCAGTCCCAATGACATACAAACCCAATGAGGTGCCCAATGACATACAAACCTGATTCTAAGAAGAAGAAGAAGAAAATGTTTAGTTAATTTGAATATTCAGCACCTTACATATCTGTCTCAATGAAATAAAAAACGGGAATGAGGGATTAAATACCATAAAATAAAAAAAGAACGGGAATAGCAATGGTTCTAGATATGCTAATTAATCACTAATAGTCAGAGAGAAGCAGGGCTCTGGTAATAAAAAGATTGTGTGGGACATAGAAGAGAATATATATATATATATATATATATATATATATATATATATATATATATATATATATATATATATATATATATATATATATATATATATATATATATATATATGAGGTATGGAGTATACCTGATGAAGCACCTCAACATGATGACATCATCAAGTGCTTGCTGCTTCAACAACGATCCTGGGGTCAATTGTTAGAAAAAGAACTTGAGATGATAACAGAAAGCGGTCTAAGTAAAACGCGTTTTGAACCTTAACGGTTCCGAAATGCTAATTTTGTATTCATAATCCTTTTTTGTAATTACAATTGTAAATAACTGAAAAATGTTTAAAATACTATAGTTACAATATCAATTCGTTGTATTATTAGTTTTAAACTAATCCACACTCACATTATATAAGTGGATAAGTTTAGTAGACACTAATAATACAACGAATTTGCATTTTAAGTATAGAATAGTTCAACGTTATTTACAGTCATTTACAATTATAATTACAAAAAAAGGGGACTGAATACAACATTTATATTTCGGAACCGTAAAGGTTCAAAACACGTCTTAGTTGGACCGTCCTCTATATCAACTGTGGTTCCTCTTCTAACCATTGACACCAGGATCGCTGTTGAAGTAGCAAGCACTTGATGATGCCATGATGTTAAAGTACACCATCAAGTACTCCATATCTCACACTCGGCCATTCTAAACGCTCAGGTCCTCCTGGCGACGAGAGTAACAGCAACTGCAAAATACAAAGAAAGAGAGGAAAGCGCAACCAGCAAGAGAAATAACTAACAAAATAGAATTTTTGTTTCCATCTATTCAACGGCAAATGAAGGAGCCACGTCTTTCAATGTTGTGAAGATTCGTCTTTACTTCTTGAATGTTCTTTGTAAACTGTTTGATATGAATCAAGACCCTTTATCTTTTTCATTCTCACTTGCTCGCATTGTCCTTCCATCATGCTTATTTTTATCGTTTGCAAATGTATCACAAACATCTTGATGTAACACACAAGAAAAAATATTTAAATTGATACTCTAATACTTGAAATAATGCTAAAGAAAAAGGTTATATATAAAAGAAAATTTCTTCTGGAATAACGATATATATAGGAATAGTACAGCAATCGACACAATATATATTATGCATAAGCTAATAGTTTGATAAAAATGATTTACATCTTTCACCAAGTTTTCATTAAATCTGCAGAAGAAGATGTTGTATGGGACCTTCTTGATTACCAACTTTTTCTACATCATATCTGTCATTACTTTTTACAGATTTAATTTTGCATGGTCCAAAATATTTCAGCTTAAGTTTTAAACCTGGTCCGAACTGTGTTCTTTGGATAGCGACTAAATCATCAACTTGATATATTTTGGGAGGTTTTCTCCGTTTATCATAATGACATTTACTTTGTGTTTGATATTGTAAAATATTAATTTTAGCAATATTACGCAATTGTTTTTTATCATGTACTACAAATTGAAGATGTTCTTCTTTCAGTAGTTGTTTAATGTGAATGTTACATCTTTATTTCGCATTATAATGCCAAGCATTAATTCGAATGGTGAGAATTTTGTTGTTTGTGAGGCAGTACTGTTCATTATGCGTTGGACATTAGACGCATGTTTATACCATTTTGTGGGTTCTTCTATAGATAATTTAATTAAAACTGCAATTATGTGGTTTGATGCATACGCTCAATTTGTCCGTTTCCGTTAGGTACTCCAGTCGTGATAGGATTTAGGTATAAAATGAAGTACTGAGAAGGCAGTGTTACACAAACAGACATGTTTAATGACGACAGACAATTACAACACAAGTAATTACAATAAAATAATAACAGTAAAGAACATTTCCAATGATACCCAAGAGAGTCAACACATCTACTCTCAAGCAAGGCAGAAAGACATCTGACCAGAATATACACCGTTTGATCCCTAGAGGGCGCACATTTACTGTAGTCAGGAGGATCTATTATGTACAGTGGGTAAAAGCAGAGATATTGATACTTTAATATCCTAACAATAGGTAGGTGCTCAATACCTTCTTCATTACAATAAGATTGAAATTCTTGGGAGGTAAAAGCTGATCCCTTATCTGAGATTATTCGACGAGGTTTGCCAAAAACTATTTGCTTTAATTTTAGCTTATTTTATAAAGCAGAGGTAGATTTAACAGGATATATCCCAATAAATTTTGTAAAAGCGTCTACTACAGAAAATAAGTTTTTGTAATTCTTGTTTGTAGATGGCAAGGGTCCTAAAAAGTCAATGTGATATGTATCGAGATGAGTGTCACCTTTTGGGATTGGGTAGAGGAATCCTTCATGTTTACCTGATTTTTTGGAAGACAAGATATATGTGATGTAATTGACGATGAAAGTTTGTGTTAACTTATCTAAATTTGGAGTATAATAGTCTCTTTTAATAATTTCTGTAGTCTTTGGTACCGAAAAATGACCTTTAGAATGTGCATGTTGAATTAATTGATTGCACATGGCTTGTGGGACGACTAAAAGTTCTTGATCTTGAAACAATTTGTATAAATGCCGTTTTTAACTTTAAAATCGGAATTAAGTGATTTTTCGACTGCACTCTTCATATTTATGATAAATTCATCGGTAGATTGCGACTTTATTATCTTCTGTGTAATATCATCAGGAGAAATAATCATAACACGGTAACAACTGAAAGCATCAATATGTTGCATTTGCTTACCTGACCTATGAGAAATTACATTGTCGAAGTCTTGTAACAAAAGAGCCCATCGCGCGATTTTTGCGCTTAATTCAGCTTTATCCATTGTTTTTTGAAAAGCCATACAGTCTGTAACTATTTTAAATTTAGTCCGTGTAAATATACGCGGAATTTTTTAAGAGCTTCTACAACAGCGAGTACTTCCACTTCATAATTGTGTAGTTTTTCTTCCTGGGGAGATGTTTTTCTTCTCATATACAAAATTAAGTGAAAGTTTCCGTTATCAGATTTTTGAAGGAGAGCTGCGCCAAATCCAAGTTTAGATCCATCTGTGTATACTTCTAATTCCGAACCTGGCACAAATAAATGCAAAACAGGATGTGTTGTGAGTAATACCTTTAATTTGAGAAATGCCGTCTTTTCGGTGAAACCGAATACAAAAGTAGACTTTCTTAGTAGGTCACTAAGAGGTCTGGTAACAGTAGCATAATTTGGAATACATTTTCGAAAGTAACCTGCCAAGCCTAAAAGTTTTTGCCTTGGTTGCAAGTGTTTGACGTCTTTGGGTTCAGGGAAATTAATTACTGATTTTATTTTTGATGGAGAGGATGAAATAGTATTGTTTTCTATAACATGGCCTAAAAATTCAACTTTTTTTGCAAAAATTGGCATTTCTGAAAATTAATATCTAATCCATAATTTGAAGCAGTTTCGAGAACACGTTTCAATTTAATAAGTCCCTCTTCTTCAGTTTTAGATGGTATGATAAAATCATCCATGTACATAATTAAAATACCATCTGCTATTAATTCTCTGAAATTTCAAGATAAATATCTATTCAAAGCGCTGGACTAATTGTTAAACCAAATGGAGCTTTAAGGAACTCGTATTGTCCGTTATGAGTAATGAAACTAGTGTATTTGGTACAATTAGGGTCAATATCCACATGAAGGAAACCATTTTTAAGTCAATAGAAGTGAATACTTTTGCACTTTGTAACTGATCTAATATATCATCAATGAGAGGTAATGGATAATGATCTTTAATGTTGTTGTTGTTGTCGTGTGCCAGCCAGGCTGGCAATATGGGTTGCGCTGCTCCACTTTTTCAACTGAACCCTATTTTGGTGTCGAGTCCGACTTCTTCAGTACACACATGCCATAGGGACCCGCTTATAGGGTAGGCAACCATTCACACCTCATTCATACAAGGAAAGGACAAAGACAGGATAGACAGAGAGAGAAAGTACATCCAAACCCGAACCGGGATTCAAACCCAGGACCTCCCCATTCGTAGTCAGGGACTCTGACCACTAGACAGGGCGGGCGGCTGATCTTTAATATTTTCTTATTTAATTTACGAAAATCAATACATAAGCGTGTAGAATTATCTTTCTTTTTTACCAAAACAATTGGACTAGCGTATTCCCTGCAAGAAGATTTACTAATTCCTTCCTTTAACCAATTATTCATTTGTTTGGATACAAATTCTTTTTCTGGTATGGACATTCGACGTGCTCGTTGGCAAACTGGGATATCATCTTTTAAAATAACAGACATTTTCATCTCTGTTTTTCGCGGCTTATTGGGTTTGCAGTTGTTAATTAAATTGTATACTTTTTGTTTATATTTTTTGTCAAGTATGTTGTTTAAATCAATGTCGGATGTATTGTCAACAACATTAACTAAATGCACGAAAAAATTATTTTCAGTTTCACGTAAAGAAATACCATTTTTATTGACTGTTAGTGTTCCTTGAGTAATTATATCTGTACCTATAATTAAGGGTAAACTCATCTGATGTTGAGAAATAACGTAAACTGTTGTAGAGAAAATATCATTATCGATTTCTATATTTGCCTGAAATGAACCAAGAGGCTGTACTTTAGAGCTACCAAATCGATTTAGTGTTAATTGAGAATCGGTCAGTTCAGAAAATTCAGTTTGACGATACAGATCTTCGCGTAATAAAGTTGCATGGCTTCCGGTATCAATGAGAGCATCTATCAAAATACCTGAAATTTTAACTATTTTATGCATGTCTTGTCGAAAAGTGATGTGATTGTTAAGAGTTCGAACTGTTGAATTGTGGTTATCTATTGGTGTGGAACATTTATTATCACTGGCTTTATGGCCAAAAGAATTACAACGAAACCCTTATTTTACCCTTATTTTTGTCTCTACAAATAATCGATTTATGTCCATTTTTTTCCACAGTTAAAATAACGAATAAGAGTAGTCTGAATATTGGTTTGAGTTTGATTCTTAAAAAATTGTTTGTTCTACCACAGGAGTTTTGTTTTCACTTTTTGACAACTTTTTTGAATTTCTTCATAAATTTTTAATTTTGTTTTAAATTCTACTAAATTAATGGCACCATACAATATTGCTTTATTCTATGGATAATCATTAATACCTTGAATAACGTAATAAATTAGAGCCATATCATCGAGATAAGCTCTACTAGCAATTTCTCTCATAATTAAAAAATATTCAAATAATGATTCTTTATCTTTAATTTTTCGACGATTTAATGTGTCATGAATTTCTGTTGAATTAATTTGTTCACCAAATTCCGAAATTAAAGCGATTTTCAATTCAGAATAGCAATGAATATTGCTTTCGGTTTTAATAAATAACAACGCAATTCCACTTAATTTTTGAATATCGGATAAACTAAATGAGAGAGAGAGAGATATCAAACGCTTCAAATTTCTGAAGCCATAATTTGATATTTTCATTTTTATTCAAGCCCTATTTGAAGAGACCAGTGGCTGAAGCAAAGTTCAGCAGACATTTTACAGGAATTTCCTGCAACATCCAAGGTTCAATCAAGTGCTGACCCAGGTGTTCAGATCTATGTGCAGAAAAGGTTTCACATTCACATAAAATGTGTATTGAAGTTTCTTCCATATAATGACAACCTCTACAAGTGGGATCATTCCATTATTATTAAGAAACACATTATCGCTTTGCACATTCAACTGAGTAAAATTTGGAATCGCTTCAGTTTCATCATCAGTTATTTCACAATTTTTTACATTTTCTTGAAGAGACTCCAAATCAATGAGGAATAATAAAATTCTTTCTGCCAATTCAGGTAGTGTTCCATTAATAACGATTTTCAAAATATTAGCAATCGAAAATAGTTCGATTAAAGAAAAAGTTGCTATTGTATCGATTAATTTAGATTTAAAATTTGCATCAAACTTTTTTGAAATCAAAACCATGAAAGTTTCTTATTCGAGAAAGATTTAATCTATCATCTTCTTTGCCAAATAACAGCTTGTGAAGAAGATTGATTTTTTCTCTTTTTTCAGTCTTCAGTGCAAGTGCGATTTCAGTTATATCACTTAAAAGCATCTTGAAAATAAGTGTGACTCACCCTTCTTCAAAGTAGAAGTCCAAAGCAGCGAATGCAGGAAAAAACATAAATCGAAACCAAAAACAGGCCCTCTTCAACATGTCGACAACTCGGCGGCGGTAGAAGAATTTCAGCGGGAATAATAAACAAATCTCTTCAGAATATATTTGAAATAAAAAAATAATTGGCCAGGGCCCCCACTTGGATTAGTTGAATACACTAATAACACAACGAATTTGTATTTTAACTACTATAGTATATTAAACATTATTTACAGTTATTTACATTTATAATTACAAAATATGATTAAGAATACAACATATATATTTCGGAATAGTTAAGGTTCAAAATAAGTCTTAACATGACCGTCTTCTCTTATCATCTATAGTTCCTTTTCTAACCATTGACACCAGGATCGTTGTTGAAACAGCAAGCACTTGATGATGTCATGATGTATCAGGTACTCCATCTCTCTCTCTCTCTCTCACACACACACACACACACACACACACACACACACACACACACACACACACACACACACACACACACACACACACACACACACACACACACACACACATATATATATAGATAGATAGATAGATAGATAGATAGATAGATAGATAAATAGATAGATAGATAGATAAATAGATAGATAGATAGATAGATAGATATAGATATATAGATAGATAGATAGATAGATAGATAGATAGATAGATAGTATAGATATATAGATAGATAGATAGCAAGTGACTGAGTGTGCCAAATAATTTATGAATACGTTATTTATATTAGGCTAAAGTTTCAACACACAAAATTTTCTGATATAACAAACAACTGGAATATCTTTGATGCTCAGTTTTCGCAAACTGGAGTTGGTAGTTTGTTTTTAAATTAGTTTTTTATCGCAATTGACTTCCCTTGTGATGTACTCAAGTGAATTCCTCAAATATCTGAATCTTAAATGGATCATAGATGGAAATATTTTTAAAAGAGCACTTGTTTCGGGTTCGATTATACCTGTTTTCGAGCATGGATGGGATGTCCATGGATGTCCACTACCTACATGCACTTCTTTTAAGGTGGATCTTTAAGAAATTTTCGGATGTCCTAAGGATTTTGATTTGATTTTGCTAGCAAAAAACCCTTTGATTGGATAAGGTGTACCATAAATCCGATAATCTTTAATGAAATTTAGTACTTGAGTTAATCCTTATATAAAATCTACTTGAAAAATATAAACGACTCAAATGAATAAAGATATTACAGCAACAATTTTATAAAAGCCATATAGAGATACCACAACTAAATAATGATAAAAACACCAACGTTTCTAAAATATAAGAAAATATTTGTATGAGAAATTTCATCTAATAAAACTTCAAATTAACTTTTCTTGAGGGAAATTATTTGTGCAGACCTCTACCACGTGAAAAGCATCAGTTTGTTTTGCACGAGTATTCCACAAAATGAGGAATACATAATGAACGAACTCTGAAAATACGATTAATATTGCTGTTTAGTAATATCTCATGTAACGGATGTTTGTCATTGGATAAATTCCGAAAGTAATAAGACAAGAGTCTCATCAACACGATAGTTCAAAGGCTTCCGCATATGGACTAGGGATATGGAATGCCTGGAAGTCTTCCAAACATAATCCTAAGGCATGGCGATGAATATAGTAAATACGTTTTTCAAGTAAGAGGAGGGACCATATACTGTACTTCCATAGTCTATCATGGACAGGATGATGCTTCGGTGGACACAAAGCAAAGATGAATAGAGTTCACAAAATAAACATTTTAAGATTAAGGATAACTTTTCATATACTGACAATACGCGGAAGGAAAGTTTCAGATGTTGATGAAATCTTATACTAAGAAATATTTCATTATCTTAAAAGCGCGAAGGAGGGTACTATTCAGAACCAATTCTGGTTTATGATGCAAAAGTCGTTACAAAATATACATTAATTGCGTTTTGAGCCGAAATGATAAACCTACTTTTATTTCACTACTCAACAATATTTTTGATAATTGTCTGAAATTTTCTCTCAGCAAGGTTCATATTCCTAGCAAAACATGAAATTTATCGATCACATTAATATAAAGATTTCATCACTGTTTGATTCTTCCAGACAAATTGTCTTTTAGAATAAGTGTTGTTCAGCCACAATTCAAAACATTTATGCCTTAATTTTTTTTTATAAATATTATTGAATTTAATCTAAAACAGGGATCACAGAGATTTTTAATGCATTAATATCCAATAAAATCATAACTAAAGGATTTCGTTTTAAAAATAAAAAACGAATATATTTCCAGTGGCATTGAATTATAAATTGTAGATCAAAATGTTAATCGTATCTTCCTAAAGCCTCTTTGAATAGGAGATATATTCATTCTTTTACAGGTTGTCCACCAATTATAAATTAACACAACTCTTTCAAAAAAATACACAATATACTTGTCAGGATTTTGGTAAGTAAATTTGTTGATATTGTGAATCTTTACCTGGCTTTGGTATTTGTAATTATAAAATTATGCTTCAAACAAACTCACTAAACTCTGTGGAAAAATGTTTCTTTCCAAATACAATTAAATGTGTCGAAAATTTTTGAAGAGAATTAAAGAAAGAGCATACAGTACGTTATCGCATTAAGAGCCGGAGAGGTGTATTTAACAATAGATAAAGATCTACCTAATTCAGAAATTGTCACATCAGCTCTGTAAGTTAGATGCTTTGTCGTCTGATGTTGTAACTTGAACTGCTACATTCAGTAAGATTTTCCATGCAAAAAAATATATCATTATAATTACTTGCGCTGATCAATTATAGGCAAAAGCTTCAGCAAGAAAATTCAACATATTTGAAGCAGTGTGGACTTTCTAACCATTTTTCCGCAGACAGGTGATTTATTTTTCAGCCTATGTACCGCATATCTTTGTAACGTTATCCCACATATTTTGCTGTAACCGAGGAGTTTGCATTGGATAAGAATGTAGTTCAACGCTTTCGTTCACTTTTCTGTCTTGACCAAAGTGTAATACTTTTAGCTCTTTCATTTTTCACGGAGGGAGTTAACAAGAAATCACTCTAGGCTTTTCTTTGGTTACGACTAGTATCCGAGTAATGTTTATTCCACCAAGGATTAATAGTTTTCGGGAAGCTAAGTCCAGATTCGGGAATACTGGCATATGCAGCTTCATAAGTTGTTGACAAGGCATCATTAAGATTTTCATTCCACACGATGTCATTAATAATTATTGTTCTTAATGTAAAATTTGCTGTAAAATTTAAACTTTGTGAAACAGACATTGCGGTGGATTTTGAACATCATTTGAACCAACATTCACTAGAAATAATTCAATGGTCCCTCTGACGTAGGTCAACTCCGACCTACAATTAAAGTAAGGAGCAAAAGACAGTGAGTATAGTCTGAGATCCAAAGAGGGAAAAGTCCTACTTCATTTATAGAAGCAGGTTTTATTCCATTAATAAGTAGGCAAAGATTATGAGTATGAATTAATTCTTCAATTTTCTGGCCATCAAGATTTGCATTCTGACTGCCTCACAATGGATTATGATAATTAAAACCCTTAATAATGTAAAAAGAGCAGGTAATTCCTGAGCTATTTTTTCAATGTTTCCATCATCTACGCTAGCATTCGGTGGCAAGCATAGAGTACAAATGGTTATTAGATTGGTAACATGATTTTTTGCTGCCATTGCCCACAGATTTCTTTGTAGAGTGATAACAGATGAGAGTACACCAAGAGAGAAATCTCTACAGAAGCTCGACTAGGCTCATTTGCATTGTCATTTCTAACAAGATTGCTATATTTGAACTTTAAATTATCACTAGATTTCAAATATGCCTCTCGTAGTGGAATGCAGAACAAATGCAAATCATGGATCAAGTAACATATAAGAAATTTCGCTATGATAATCGTGAGAGTTTTATGAAATTAAAAAGTATTACTAACAAAAGTTTTTATTTAATGGCTTTTTGTATTTATCTCCTTGCCTTTTGAAGCAGCCCGGAAAGTATGGAGTGAGAAGATTTCCATGTCTGATTCAGAAGAAGATATATTAATTGTTCTTTTAGAAATGTTTTCATGAAGTTTTTATTTTTCAAGCTTGGTAATATCAGCCTTAGATTTATTAGAAGTTGATAATGTAGATTTTTTTAGCCATCCCTAGTTGAGAACACTCTAACGGACATTGATAACAGTGTTGAAATTTGTGGATACTAGCAACTTTTTTCTGTTACATGTTTGTCTATTTTCTGTTCCATTTCTAAAGTGGAGAAGTAGGAAACGCCAACATTTTGGTGTTTCGTTTTACACTATTTGCCCTATGTCTTTTAAGTTATATTTTCCGTTGATTGCAATTACTACTTTTCCTCCTTTTAAGATTCATATAGGAAAACATTTGAAAAATGGAGTGTTTGTGAAGCAAAACAGTAATAACATTTGAAAATTTCAGAAATATTATTAGTTTCATGGCCTGATTAAGCACATTTTCCACACATATGATTAGTAATTTAACGTGCCTGTTTGAGGAAAACATATATCTGGCATTTAAAACACCAAATAGAAATTAGGAATTTTAGGACGAAGTTTGGAAGTTTGTAACTTTTATAACCATGTTTTATGGATTTTGGTGGCACAGGTGGATTACAAGTTGAAGCAACGTGTTTGGTTGGAATAGATTTATACGACATTGAATATTTTTAAGAAATCAGTAAAAAATTTTTCATCACATTTCCCAAGAATTTTGCTTCATGAAGACTATGAATATTCATGGAGTCTGAGTTGGAAAGAACATCATGAGAGATTTAAGGTTTTATGAAATAATATTTCAACTGGAAAATGTTTTAGATTACAGATTACTACAGTTTTGAACTTCCTTGTACTTAAAAGATCCCCAAATCGTAATTTTTGGTTGTTAGGATCTTATCAATAAGATATGTGAGAAGTTTTTGTCCTAGGAAAGGTAATAGTGCATGATAAAAGTTAGGAATACCAATCAACATATATCGAGAAAAATAATTAGTTTCAATGACGACAGCCATAGAACCAATAAGACATTTATAAAGATTCGGATTTGATGGCACAACAAACCACGGAACTTACAAAGGATGGCAGTCACTGGGTCAAGACATTTCCAATCTCTGTGCTTACTATCATGTTAGCCAACATATATATATATATATATATATATATATATATATATATATATATATATATATATATATATATATATATATATATATATATATATATATATATATATATATATATATATATATATATATATATATATATATATATATTCTAGAAGTCACTCCCCGGGGACAGTGACCACATTTAACACCAAGTTCAAAGATGCGACCCTTTCGCTTAATCCCTGGCAGTCTAGCCATGAACACAGCTAGATAACAGTCGATTGACCCACTGGGGATGAAGGTGCCCTCCCTTCTAAATGGTTCCCATGATTTTGTCCAGAAGAGGCAAGAAGCGAACAGAGCAGTTAAAGCTGCTGATTGAGAGCTCCCATCTTACAGCTGAAAGGTGTGTGAAAGGATGAGTATAAAGTAGGAGAATAAATAAAAGAAGAATTAAGATCACACATCGGTGTATTGGGTTGTTTGTTTTCGGTTTGATTTGTTTGTCGCTCAACGGTCATTTTTTGTACACGAGGGCTAATTAGACCGGGACCTACGGCTTAAAGTGCATTCCGAACCACTACAAACATCTATGCCTAAGGTGGGATTCGAACCCACGAACTGTTGAACCGAAGGCAAGAGCGCTAACCCTTCGGCTGCCAGCTCGGCTCGGTGGATTGGGTCACCCGTACTTACCTAAAAAGGAGCTGAGTTCTATGACTGACTTCTACTTAGGAAAATTCAAACGTAAAGCCAACCTACATGCCTTTCTATAGCGATGCCAAAGTAAATGCAATTGCTATGCCGATTTCTGAGCAGTTTATTTTTCTACAAGTGAACTCCTTACTGAGATTAAAATAATAATGAAAAATAAATATAAATATAATGAAAAATCAATTTTGGAAATTAAATTTAAGAAAATGAAATATCTATTTCTTCACCCTTTTCCACTGCAAATATATAGTATTTTAATTGGGAAATATATTCTTAGAATGAATATGGACTGATTCACGAAACATAATGAAAGGGTGAGGATATGTTTAACATTTATTTAGCAATCCCAATGAAAGTTTAGAAATAAGACATTCTCAATGAAATAGCTTTTGCTTATGTCTATTCATGAAATATTTAGCATCTGTCGTATCTAATGTCTCTCAATCGCAGATAAAATTCATTTCAAAGGACACTCCAAATCCCCATGCAATTGTGAACAGTTGAAATTATTGTTTATGTTAACCTTTAGTTATTGTTTAGTTGTGCATCTGGATGTGAAATGTAGGAATTTTAACTTTATCTAAAAGCGAAACTTATCATTTCACAATCGATGGATGGCTAGGAGGTTAGCGTCCCTAACTGAGAAGCAGTAGGTCCCGTGTTCGATTCCTGTTTCGGGCATGGATGTTTCTTTGTGTTTGTCTTTCTTTATCGCTTCATTTTCGATGCAAAGACGGCGCATAGACCTCTATATCATTTGAGATGGACCTCTGACTGGTCGCCGATATAGGGATGAGATCCTCAGACCTATTGTAGTCCCTTACGCTGCAGCAATCAGAGATGACTTCATTTTATTGGACGATAACTGCAGACCACATCGTGCTAACCTGGTGGAGGATTTCCTTTTCAAGGAAGGAATCGTACGAATGGAATGGCCAGTATGTTCTCCAGACATGAATCCAATAGAGCACGTATGGGATGCTATAAGAAGACGAGTTGCTGGCCACCAACCACCTCCACAAACTCTCCAAGAACTGGAAAGAGCTCTTCAAGAAGAGTGGGACAGAATACCCAAACTCGTGATTAATAGCCTCATTGACTCCATGCCTCAAAGGTGTTCAACGTTGCTGGCCGTCCGTGGAAACCATACCCCCTACTGAAAATGACTTCTTTGGAAGACAACACCTTTTAGCGTCTCTACCTGAGAAGCAGTAGGTCCCGTGTTCGATTCCTGGTTCGGGAATGGATGTTTCTTTATATATTCGTGTTTTTCTTTCTTTATCACTTCATTTTCGGGGCAAAGACGGCCCAGCCACTGGTTGCCCCACAAAATGTACTGCCGTCACTTCGCCCATTATAGAGCTGAACAGCGCTAAGGGCAACCGGACATTAGAAAAAAAAACATATCAATTCACGCATATAAAAATACTTTCAAAATAAATTTGCATGCAAATTACAATTTTTTTAAAAAAATAAAAGGTTTTTATAATATTTAAAGGAATACATATAAATTGTGTGAAATAAAAGAAAAATATCTTGATATCGAGAATAAATTCACTTCGCTGATTCTAGCGAGGGAATATCGTAATAAATACAAACAAAATAAAATGGAAACACATTAAGCGACTTTCAATATAATCACTTATAAGATGCTTAATATTGCTTACTCAATAAACACACGAAAACTAATTTGAACCTTCTTTTCAGTATGGTAGTTTTCCTCCCTGGATGCTATTTTAATGAATTTATAACCAAATAAAATTATATGTAATTCAATATTTTCCTATTTTAAAATCCCTTATTTCAGTTTGCTTCAACTAGATTCATAAAATTTTTTTCTTAAAAATTTTTTTGATTTAAACTTTTGAATTTTAAGCCAAAATATACAAGAAATTTCAAGTTATATTCTTGTTGTTGTTGTTGCTTATCCTCCATGTCTGACGGAGTCAGACTAGATCCACGAGTTCGTTGACTGTAAGGAAGTCGAAGACTGAAAGAGGATTGCTAAAGAGATCCTCCCTAGAGAAACCCATGCAATCCAAAAGATGCTCAGGAGAAGCCTGATGATTTTGGCACTTGGTGCAGGTGACGAAAGTTTTCCTGCCCTCGTTGAAAGTGAGGCACTTAATATGACCGCTAGCAAGTCTTGAGAGAACAGTCCGGGTACGTCTGTCACATGGGAGGTCAAGGGACAAACCCGGTTTTGATCCCTTGTACCAATTATTCAGTTATATTCTTAAATTCTTTCATATCTTATTGTATTTTTTAAATTAAAATATTGAGAATTAATTTTAATTATAATTTTGCCAATAATAAATAATGTGGTATATTGAGTTCCTGAACTTATCACGAGAATTAATATCAGGAGTTTTCGATATTTTAAAACTGTGTATGCTCATTTTTTTGAATATATATTAAATTTTCTATGTGAAACAAATGTGTATCGACAAAAGAATGTCAAATATCGCTTTAAAAAAGAAAGTGTATATATATATATATATATATATATATATATATATATATATATATATATATATATATATATATATATATATATATATATATATATATATATATATATATATATATATATATATATATATATATATATATATATATAACACTTATTGATTTAGTTGTGCCATAAGTTCCGATACAATTATAAAGGAATTACAAACTTATAAAAAACAAATTCGAAATCAAATTTGAAACTAAATGTTCTTAAACTTTTATTTTACCTTTAAATTTAATATATTGTGTGCACATTTTATTCGAAATGATTATCTTTTGAATTCACACAGGCTGTAAGTCTCTTTGATTTATCGAGGCATGAACTATTTCCATCACTGCTTTTTTTAAAGAATGTTTAAGACTTTTCAAACTGGGATGTCGCGTTTGACACACTTTTGCCTCCAACACTGACCACAATTTATAGTCGAAGGGATTCAGATCTGGACAGCTGGAAGGCCAATCTTTGGCTTTTATGAAGTCTGGCACATTCTCTTTCAGCCACTGTGGGTCGTCTTTGCTTTATGAACAGGTGCAGAATCCTGTTGAAAAGTCCAATCGTGTCCATTGAAGACGTTTATGTTCAGGGGCTTCACTACTGGTTCTAAGATTGCGTCTTGATAAATTTTTGCCTTGGTTTCCAATCCTTTCTCGCAAAAAGGAATCTCTGTGTCATACCCCACTAAACCATTACGGATTAGGGATGATGTGCTCCCGGTGCACATTTTTTCTTCTTTTTAGCTTCTCCGGCAGTCCTAGCGTATACGCTATCTTCTGATGGTTGAAAGATTCTTTAACATTAAAAATTTTCTCGTGGTTAAATAGAATTCTTGTGTGGCCGTTATGAGCGTGGCGTCGCAATAGTGCTTTTGCTTTAAGATACAGCTGTCGCCTTAATTCATTTGTAAGAAAATGACCTTCGATAACCTCTTAGTCTAAAGTCTTCATTAATAATGCAACATGCTGTTGTTTTTGGCACGTTCATTTGTTTAGCAAGAAGTGTCTTCTTTCAGCAAGGATTTCGGCGAATCCTCTCAGGAGAGCTGGTGTTCTCACCGATCTTGGACGACCACTTTTAGTATAGTCTCCAATGCCTCAGATAACCTCTTAATTGTTCGGGGGATTAATAAGCGTAAATTATGTATACCACGCGGGTGCTTTAATATGTTGTTAGTGAAGCATTTGAAATAACGTGCTTAATTTGTATGCATGTAAATGGATTTATGATTTTATGATTAAATTAAAAGCACTTATTAATAACAAAAACAAAGCCAGTTTCTGCATCTACTTTTAAGTTTGAATCTTGGAAGATAAAATAATAAATACACAACGCAATGATAAAAAAGATATAATTAATTATTATAAACAATTACCTGAATTTCATACATTTTTTAATTAATATTTGTCAAGATAATTTTTTTGAAGGTAAATATTTGCAGTTAACGTAATTATGAATAGCGAGACTCAAACCGCTTCATATGTTGTGTTATTAGACACTCCCAATTTTGTGGAATTTCTCAATAATATTCCTGCATTTGGTGGTAGGTTTAAGATGTTTCAATATTACAACTTTTGGATAGAATAAAGGAAATTGAAGACAATTGTTCATAGCATCCAATAGATAAATTCTCTCTAGCCGTCCAACTTGTCCAGTGGTCAGCGAGCTTGACTGCAGATAAGGAGGTCCTGGGTTCGAATCCCAGTTCGGGCATGGATGTACTTTATCTCTCTATCTATCCTGTCTTTGTCATTTCCTCGTATGAATAAGGTGTGGATGGTTGCCTACTCTATAAAGGGTCGCTATGGCATGTGTGTAGAGCAAAGTCTTATTTTTACCTTCATGGTGCTCTGATTAAAACGAAAGACGCTCCCAATCGATTTAAATTCGCATTGCCAAGGTATAGTGAGCTTGGCTTGTCCAAGTGTCATTAGTAACAACAACAACAGCAAATAAATTCTCAGCTTTAAAATTAAGAATTTCTGGAGAAGCTGATGCATTTTTGTCAAATCAGGGTGACCTTAAAGAGAAATGTTCATATGCAGACGTATGCTCGGCGCTTCGTGATGGGTTTAGTTTATGTCACATTATGACAACCGATAATCTCCTGTAACTACGAGTTATCAGCTTCCTTGAGAATCAGCACGAACATATTTTTCTCGAATCGAGAGGGTTTATCGTACAGGTACATGCCTACTGAAACAAGGCTCAACTCGAGCAATATAGATTGGTTTTATTATTGTCCAAAGCCAAAAAGGCCATCATCCCAAAAAACTAGCTCCATTACAGCGCGTCCCATTTACTCTACGCCAATGGAATGCCTATAGCTCTATCGATGCTCTTGTGTACTCCTCTTCCCCAAACCTATTCAAGAAATAGGTGTATCTTAGTGATTTCTGATTAAGTTATACTCTGGACGGAAGCGTATCTTACACTTGAAATAAAAAATGAAACCGTTATTAGAACATTAAAAGATTTTATTAGTCGACACGGAGTACCTTCTCTTCTAAATTCCATTTCCATCGTGGTTTTAGAGTTAAGCTGAGAGTTCAGAGTTGGAGTCGTACGTCTTAAAGGCCGTAAGAGCATAAGAGGCGTAATCCCACCTGAGTGAAAAGTGGGATATATTGGAAAAAAATAAGTAATTTGAGAAAGGCTGTGTACCATGAAGGATAATGGACAATGATATAGTTGAATCAATCTGGATCGATTTTTCTAGGCTGCTTCGCATTCGCACTGCCCTTTTATCTTTTCCAATATTTTTTATACAGAGGTGTTTCTTCGAAAAGTCTTTGTTTTCTGAATGTTGCGCATCTATATTTCTTAGCCTTCTGTTGCTTAGAATAATGAGGGTTGACAAAGGCAATATTTGACAACTTCAGCTATAAATATAATATAGCAAGTTAGTTTTATCAAATAGCGGTATCAAAGTATTGCATGTCATTGCAATACTTTGATATTTTATGTTCAATATCAAAATTTTCACTGAATTGATAATGTGATTTCAGGGCACTGTAACGCAGGAAAGATTACACAATAAACATTTTATTTTTGTTGCTTATATCACATAACACTGATTGTGCAATAGAAACGTTTATATATGTGTGTGTGTGTGTGTGGTGTCAGATTTCATATGCAACACACGGAAATCTGTTTTTTTATAAAAAAATTAACTAACATTAAAGGGAAGAGAAGTACACATTAAATGGAGATAATATACTCAAATGTGCAGAGGATGCTGGAAATTGTTTTGAACATTCCTTTTGAAATCAAGTTATGTCCAATGGTATGTAATATGTTTGAAACTACTGAAGATTATAATTAAAACTCAAGAAGCAAATATTAATGGGCCAATATCATAAAATGTTGTTCGACAATATTATTGAATATTAAAATGATCCCAACTGGATAATATTATATAATATTGTATTTCAATATTAAATAATATTATTTGATATTATATAATATTGTTTTATGTTCCATTTCGAAGTTAAATAACACATTGGATTCTGACTTTGGATATTATTCCATTATAATCTTATTTATTATTGAATTTGAATATCAAATATCCCATTTTGGTACTGGAAGGGAATTTTGATATTCAAATTATTCTAATGTTGTGTTTATACTGAACCGAATTATCTTGATAAACTTTTAAATAGAATATTTCACATGGTAAAAAAATATTAACATATTTAATTTATATTTTATTAATTAAATATTGAATGTGCAACTAAGCACTTCCTTTGAATAGATACTTTAAATAGAATGCATTAAATTTTACTCGTTAGGATATTTGATTTTTCATATATTTTTAAGCTTGTAATTTTTAGTGAGGAAATATGCAGCATAAATGGGATTAACTACGCTTACATTATGGAAGTTCTGTTCTTAAAGATTTTAACGCTCTTTAATTTTTTAATGTATATTCCTGATAGTAATCAAGATTTCCGAATGTTCATAACTACAATATATAATCTGATGCACAATATTTCATTACAGCTAAAATTTGTTAACTTAAAATTACTAAATAAATATTTCATATAAGCTAGTATAATTTAAATTACATTTGATTGCAGTGTTTTATAATGGAACATCCATGAATTTATTGTGATAAAATCTAAGACACACAAATATATATATATATATATATATATATATATATATATATATATATATATATATATATATATATATATATATATATATATAAAATTATAATGTAAATTGAAACCTTAATAAAAAAGAAGAAAATGTAATATTACAATTTAGAGTTTGCGAAATTTCTAAAACATTTTTCAATCTTGAATAATAATTTTTAATGTTTTTATAGAGCAAAGAAAATGACTGATGCACAGTCATGATTCTCAATTTTATTTAAAATTAAGCAGATTCAATTCACAGTTTCTCTTTATTTTCAATTCAGATACAACTAACATTTTTAATGAAAAACTACTTATAAAACACTGACAGTATAAAAACAGTATACAGTTTAAAAGCCAACAACCCACTTAAATTTAATAAGCCTTACACACAGTTACCTAAAAGCTTATTTAAAAATAAAAAACTTAAAAAGTTAAATAATAAAAAAGTCAAAATAAGTGTGACTATTAATAAAAAGGATTATTAAGTGTATGGAAGTTTTAAAATAACAAAAACACTGACCTAACATCTAATTTAGTTTCTTAGACTTAAACTCTAATAAGTCTAAGACCTAACTTAAAATTTAATGATAGGCTCTAATTGAAAATAAAAATACAATATAGTTTATCAAATTTATATTTCAATACGAATAGTATGAATTTTTATTTACAACATTTAATTTGTGTTATTGATTTCATATTGTTGCCCTAAAATTAAAGTCATAGTACTATATCTCCAGTAAGTCTTTAGTACTATATAATTTTTTTTACGTGCAATCATAATTATTTTATGTTTTAAATGTTTTAAAAATTCTGCACTTTCTATAACTTTCAAAATATTGCACACACTCATTCAGTTTAATTATAAATCAATTTCTAGGTAGACTTCTCTACCCATAAAATCTCACAAGCTACAGTCAGTTTATCTTAACGAAGCATCTTACTATGCTTCAGATAAAGAAAAACATTTACACAAGATAAAATTTATAATATTTTTAATGACATTAGTAGAGTATCTTGTGCTAAGCAGATGATGTTTGGTAGAAATAAATAGAATGGCCAAGAATTTTCAACAAAAATAAATTCTATCCTTAATTGAAATAAATGAAATATGAGCATTTTACTTTATCTAACCTAAGTCACTGAAATAAAATGAACAGTAAATCTAAATATCTGCTTTATATATTCCTCCTTTTGCACTAAGAAAGAATTTATAAAAGGCAGTTTTATTGATTTGAAGCCCTTTATCAAATAGATAAAAAGAGAAAAACATTAAGCTTATTTGTTGTATCAGAAAGCTGGAAATTTTCTTTCATTTGAAGTTACACACACACCAGTCACACAGATTCCAGAAAAACCAGAAGTTTTTCTGGAATCTGTGACTCCAGAAAAACTTTTGTTGTTGTTGTCTTGTGTCAGCTAGGCTGGGATTGTATGGTGCGTTTCTGCACACTTTTCCAACCGAACCATATTTTGGTGCGGAGTAGATACCCATCTAAAGAAAGTACAAATACAAGATAGACAGAGAGAGAAAGTAGATCAATGACCGAACTGGGATTCGAACCCATGACTTCCCTATCCACATTCAGGCCCTCTGATCAGTGTGGACAGGGTAAGCGGCCAGCGAAACTTGTATGATTTCTTTGCAGCTGTATTCTGTAGCACTATGAACGACTGTATTCTTCACAGCACAAGCAGCTAAAAAAAAAAAATAGGTAATTATAAATATTTCATTGATGTTCATTTAAAATTTAGGAAAGAAAAGATAATTGCACATAAAAAAGGAATTAATACTCTTTCAAAAATGTACATTAAAAAAGTATACCTAATAAATCAAAATTTCTTTTAATTAAGCGAAAATTTTAAAGAATGATTTTAAGGAATTAAAAAATATTTTTATTTTTATTTTTGCATAGAATTAATTGCATTTAATTTAATTTATACCTCATGCACAAACTGGTTACACACATTTTAATGAGTCTTTATAGAAATAGAAATTACAGAAGAAATCTCATTTACTTAAAAAGTTTACATAGAGGTAACTGAAAAACGAAAATACTGAGATACTTTATTATATCTTACTTCATTTTTCTCAGAAGTAAAAACTAACCTTGAACGTGATGTTTGTTTTTATAAATAACTTAATAATTTAAAAAAAAATTAAATATTTTAATTGCTGAATGCAATAAACAAACAAGAAAAATAACTCGCAGTATTTTACTTGCTTATAAAATTTACAACACTTAAATTTATTAGTTTATGTGTCCTCTGAGTGGTTAGCGTTCCTGACTCTTGAGCTGTTGGTCCCGGGTTCGAATCCCGGTTCGGGCATGGATGTTTCTTTCCTTCTCTGTTCTCTCTGTGTTTCTCTGTCCTTTCTTCTGTGATGTTGTATGAATGTGGCCCACCCTATAAACGGGTTTGTGGTGGTATGACGCGGGTAACGCTACTCGCTTCCGTGACTTGGTTCACAGGTGCCCGCTGGGTAACGACAAATGAGTAGCAGTTTCTGGCCTTGTTGTGGCATAGGGTTCGTCACCCAAGTGTGCCCGTCGTTGGAAAAAAAAGTTTATGTGTCCTATTCAACCTTTAGAACATGTCTGAAAATAAAATTTATACAAATGAATATTATATAATTATATATTTAGAACAAAAAAGGAAGTAGTTTTATATATTTTACGAAAAATAATTAATTCTTAGCACTTAACTTGAGGAAAATTATCTTCAATCTCCAATTATAAACTGCTGGATATGCACAAGTGTCCTGTAAATATTCAAAGTATAGGTATTGTCATGTTTTTAGATATGGATGTTTGGTTGGAATTTAACAATTAATGTAAATTAATATGGCACAATAAAAATTAAAAAGTAGATGCAGCTGTACGTTGGGTATTCGCGAGTTGGAAAACAATCAAATATATTTGTTCTTTCAATCCAGAACCAGATATTTAAACCAGATAGAAAAAGAAAAAATGTTGCACTTTTACAAGCTCTGCTAAGATAAAGTCTACCATCAATCATCAAATATATTCATTTCATGATGATATTTAATAATTAGAAAATTATTGTTCAATTAAAATTCGTTTGTAATATTGTATAATATCACAAGCGATGAAATATGTTTATTCTACCGTCAACTACGTATATCCATGTTTTGTACATATCTTATATTCAAATGACATATTTGTAGGGATAATTTTACTGTTAATTTTCCTTTGATGTATTGCATACATTTGATCATTCATAAATTATGTTTGAGGTAGTAAAACTGCCTTTTTGTTCAAACAAAGCAACGTGTGAACACAGCTAGTAAATTATAAAATGTCTTCATCTATGAGTGCCGCAATACCTAGTCCATTGTCACACTAGGAGAAACAAAAATAAAAAGGACAGTTTTCTAAAAAAAATATAGTTTTATAATAAAGTAAATACCACAAATACTATCGTGTCCATAAATTAAGGATAATGCAAGTTTAGGCAAAGAAAGGGACAGAAGCAAAACAAATATTACTTATTTGCCAAGTCTATTTATTAAACAAAAGGTAAAGAGCAAAAAAGATGCTATATGCTTGACATCATTTGCAAAAATTACAAATTTTACTACCTGGAGCAAATTTCAAAAAGGAACCCATTTATAAAAAACAATATAACATGGTTGGTATGATGGTTAATATATAGTATGCCCCCAGACGATGCAATACAGGCCGTACAAAGCCTAGGCATGCTGAGTATCAAATTATCGATATGATCTAGGGAAATATTACATCACTCGTCTAGCAATCTTGCTACTAAGCTCCAGTAGACATGTGGGAGGGGGTTGACGGGCTGCAATTCATCGGCCAAGCATGTCCCATACATGCTCTATTGTATTCAAGTCGGGAGAGTATGCTGGCCAGTTCATAGGAGTGATATCCTTCGATTGAAGGCATTCGTCTACATTGTTTTCTCGGTGAGGACGATCCACAAACAGAAATTCTGCACCCATGGCACCCTGAAACAAACCTACATGTTGTTCCAGAATGAATCCTGGTAGATATGGTCTGTCATGGTTACATTCTGAACATGAAGGTTAGCTCTGGAATCTAGAATAATTCCTACCCAAACGAACGATCCTACACCACAGTAACGGTGTCATTAAATGGTGTTCTCGTCGTGGTAACGGGTACCTGTACCTACCCTGGCTTATAAAATACAAGAAAATAAAAAAATTGCTATGAAAAAAATTTTTTTTTTTTGCAAATATGATTTTAGTCCATATGAAAGTCTGGTGAGAATCAGACTAAAAGCTAAACCTGGACTCGTCGGAAACCATCACACAAGACCACTGTTGCGGTGTCCACAATGCATGTTCTCTACTCCAGCCTAACCACAGGCGACAGTGAGTTGCGGTAAGTGGAACACATCTGTCAGGCCTACGAGCATATAGACCAATGTGCCCTAAGCGTCTGTACTCGGTCCGCCTTGAAACTGTCGTACTGGTAGCTGAAGAGAGCTGACGAGACAGGTCTGATACTGTGCTCCATCTATTTCTTTTGGCGGTAACTGCCAAATAACCGTTCTCATTCGCGTTGTAACTAGGGGGTGACCTGTGCTGTAACGTCTACTCACATTACCATCATCTTGGAACCGTTGTCAAAGCCTGGAGATGATATTCAGGGTGATTCCAAGTTCCTCGGATATTTGCTGCTGGGTATGCCCACATTCCAGACGGCCGATAATTTTACCACGTAAAACATTATCTAAATGTTTCTTTAATGCCATAACTGTGCGGTTATTGCACTGAAAGGCTTTTAAAACAGTTGTGAACAATTTTACTTCTTTGCATCCATTCCTTATATACCCCTCTATTATACTCTCGATTATCGTGACGTACTATCGGCGCCATGTGGTAGTTTCTTTTAATTTGCATATTATTCTTCAAGATGTTTGTGATAATTCTACACATGTGAAATTTTTATTTTAGGTTTCAATTTCTGTGTGTTTCTGAATTATCCTTAATTTATGAACATGAGTGTCGATTAACAGGAGCGTTTTTTTGTAAATGCATCCTTTAATTTTAATATGGGTAAGGTATTTAGTTATTGTTAAACATTTTATATTTTATTATCGCACAAGACGAGTCTGAAAACATTTTTCTCCAAAAATATTTATTTCCTATAATAAATTATATATTTTCTTTAAATTGTATTTTAAATTTAATTCACCGTATAATATTAATATAATTAAGTCACTCAAGTAGTATTTCCAATTCTCATGTTTAGTTGTGTAAAGGGAAAACGCATACCCTTTTGAGAATTTTTGTCCATGGAAAATATTTTCTTTTGCGATGAATCTCTTTACTGAAACGGTTAACTCAATATACAAAAAGTTTATTGCATTTACTTTATAAAGTTTTCCGAGAAAAGGGTTAACATTCCGCACTTACGTTTATGCGCTCACAAGGCGAATCAGACATACGGGTGATTTTCTTCAAAAATTAATTTTCATAATAAATTATATATTTTTCTTAAATTGCATTTAAAGTTATATATAAATTCACAGTATACTATTAATGTACACGGGGCTCTTACGTTAGGCTGACCACCTAACTGGGACATATGCTTCGCACCCCAGGGTCCTCGGTCATGAAAACAGTTATGGGCACTGTAGGCCTTAGCCCACATGGGCTGTCGTGCCATGGAGTTTAGTTTATACTATTAATGTAACCAAGTCTTTAAGTAGTATTTCCAAGTCTCATGTTTGGGTGTATAAAGCAAAATATATGGCATATTTCTTCGTAAATTTTTTATAATACACGCGCAATACATTTAAACTTTCAGTTATACTAAGCAAACCCATAAGTTTAAATATAGAATGTGTAACTGTTTTGAGTTATGGCAACACTTTAGACTACACAGATTTCGCAAACGAAATTCCATGTAGCATAATAGGAGACAAAAAAATGGCTCTTTTCCCTAAAAACTTCTTTTGTATAGCAAATCAAACGCCAAGATTAGCCTTTGGAATGCATTCAATATTAAATGCACCAACCATTTTAATGTGGAATGCTTACTTCTGAAAATATAACCAAATGTATAAATTTTACAATCGTGTAAATCACAAGTCTTTTACATTATCTCTCAGTCTTATTGTATCAAGAATAATATGGGGATTGATACAGATGAGCGACCACCGGAGTGCGCGCAATGTGGTCAAGTATTCTCTCAGTCGAGTGGTCTCTCAGGATTCGCACAGGTGAGCGACCGTACGAATGCAAGCTACGCAATAAAAGATTTATTCATTCCTGACACTTGAAGAAGCACAAAAGAATAAACAAACTGGAGAAATAATATTTGAATAAACTGTCGGATGCTTCACTGTGGTAATCTTATTTTTTTTCCAACGGCGGGCACTTTGAGGGTTGAACCTTATGTCACAACAAGGCCAGAAACTGCTACTCATTTGTCATTACCCAGCGGGCACCAAGTGAACCAAGTCACGGAGGCGAGTAGCGTTACCCGCGTCATACCACCACAAACCCGTTTATAGGGTGGGCCACATTCATACATCATCACGGAAGAAAGGATAGAGAAACACAGAGAGAGCAGAGAAAGAAAGTAACATCAATGCCCGAACCGGGACTCGAACCCAGGACCCACAGCTCAGGATTCAAGAGCGCTAACCACTCAGCCAACAGTCAGCCTGGTAATCTTAGTGTACATGTTAATATCATCACTGAAAATTTCAACCGCACAGGCAAGATTGTAACTGTTCGTGAACTTCCTCGAGATGAAATAATTAACAAGAATCCCACAATCCAAAAACGGGAAAAAAATTAAACAGGCAAGTATGTGATTCAAATTTCAAAATTTAATTTGCATTTAAAATTTTGCTATTTCAGCAAATAAAACCACCAGAATTGTGTTATTGCTATACTAATCAATTTGCTAAAAATAATTAAGGTTTTGCATTAAATTTTTTTAGGAAAGAATTATATTACTGTACAAGTATATAAAAGATTTTATTTCAATATGGATTTAAACAGTCCTAAAATTCTTTTCAAATTATCTGTTCTTTAATATCAAATTATAAAATATACAATGCAGCCACATTAATATGACTACCTCTATCAAAAGCCCGAATAATTACCTTTCACAGAGTGGACTGCTGGGAGACGTACATGAAGGAAGTCTATTAGATTCTTGAAGGTGTTCACTTGGATATTGAGCCTTGGGCAGCTGCGCTAGATTACATAAGTGAGGATCCATGATGTCAACTTTATCGTTAAAAATTGCAAAAAACTATTTATCTTAACGGAAGGTAAGTTTCACTTGCCTTTTTACAATCTAGGAGCTCCATGATCTTTTTCCGATGAGTCAATTAATAATCGACAAACAATTTCTATTCCCAATAAACATTGGAGTCCTGCAGTTAGTTTAACACATTTAATTGAAATTAATTTTACAACAAACACATAATTATTAAATGCAAACAGCACACAACATTAAAAAGGGAAACAAATGAAATATCTAATTTTCATTCACATAACATCTTTTCCTGAGCGTGGCTCAGTATCAACTGAGGTTTATTTGGCAGTGGCGCGACAGTTCCGCAACAGATGGGAGTTTGTGTCACTCTCCCACCTTTGGGTTCGAAGGTATACCTGTCTCGAATCCAAACATCAAGATCAGTTCTATGATTCACCTGTAAAAAATTAAACACACAAATATTAATAAACTGATTACAATGTAATTCAATAAAACAAAAGTAATTTAAAGTATTTTAGTTGGTTTCATCAATCGTCCATAACTGGAATATATAACGTCTTGGTTAACAGGGATTAAATCTTTGGCTTGGCGAGAACCATCATCATTCCATCCACCGGAAGAGCTCACTGCTGGAAAATCAATCGTTGCCACTTCCATTGGATAAAGTCTTTGTATGGGTCTCAAAACACTTCCAGATAGAGTCTTAAGTTCCACTTAACGTACCTTTCCAGGAAAGGGCTTCAAAACTTTTGCCAAAGGCCAGTTGATTCGCATGTTGTTTGCATCACCGATGAGAACAAGATCTCCTTCTTTTCTGGATGATCCACTTTTTACTTTGGAATAATCTTTTAACAATCCAAGATATTTAGTTCTAAATCGGCTTCGCAGATCTTGCCACAATTTCAACCGGTAAGCGTATCTTCTATTCAATTTTCTTGAATCGATGATACGAAATTTAGGAACGTCTACATTTTTAATTTCTTATAGGAACGTAGATGGAGTGAGGGCTGACAGATCATTTGGATCTTCTGAAAGGTACGTCAACGGACGAGAGTTAATGAGACTTTCAGCATCGCGAACTCAAGCTCTAACTCTTCTTCATTCAGACAAGCCTTTCTTAGTACTCTTTTCAGAATGCCCTTTAATACTCCTATCAATCTCTCCCAGAAACCTCCCCACCATGGAGCTGAGGGTGGATTAAATTTCCAAGAAATTCTTTTCTTTGAAGCAAAATCTTCGACTTTACTCCCATCGATAGTTCTTAAAAGATTTGCTGTTCCTACAAGATTTATGCCATTGTCCGAATATACAGTAGTAGGACGTTCTCTCCGTGCGCCATAAAACGGCGAAACACCAGGATAAAGCAGTCAGTGAACAAGGAAGATACCAACTCGAGATGCACCGCTCGATATTTGGCGCAAGTGATGAGTACCACCCAACATTTTCTTCCTCCTTTGGGGTACAATGGCCCACACAAGTCAATACCGATTACTTCAAAGACAGCCGCATCTAGGACATGATCCTCTGAAAGAGGGATGCTTTCGACTTCCAGTGGCAGAATACAAAATCTTCTACACTTAGTACAGTATCTTATCACACTTCGCACTGTCTTTCTAGTTTTGATTAACCAACAGGATTCTCTGAGATGAAATATCAATGTTTGGGTAACAGCATGATCAAGTTCGATGTGCTTGCTCATGATTAACTTTTCAACCAGATTATGCTTACTTGGCAACAATATGGGAAACCTAAAAGTTTCTAAGTTTTTTCTTGAAATTATTCTTGTCGAAACTCGCAATAGACCATCACTATCTTTTATGATTCGGAAGTTTTGCTTTTCTTATCTTGTAAAGGATTCTCTTTGAATTTCTTTTCAAATGAACCTCTCAGATATTTCGATTCCTTCAATCTCCAATTTTCCTCTTTTTCTGTCTCTACTATTTCTTTGGATATTCATGCAGAATCTAATGACATAAGTCATGATTTTCAGAACTTTATTGAAGGATGATATTCTATGGAAAAACTCAAATCTGTAAGTAACTAAATTTGTTGTAGAGATCACTGTTTTCTTTCTTTCTGAAAAGACATCTTCGTTTGCAGAAATTTCGTTTGCAGGCCAATCTTCTAGTGGCAGCTTCAGCCAATCTGGCCCTTCCCACCACTGGGATTTCAATAAATCTCTCGGATTGCATCCCCTTGAGGGTAAACCGGCGGGATTATATTTTCCTTGAATATGCAGACAATCCTCTGGATCTGTCAGCTTCCGAATGTCATTCACTCCGTTCGCTACAAATGTGGCCCAATTATCCGGCTTTTTGATCCAGTACAAGGCATTCATCAAGTCAGTGTAGAAAAATTATGTGTATTATTCGTTCTTAAATCTTTTTTGACAGTGTGAGCGAGTTTGACTCCAATGGTACCCACAAGAATTTCTACTGCAGGGGGGTCTTTTGAATATTTTAATTCATTGGCCCGTTTTAGAAATGTGTTTTTCAAATTTTCCGGAAGTATCGTATTCCAATTTATTTTTTCTTTCCAACATTCCTGTAGTATTAATTTTGGAACCAGAGTAACAGGACTTGTGAACCCAATAGGATCAAAAATTCTACTCAATATCGATAGTACATTTCGTTTACTTGGCACTAATGAATTCTCCTTTACCTCACAGGACACAGTATCATTATATAAATCCCATTTAAGGCCCAAAACTGAAACAATTTCTTTATAATCATCCCCATGCATATTCAAAATTGAAATGTCTTCATCCCTTCTTGGCCGGTTATGTTTCCAACCCTTCAAGTCAAATTGCGCAGAAGCTATTAACTTTAGATACCACGATAAAAAAGAATTCAACTCATCCATTGTGTTCAAACTTGCAACACAATTGTCTACTTTAATAGAATCTCTAAGTTTTAAAGCTGTATCTTTTTTAGAGTCACCTACATTTTCTAAATGATAACAGATAGTCGCGGCGAGTAGAAATGGGCTGGCATTCACTCCAAAAACTACACGGCAATGGGAATAAACAATCAATTTCTCCGGATCACCTCCCTCCCACCATAAAAACCATAGTAATTTCCTATCAGGGGGAGCTAAGTTAATTTGTTGAAAAGCTCTGCGGATATCCGAAATTATCCCAAATTTTCCTTGCCGAAATCTGTTAATCAGTTTATCAATAAACTCTAAATTATTTGGTTCTTTCTCGATATACAATCGTTCAGACTTCAAACGCCTTTCGGCAAGATTTCGATTATCTGGTAATTCCGGGTGAGTCTCGAAACAGGGGAGTGACACGTCATATCTACCCTCTTCATCTGTTCTCAATGAACGAACAAAATGAACTTTTGCCTCTTCCTCAATCTCCAATGTTGTTTGAGAAAGACTAGGTACCGTTATTCCCAGTGAGTCAAGTGGCCATAAGTCAGAAATTTTTAAATCGCTAACATGGAGGGACAAAGGGACTTCATTTACATTGGTAGTTTCCCCAGTCCTCCCCATTACAGTCTAACCGAAATGCGTATTCATAGCAACAAGACCCTTTGACAGATTTCTATTTTTCCAAGTAAACTGTTCTCCCCCATAATTTGTACCTATGAGTCCATGAATTTTATTTGCATTCTTATTAAATAAATAGAGATTTTTCATTTATAGTAACGTCCCTAGGATAAATACCCTTCCCTTTTAATTCTTTTATAATTTCTCTATTTTCCATTTTCGGAATCAGGGCACAAATTGTTTTTTGTTTCATTACATTTAACGTACATGTAAAACTGTCGTCTACATTATTTAAATTAATCACATATTTTTTTATGCGTTTCTTTTTTCTGCGAACCCCCAAATAATCCATTTACAACAGTTTCCTCTCAACACTTTAATTTTATCTTACGTGCTGCAAATTCCGATAAATAACTACAGGAGCTGCCAGTATCAATCATCATTCGCAATAAATATTTTTGTTTACCCTTCGAAATATTCACAATAAGAGTTTGGAACATTATTTTTTCTGTACTGGTGGGGTTATTTAAAGCGCAGTCCGTATCGGGTTTCGTTTTTGAGGGGTCGGAATTATTTTATTTTCCCCCTTCACCCTTCCCCATCGTTTTTCTTCCCATGTAACATGTACTGTAAAGGTGCCTGCCGGAACATATTTCACACTCAACGTTAGCCTCGCAAGTAGAGGATAGATTCTCTTTTTAATTTTGTCATTTAAACAACGAAAACAGGAACCAGACCGCTTACAAATGCCTATTTTTTCATCTAAATTCAAATTATTCGTGCAGAAAGCAGAGCAATGTGTAAGAAATCTACAATATTAATTTTTTTTTCAAATGCAGCACAGGCGAAAGCGAACACAGATCTATCGTCAGGAAAGTGGATACAGAGAAAAATACAAAGAATAAACAAGAAGACGGAAAATGTGTACAGAGTTATGGCCTAAGGCCGATAAGAAGTTCTCTAGCCTCCCAATACCGGGAGTAGATGCAATTTTTCTTCAAAGCAGGACATAGCGGGAGGTGGTCTGCAGTCATCGCCTGATGGCCGCTGCAGAGGGGGCATGCAGGGCTACTGGCAATCTTGAGATTGTTTTTTTTAATCCAATGGCGGGCACACAAGGGTGACTGAACCCTATGCCACAACAAGGCCAGAATCTGCTACTCATTTATCGTTACCCGCGCCATACCACCACAAACCCGTTTATGGGGTGGGTCACATTCATGCCACAACATACACACATCACGGAAGAGAGAACAGAGAAGGAAAGAAACATCCATGCCCGAATCGGGATTCGAACCCAGGACCTCCTTGTCCGCAGTCAGGTACGCTGACCTCTAGACAAGTTGGGCGGCATCTTGAGATTGTAGAGATGTGCATTAAGGCAGTCGTGCATTGTTGTCAGACGGAACGCAGCAACAGCTCTGTGCCTAGGGTAGTCCGGAAGATTACAGAGAGCTGTGATCCAGGCTTTATTTCTTATACTTTCTTCTAAGTTGGAAGCATGTGAGTTTTTTTACGGCAAGTTTAATTTTTGAGGCGGCTGATCTATAAGCAAACTGCCTCATAGTGGGTTTGCATGATAGTGCACCCCTTTTTGGCCAACCTGTCTGCGGCTTCGTTTCTACAAAATAAACAAATGCATTTTCCATTTCTCTTTTCTTCAACACTTTTATTCACTAATGCAGCTGCGGATGGGGGTCGCCTAGAATCTTTCTCTATATGACTCATCGTTCTAGCAGGTGGTGTTTTGTTTTCAGAAATTGAGGAGTTCAAAGTTGGGAAAGTCATTTCTCTGGTTATGAGTTGCGCAGATAAAAATTCGAGCAGCTCATCAATTTCATTAGCATAAGGGGTTTTTGTTCTTTTACTAAATTCCAACAATAGATCGCGGGGCAACAATTTAGTTAATATTGGTTAATACTTTTCTTTTTCACGGATAAACTTTCTAAACTTCTGATATTCTTTTTAATATTATTAAAAAGTGTTCCTGAAATTTTTTACGTCATTAGAGTTTTTAATGGGCTTATTTGGAGAAGGTTTTCAATGTGTGCATTTATTAAAATATTTTTATCACCAAATATTTTTATCAATCATCAATAAATTAATGGCGTAATCATAATGTTCTGCCGTTAACTCTAAACCATCTCAATTGCATTAAACGCCGAACCTCCTAAAAAGATCTAAGCTAAATGAATTTATCAATTTTGCTTAAGCTTACATTTTCATGGATTGAAGAATTAAAACAATTCCTAAAATTCAACCACTCAGAAATTCCTCGAAAGTATTTTGGAATAATTAATAATTTTGGCAATTTTAATCTTTCTTTTTGAAGGGTTTGAATTGGATTCTGAGCTGAACTGTTATGAGAAATATTATTTTCCTGAATAGAATTATTGGTTTCAGAGTCCCTGAATTTAAATGTTTGTTGTTAATGTTAAATGCGAAATCTGATTATCTCTTCTTGATATTCTTCAAGACAGGCAAATTCCTTCTCAATTTCGTCAATCTTAATGAAGCTTTCAACTTGAGAATCAATTAATTTTAATTCATCACATTTTTTATAAAGAACTTCAAGAGATTCTCTTAACTCCTATGCACTAACATCCGATTTCTGACGGTCAGTTTCGATTTTAGCAATCTGGTTCGTAACTGAATCTCTTAGAAAGCGAGGCTTTCTAAGCATATATTTAGTTCTTCTTCAGCCATTATGTTAGTAACAATCAATATGAATTATTCTTATATAAAATAATCTCTCTCTCTTTCCAATCTTAGCATCAATTATTATCTTACTGTAAATTATTGTAACTTATTAAATGTTGTTTATTAATTTCTATTTTCAAACATGCAAGACAGTCGTTATTTCTAAATTGTAAGTAGCAGTCAATGTTAAAAGTCATTTACGTAGCAGTCCCTGTTCTGGCGCCAAATGTCAATTTTATCATTAAAAACTGCAAAAAAACTATTTATCTTAACTGGAGGTAAATTTCACTTAAATCTCTACAATCAAGGAGCTCCACGATCTTTTTCCGATGAGTCTATTAATAATCGACAAATAATTTCTATTCTCAATAAACATTGGAGTTTTGGAATTCTTCTTCTTCTTAAAATTGAGTTTGTATGTCATTGGGCACCTCTGCTTTTATCAGCATTTTGTACCATTAACTCCAAACCCAATGTTTCCTAGTTCCAGTTGCTCGGGTCACCCACTTTACTAATAAAGTCCGATAACCCTTTATTGAAGTCTAGGTGTAATTTTTTAGTATGGATGAAGCCTAAAGAAGTTAATTTAGGGAGGGCAAGAGCCTCACATTCGTAAATGACATGCTCTACCATTTCCTCTTGCATATGACATTTCCAGCAGATAAGGTCTTGCTGAAACAGTCCTATCTGGTCAGAAAGTCAGTCATGCTAGGAATAGCTTCCCGACTTTCACCAGAAGAAGATGGTTTAGAGGTCATTTCTACCTCAAGTGAAGGATTCATTACTGCCCCTTTACAAGATTGCCTCTGAGTTCCCTTGTCTTTTTCAGCAAGGTCTACTTTAGAGGCTTCACCTGCATATGCAGAAAGGTTTGTTACTTCTTGTGTCTTTTCAGCCACAAGATAACAATTAAAAAGCTCAGGTAATATAAGTCCACCCAGCATTGCCTGAGTTACTGGGCAAGGCAAATTACTCTAGAAGTTCGCCAAGCAACTAGAGGCTCCGTTAAGACACCAATACCGTGGTGCCAAATAACCCTAGGCACGGATCGCATAACACCAGGGTTTACGGGAGCTGGTTTGCGGCCTCTGATTCTATATTCAAGGCTATCCTGTCATTCCTACAGGACATTCGGCTATCCACCACCTGCCGACGCGCCTGGTGGCTGTGCTCAAGCCCCAGGAAGGTACACGTACCCCCTGGTTCCAGGGAGTTTTGGAATTAGTTTATAACTCATTTAATTGAAATTAATTTAAATGCAAACACATTGTTCCTAAACATAAACAGCACACTACATTAAAAAGGGAAACAAAGGAAATGTCTCTAATATTCATTCCTAAAATATCATTCCCAGAGCGGATCTCACTAACAACTGAGGTTTCTTTGGTAGTGGCGCGACAGTTACGCAACAGATGGGAGTTCGTGTCACATGCAACGAAAAATGAGATGGTCCAACATATTCTTGACAGGTCTGAAGTCAGGTGATTTTCTGGCCAGGCGCTCTTCGAACCACGCACGTTCACTGCCAGCTGTATGACTCCTCGTATTGTCCTGTTGGTAGATGCCATCACCTTGAGGTAAAACAATGTGCATATGAGCAGGGACATGGCCAGCAAAGTCAGATTCGTACTTGTTGTTGTTTACTAATGACACTTGGACGAGCCAAGCTATGCGAATTCAGTCGATTGGGAGCGTCTTTCGTTTTAATCAGAGCACCATGTAGGTGAAAGTACGACTTTGCTCTACACACATGCCATAAGTACCTGTTTATAGGGTAGGCAATCATTCACTCCTCATTCATACAAGGAAAGGACAAAGACAGGATAGATAGAGAGAGAAAGTACTTTCATGTCTGAACCGGGATTCGAACCCAAGACCTCGTTATCCGTTGTCAGGCACGCTGACCACTAGACAAGTTGGTCGGCCGATGCGTACTTGAATGGATTCATCGTGCTTTCCACAATGAGGAGTGCATCTGGAGAATACCTAGAAAGCATTTCCTAAGCCATAATGCTCCAGCCTGGACTGTTCTTACAATGGTTGATGGTTGTTTGCTCTCAGAGGTGTCAGGTCAGCGTTCATCTGTCCGATAAAACATAAAATGTGATTCATCGGAAAACGCTATCTGTCTCTACTCAGTGGATGTCCAATGTCGGTACTCACGTGTAAATTCCAGCCTTCGTCACCGATAAGCAGCATAGATGCATGACTGTGTGAGCCAGATGTTTGCTTCGGAGGCCCAGACGCAGCAACGTTCGCTGAACTATAGTTTGAGGGACACTGTAGGTAGCTGCTTGGTACATCCGGGCAGTCACTTGCTCATGGTAGCTCGCATATTTGCCTGAATGCATCTCCGCAGCCGTCGTTCATCCCTGTCATCTACTGTCCACCACACTTGCCACGTCGCAAGCGACCAGTTCACAACATTATCGGTTTCGAAAATGCTTTCACCATTGGCCAAAAGTCAATGATTATGCTTTTTGGACGTCGTTTGAGCATTGCGCCAACGATAGCAATGTTTTCTGAATCCATCAAGCACTCTTTATTAAAAAGGTAAAGGGGAAAATTTGACAGCTTCTGTTGATCCGGAGACCTGGAGCACCTTGTCCTATGTTAGAACCTAAGGTAGAAGTCTGACATGGCTCCTATGCTTGCAGACCTTAGCTGAGCATATTGGAACGGCCTTCACGCCTTGGGTGACCCTACCAGGAGATTACTCTCCCGACGTACTTCACCCGTTCCGCCCAGGTACACCCCCTCGCCGGCTAAAAGAGCACTCTTTGAGGCGGCCTGCAGGACTTGAGGGGGACTCTTTATTGTTGTTGTTGCTTATGACACTTGGACAAGCCAAGCTCGCTATGCCTTGGCTATGCGAATTTAAGTCAGTTGGGAGCGTCTTCCGTTTCTAATCAGAGCACCATGAAGATGAAAGTACGACTTTGCTCTAAGAATCCTACGATAGATGGTCCCACCAGAAGATCCACTCCTTCAATTTTGACAATGATCTTGAAAGGGGAGGAAAATTTCTACAGACTATTTTACCCACAGTGATTTACCACAAATGATTATTCTGAATGCGAAGAGTTAATATCTGTTGTTGTTGCTTATGACACTTGGACAAGCCAAGCTCGCTATGTCTTTGGCAGTGCGAATTAAGTCAAAGGGAGCGTCTTTCGTTTTGGATCCGAGCACTACGAAGGTGAAAGTACGACTTTGCTGTTTTTAATGTGCCCCGTCATTTTGAACTACGGTCAGGTGACGAGGCCACACCTGAGCTGGCACTCTCCTCTCCGCATCCACGCCATACTAGCGGAAGGACTTTGGACGTCACAGATGAACGGGGACACGTCCCCAACCCACGGAGCTCCAGCAACCCAGTGAAGGAGAGTACACCGTGGTCACCCTCCCAACCACTGCCGCGGCAAATGATGCTTCACTTTGCTGAGCTTACGGGAAGCGGCGTGAAGCTACTGAGCCACTGGAGCTCACGCACTCTATGAAACTATCAACTATACTGTGCTCCCTGCTGTCTTCTATGGTTGATTATGAGTCGAACTCGGAAGTGACTGGTTTGTGCCTGTTGATGGCTTTGAATGTAATTTTATCAAAATTGATTCTTATTGCATTTTATTTTCTATACATTAGAATGTGTCCTTGTGAAACAGTTTTAACCGTTCTTTTGTATTTTTAGATTGTATATTTATTGAAATGCAAATCAACTTGTAAATGTTTCTTAATTTCAAATTAAAACTCATTTATAATGATATATCATCTGCTCAGATTAATTTTTTGGTGCAATATGATTAACATCTTAAATTGGTAAAATAATTAACGTTCAAGTTAGTAAAGACCTTACAAACTGCTGAACCAAAAAATCATGAAGTTTAAAACACAAATGGACAAATTTCCTACTTTACCAAAATGCTTCCAGTGAATAATATATTTGTTAATTTAGAGAAATTTAGAGTCGTTTTTTTATTGAAATCACAAGAACACTTTACTTTTGTTGTTAAAAGTTTTTAATGTATGAAATATTGTATTATTATTATTACATGTTGTTGTTGTCGTGTGCCAGATAGGCTGGTAATATGGGGTGCGCTGCTCCACTTTTCCAACTGAACCCTATTTGGGTGTGGAGTCCGACTTCCTCAGTACGCACATGCCATAGGGACCCGTTAATAGGGTAGGCAACCATTCACACGTCATTCATACAAGGAAAGGACAAAGACAGGAGAGATGAGAGAGAAAGTACATCCTTGCGCGAACCGGGATTCGAACCCAGGACCTTCTTATCCGTAGTCAGGCACGCTGACCACTAGACAATTTGATCGGTATTATTATTACATAATTACACTAAATAAACTTTTATCAAATATTAAGGAAAAACATTCACATCATTTTTCTTAAATAAGCATTTTGAGTATTATATAATCAAATACTTTTTTTTTGTAGAAATTCTTGGTTTTTAAAATTTTAATAAAAATTTTCTAATAAATGAGTGCCATGAACTGTATGCGTTGCTTAATTTTTGCTTAGTAGCTAACTTATAAATATGATTTCATATTTTAATATTTGAATTATACTTTAAAATTATTTTTATAACTTAGTTTATAATTCGTATGATTTAAAAGATAAATGTAAACTGCCATTGCAATTTACATTGTATTATTAAACATATTTTTAAAACTGCATTTAGAAATTAGAATCTTAAGAAATGAAAAATAACATATATTAAAATATATATTGAAATTACCAACCGATGGCTGAGTGGTTAGCGCTCCTGACTCCTGTGCTGTGGTTCCTGGGTTCGAATCCCGGTTTTACCATGGCAGTTACTTTCTTTCTCTGTTCTCTCTGTGTTTCTTTGTCCTTTCTTCTGTGATGATGTATGAATGTGGCCCACCCTATAAACGGGTTTATGGTGGTATGACGCGGGTAACGCTACTCGCCTCCGTGACTTGGTTCACAGGTGCCCGCTGGGTAACGATTAATGAATAGCAGTTTCTGGCCTTGTTGAGGTATAGGGTTCGTTACCCAAGTGTGACCGCCATTGGAATAAAAAAATATTGAAATTCAATTAAAATACATAACAACAAAATCGACCCATTCGCTCGTTTAACAACCATATCTCTTTTTCAGTTCCAGAAGCATACTGACAAGAACACAATATATTCAGTTTTTATAAACATTGTCACGGTTGCAGTTATATTCATTAATATTTAATTAAGTATCAAGACGACCGAATATTTCATTTTCATTTCCAACAGGTTTTAATGCCGCAAAGGTTTAAATGATTTTTTTTGTTTGTTTGTTTGTCGCTCAGCGGTCATTTTTTGCACATGAGGGTTAATCAGACCGAGACCTATGGTTTAAAGTGGATTTCGAACCACTACAAGCATCCATGCCCAAGGTGGGATTCGAACCCATGAACTGCTGACCCGAAGGCAAGAGCGCTAACCATTCGGCTGCCAGTTCGGCAAGGTTCAAATAAGGACAAGCTGCGTTTTTTGTTGTGTTGGAGAATCGGCATTGATGCATTGATTGCTCCTGGATGTATAACTATTGACTGACATACTGTCATACATAAGCATTTTAATGTGCAACACTAATTTACCTTGGATGGAAAAATTAAAGATTTATAATGACAGACACAGAGTAAATTTAAGGAAATTACTTTAAATCAAAATCTCATTTTGTATAAAAATGGCGTGTTTTTAATAATTGTTACAGATTAGTTTTCCAAATGACTCATTTTTTTCTCTAAAATGTTTCATTGAAATCTATTGGAAATTTGCAACTTTGATTGCAATTACAAATGTGATGACCATAATCTAGAACCATTTACTGAAATGCTTTTATAAAAATGGTACTTTTCCGTTTCGCCGGCGCGGGCGATGAAGTCGCCAAAAATGATACAACCAGCGCTAAGAGAGAATATCTCCGCTGGTAACCTTTTACTGCTACGTTTCCAAAACATGTGACGACCTTTAATTGTCAACGACTTTATTTCGACTCCTTTTTTTTTCCATTTCATAATTTCATGCTATGTTGCTATATATACAAATTTAATGACTTCATGAAATCTCTCTAGAAAAAAACAGATTTTAAAAATATATCTTAAAATATAATAATCGTAACAAATTCACATAAAAAAATATGTAAAAAAAAATAATAATAAGATTTTAAAATATGCATCACCCGATAAATTGTAATCTAATATAATTAGTAAATAAATTGAGGAGCTCTGGCACCCATCATTCCACGCATAGCTTGAACACGAGAACAACATTTAAATAAATAAATTTAAAAATTTTTATGTACACCATTATTTAAAAAATTTTATGTGTATACTGTGAGTTGTCGCCAATTGGCGACTTAATTTTCGCTTGGCGAGATTTGCGCCGGCGAAACGGAAAAGCACCAAAAAATTAACTATATCACCAAATTACATCAAATCCAGGTGATTCTAAGTTGATTTAAAAATCGAAATTTTGTTAAAAATCAAAGCACCTCAAAAATGAGAAAATCATTTTATTATCCTGTCTTAAGAATAAAGTAACTTTTTGTTGCCTTCTTTCCTTAATTGTCTTTCCTTAATTGTTGCATTGAAAGCTATAAAATGTAAAATATCCTTTTTTTCTTCTTAAAATATGATAAAATGCAAGAAATTACTTGCATCAATGCCGTCTTGTAATTTTTAATGCAGTATTTAGCGTAAAAAAATTAAGAAATTAAAATTTTAAAGCAAAATACTGAATGTTTTTTTCTATTATTGTAATATTATTATTGTTCATTACTGTAAAATATCCTATGTTGCATTATTTATTACGAAATGTATTGTTTTTTCATTTGATTATCTGACTTAATATTTTAACTCGGAACGCGGTACTTCTTTGTTTTCAGTTAGTTTAAAAAATCTTTAAAGATAACTTTTTGTCATTTAAACATTGAATACAAAGCTAATGACGAAATCACTATCTTTTACAGCTTCTCATTGGCTGCTGCTAAGAACAAAGGAGGAATGCGCTGAAATTGTCGTCTGAAAGTTCTCTGCATTTCTCCCTGGACACTCTTCATCTGAAATGAGCTTTCTCTAGACAACGCTGCTTCGTCAGACTGATCCATGTAAGTTCCCGTACTTTGAAACTAAATATTTTTTGTTCTTAATCTTTTCAAGTTAATAACAAAAATTGTCTACTAAAGTTCTTTCCATAACTTTTAGGAAAGATCATCCTTTTTATCTTAATGATAATTATTGGATAAAATAAAGTATATACAGTGTGAATAATTTTTAAAGTATTTTACATTTCTTGCAAGCTGCATAATGGAATCCAGTTTACGTTGCGATAAAGTTTTGTTTATATAATAAACATATTTTTATACCATTTTCCATTTTTCATTCCATTTTTTTAGTTGATAGAATTCGAACATTAACTAACGCAAGAAGGAAAATAAATTATCGACATAAGAATAAGTAAATGAATTTATTATTAATTTTGAAGTATTATTTTCTAATACGCAATTTATTTAATGCATTATTATAATTAACAATTTTATTAGATTTTTCGTGTCCTAACTAAGTTAAATGGAAATTTTGAGAATAAGTTATTAAGCTGATAGTTAAAATTATGATACTAATTCATCGATTTAATTTTCATATTAATTTAATTAGGTACATGAAAATCAAATTAAAAGTATTTTATTACGAATTAATTTGGAGCTAAAAAATTTAGAAACAACCTGTCATTGACACTTATTCGATATAGATGTTTGATATGGACCAAAAAATAAATTAGCTGTCCATTAATTTTATTTTACAGTTTTTATTAATAATTAAATACAAAATCAGTTATTCATTAAATGGCTTATACAAATGGAAAACATTAAAATTCAAACGAATAAAAAATTCATAAAAATATTATTATTTTTTCGCTGTTGCATTTATCAATAAGGGTAATTTCTCAGTAACTATTTCATCGTTCTGAAGTGTAATCTGCTTAAAGTGTATAAATATTAGTTTTAAGTTACATTAGGAAATTTAGAGAAAATTTCATTGTATAATTTACAATGCAACATTAATATTATTTTGTTTCAAATTGTACGTTTTATATTATTTTGCTTTTTTTTATTAAATTAGGTATTTCCCTAAAATAGTAAGATTGCTTAATAGCAATCATATTTATGAATTTATGTTTTGAATATCTTTGAGCTTTTGTTGTAAGAAACAGCATGGAATGTCTTAATTTTTTATAATCGCAATTTATTTGAATTATCACAATTTAAGTTATTATGGTGTTGAATTAAAAATAATTTGGTTAAATTTAGGTGGTTTATATAGTATATATATATATATATATATATATATATATATATATATATATATATATATATAAACGATCAATTTTAATCTTTAAAAGCGTATTAAATATAAGAATCTGTATTGTTAGGAATTAATTATTTGGTTTGAATACCATTCTTTTTACTGTAAAAATGGTTTGAAAATAATATAAGTGTTTTAATAATGTTTTTTTTACATATATATTATTATATGCGAATGTATATTTTTATTGTTTGTTTAAGTATGTCACAATTAAAAATTTGCGATTATCCGGCGACCAATATAAATTTATTTTTAAAATTTTTCTTAATTTATAAAAATTAGTGGGAAATATGCAGTTTTAATTCTACGTAGTTTTATTATGTCATTTTCCACAAGTGAACCTAAAAGTGCACTCCTATGAGTTTTCTTACTATACAGTAGTAATTAAGTTTATTCTTTGTTCCAATTTATCTTAATAATGAGAAATATGAAGTAAAAAGTACCAACTTCAGATAGATATATGTGTGTGTGTAGGTGGGTGTGAGTGTATGTATGTTCCTTTTCTACTTAAGTGTTCGAATGCAATTTTAATCATCAATTACCATTTGTTAGAATATTTTGAAGAAAAAAGTCTCTAGATGTAGAAGCCGAGAAGGTGTTCACTGATCGTGGTTTCGAATATCTCCTGGTCGTAGATATTTGTATTGATTTAGAATCCACTTTAAATTGACAGAGATTAATTAGTCATTAGGTGAATAAAATGACCATGGAGTGACAAATAAACTTAACAAAATTATTTTTGTATAACCTTAGTAATTTTTTTTTGTCTTAGAGAAGTTCATTTATTTCAAATTGAAACCAAACCTGTATAAAAAATAGTCATTTATGCAAAGCTAATTTAAATTTTAAATCCAGAAAGTTTGAAATGGTCACCAGAAATTTCTGATTAAGATAATAAATAATAATTAGTTTTAGTGAAATGAGAGAGATGATTCTTATATTGTGTTACAGCATTTTTTAAATAACTTGTAGTTTTTCTAAAGATTTCAATTTTTAGAAGTTCAATATGAGTTATTGAAAAATATTTTGAAAAATTTTTATTTAATAAATAATTGCCATTTTAGTTTTAAATTTTATCTCATAACCCAGCCGCTCCATACTAGAAGACAAGCTGGTCTTGTTAATTACTGTAATAAACTCTCTAGTTATGGCCTCTGCAACAAGACCTCCATATATCTTAACAGCTGGAGTAATCATCAAAGATTAAAGAAGGACAGCCCTTTCAGTTTGGCCGTTTCTCTTCAACTACCTAATAGTAATGTTGAACCCAACTCAATACAGTGCTGCTTGAATCCTGCAGAAGGACTCCCCAGGGTTTACTTTCACTTTAACTTAAGTACTCATGTTAATAAGAAAGACTACATCCCAGAACATCTTAGACAACTGACCTTGGAAAACCTAAGCCACATTCCTAACAATGCCATCAAAATCTTCACTGACGGTAGTAAAATTGATATTCTAGCAGGTAGTGGCATATATATTGAAACCCCTCACACCAATTTGACTCTTTCTCATCGTAATCCCAATCACTGCTCTGTCTTCAGAAGTGAATTGATTGCAATAGACCTGGGACTAGAAGCTATTCTTTCTGAAGAGGATTATGGTGACCTATGGATCTTGTCTGACAGCCGTAGTTCTCTCCACCATCTTAGTAATTGGCTTCTTGTAGGCGACAAGATCAGCAACTCTATCCTGCTTAAATTAAAACTCATTTCACTTAATCATGATGTTCACTTGCAATGGATACCTTCACATGTGAATCTCCACGGGAATGAAATGGCCGATAATCTTGCTAAGGAGGGTTGCAGGATTTCAAATACTCCCTCTTCCACACTTACTTTTCTGGAGTTATACTCCCGGGAAAAATCAAAAATCTCGGAGGAGTGGAAAACACCCCCCACCCATAATTGGTACAAGGGATCAAAACCGGGTTTGTCCCTTGACCTCCCGTGTGACAGACGTACCCGGACTGTTCTCTCAAGACTTGCTAGCGGTCATATTAAGTGCCTCACTTTCAACGAGGGCAGGAAAACTTTCGTCACCTGCACCAAGTGCCAAAATCATCAGGCTTCTCCTGAGCATCTTTTGGATTGCATGGGTCTCTCTAGGGAGGATCTCTTTAGCAATCCTCTTTTAGTCTTCGACTTCCTTACAGTCAACGAACTCGTGGATCTAGTCTGACTCCGTCAGACATGGAGGATAAGCAACAACAACATCTCATAACCACTTAAATTAAAATAAATATTATGATTGTCATTCTTTGTATCACTGGTAAAATATTCCCATATATGAGTTAAGAATGATTTTTTTAAAGTACTTACTGTGTAAAGATTTTTATTAAAAAATAGTAACTTTTCAATGATTTAGAAGTAAAAATTTGCCATATTTTAGATTTTTCTGAGAAAACTCACTGAGAAATAATTGGCATTACACTTTTTTTGTCTTTCATCGATAGTAACTAATGGAGTAAATATCCAGATCTTTTTATGTATCTGATTTCTATTTGTATTAAAAATTAGGAGGTTTGCTTTTTTCACAAATTTTTATTGGTCTCCAAACTGACATCTTTAATATTCAGATTTGCATTACCATTTATAGGTTAAGCATCTAATATTTTCAAATTTAAGCTTATTTAATAATTTTAAATTTAGAAACTTAAGAATGTATTTCAATTATGTTTGGAAATGATGTGTGTTCCTTATTCTATATAGTTGTTCATATGTATTAAATAAGCATTTCTCTGGGTAACTATTAAATCAAACATAAGAGGAATTTATTGAATGAAAAATCTTCTCATTTTTAGTTTTGATGCGAAATTAAAAATTAAGTGAATATTTTCCAAAGCCACTAATGTTGACTCTTTGTACTCACTTACAAAATGTGTTAATTTTAAAATTAGAAAATAATGTAATTGGTATAAGACTTTTTTTGGGGAAAAAAACAATAATGTTAATTTTCGATTAGAATTACTTTTAAAAATAAATTTTTATTTTGGAAACGTATTTTAATCTTTAGTAAAGCAATTCATGTTTAGTTTTGTTTGTTTAGCTTGGGAATTTTGTCCTACTTCCACTCAAAGATAATTTATTAATTATATATTTTTATTTACTTTTGCTGTAATATGTGGTTAATAACTCACTCAAAGATCCATTATTTTGTCATGATTTTTGCATATATTTTTCTCATACTTAGTATCTAGGTAAAATCGAATTAATTTCTACCATTAGCTTGTCTATTGTGCTCCAGCTTCTTCGCAGACTACAGCAACTCTTTCCCTTTATCATGAGTTCAGTTTAAGCTTTTATTTCATGCTTCGTTAGTGGCCACCTAAGGGTCTCAAATTTGTGCAAAGTCTGTGTAAAAAATGTGAAGATGAATATGCCACGTCTGAGCATATCTTGAGTTTCTTGAATTTTGACTTGGAAGAGGCTTTTTGTAAGCCCCTTATTTTTTTGAATTTCCTGGCTGTTTGTGGACTTGTCGAGTTGATCTAGTATTTGAATTGAACCATCTGTGGGATTAGCAACAGTAACAAAAAAATTAGTTGTCTTTTATTAATAGTCGCTGATGGAGTAAATATCCAGATCTTTTTATGTATCTGATTTTTATTTGTATTAAAAATTAGGGGGTTTGCTTTTTTCACAAAATTTTATTGGTCTCTAAACTGATATCTTTAGTATTCAGATTTGCATTACCATTTATATCTAATATTAAGCATCTAATATTTTCAAATTTTAGCTTATTTGATAATTTTAAATTTAGAAACTTAAGAATGTATTTCAATCATGTTTGGAAATTATGTGTGTGCCTTATTCTATATAATTGTTCATATGTATTAAATAAACATTTTTCTGGGTAACTATTAAATCAAATATAAGAGGGATTTCTTCTTCTTAACTGGCGTTACAGCCCTATTCAGGCCTTAGCCTCCAATACAACCTCCTTCCACTTTTCTCGCTTCAGAGTCAAAATTTTCCATTTCTTTATCTTCATAGTCTCCAGGTCCTTTTCCACACTGTCAATCCATGTTTCTCTGGGTCTCCTCTTCTTCTCGCTATTGAATAATTTACCCTTTTTTATTCTTTTTATGATATTTTTTTCATCTCTGCGGTGTACATGACCAAGCCACCGTATTCTTTGTACTTTAATGAATCTCACTATGTCTTTGTTTCTCACTAGGTGCATTAATTCTTTATTATTTCTTTTGATCCATACACCATTTTTAAGCCTTGGTCCATAGATTTTCCTTAAAATTTTACGTTCAAAAAATTCTAATATATTCCGAGTCCCTTACATTCAATGTCCATGTTTCTCCAACACATGTAACGATTGGTCTAATAACGGTTTTATAGATTTGGAGTTTTGTTTTTCGTGATATCAATCTATTATTGAATAACTTTTTATTTGTGTAGAAAGAGCTCTATTACCAGCTTGCACTCTCTCACATATTTCATTTTGTAGGCTATTGCCGTTGAAAATAAAAGTTCCAAGATACTTGAATTGTGACACTCCTTCAAAATTTTTACCCTCGATTTCAATACTTCTTGGTTCCCTTCTAGATTCGTTGGGCGATATTATCAAATATTTGGTTTTGCTTTCGTTGATTTGTAGACCAACATTGTTGGCTCTACTTTCCAGCTCTCTATAACATTCCTTTAAAATCCTTTCATTTCTTGAGATGATCACAATGTCATCAGCATATTCACAAATTTGGCTGGATTTATGGTAGATTGTACCTCTTTGTGTGCAATTGGCTCCATAGCAGTATGTAGAGCTAGATTGAATAGTGTATCCGAAAGTCCATCACTTTGTCTCACACCTTTGTTAAATGCAAAGGTATCACTCATTTTGCCGTTGATCTTAACCTTGGCTTTCGAGTTTTCCATCGTCATCCTTATCAATCTGGTTAATTTCTTTGGTATATTCATTCCTGAAAGTTCTTCAAGTAGCCTTTTTCTATTTATACTGTCAAATGCTTGACGAAAGTCAATAAACAGAAAATGCAAATCAATATTGTGTGATAAGAGGAATTTATTAAGTGAAAAATCTTCTCATGTTTAGTTTTGATGCGAAATTAAATGAATATTTTTCAAAGTCACTTATGTTGACTTTTTGTACTCGCTTACAAAATGTGTTCCTTTTCAGCTTAGGGTAATAATGTAATTGGTGTAAATCTTTTTGAGATAAACAAGATTGCTGATTGACAGTTAAAATTTCTTTTAGAAATGAATTTTTATTTTGGAGACTTGTTCTGATCATCAAAAAGATCAATTATTTTTGCGTATTTATTTCTAAATGATTTTGCTGTGATTCTTGCAGATATTTTTCTCATACTTAGTATCTGAGTAAAATAGAAATGATTAATTTATTAAATTGAAAACGTACTTATATAACTTTTCTGTTTTATTGTTTATAAGCAATGTATTCCTGTTCATTTCATTAATAATATAATTTCTTATATTTTGATCTGTAATTTTTAATTTCAATATGTTATACGGAAATTGGTAGAAACTGATTTTAAAACGAAAAGCTTTAGTTATTGTATTTGTATGGCTGGAGCATGTAAACACCAATTTACATTTACTTACTATATTTCAATTACTTTAAACGTTTCAAAAACTATCTAGATTAATAATATTTAAACTAATATTTTTATCATTAAAATTATCTGTACTTCATATGTGACTCTTATAAAATATAGGTGCTATTCAAAAATGTGTTTACTTGAAAAATTATTAGACTAGGTTTTTTGTTTGGTTGTACCTTATTTTAATATGAACTAATGGCGTAAAAACTATTAAGATTTAATATTTTAATATATTATAAAAATAAATATTTGGGAAAGAATTATGAATCAAATATCAAATCCATAAAACCATATAATATGAAATTTTACATATCATATTCATTAAGATACGCAGCTTACAAAGAAAGACAATATCATGGTGATTCAACGCTGATATTGCCATGATTTGGCAATATCAGCGTTGAATCATCATAGTGTGTCATTTTTTATTCTTACTTATATGGTGTAGAATTTTATGAAAAACAGCTTCTAAATATAATTCCCGTTTATAAAGTATAGAAAATTAAAAGTGGTGTGGAAAAGTGAATATAATAGAAAAAAAGGAATGTCAGCCGAGAGTAGGATCTTGAGTTGTGAGATTATAATTTACTTTATTATACTTCTAATATGGTTCATTTAACCACACCGTTGCACTACTCTCCTGCAGGAGTATAACCTCCTTCGTCTTTGAGTTTGTTTATGTTGATGCCTGAGAGTTTCTCTGTTCCCAGCTCAAAAGAGCTCTACCAAGACTCCTCTGCTTGAAAGTATTTTGAACCACGATATTTAGTATATTGGTTTTATGTGGTTATTTTCACGCACTTATTATCTTATGCCGTTAAAAATTTTAAGCTGCCTTAATATGTCACTTCAGGAATTATAATATTTATTTTCCAAACGAGCCTTTTCGAAAGATTCTTAAAAAATAAATCTGAATTTATAATTGTGAAATAGCAGGTAAAATGAGTTATGTTTAACTAACCGTAAAAATTTTTCAACACTCATTGCATAGGTCCCGTGCTATATAATTCATACCAATTTTCATATGAAAGTAGAGCTAATCATTTTCACATGTGTTATTTAATAAAACCTAGAAGTTATGTTATAGGATCTTCAGCGTCACTCCAGGGGTCCTTCTGATGTAATCAAATCCATGCACTCATGCAACGGAACTTGAGCTTCACTCCACGGGGTCCCTGATGTGGAATCAGACCCGTGATCTCATGCAACGGAACTTAAGCTTCACTCCACGGGGTCCCTGATGTGGAATCAGACCCGTGAGCTCATGCAACGACACTTGAGCTTCACTCCATGGGGTCCCTGATGTGGAATCAGACCCGTGAGCTCATGCAACGACACTTGAGCTTCACTCCACGGGGTCCCTGATGAATCAGACCCGTGAGCTCATGCAACGACAATTGAGCTTCACTCCACGGGGTCCCTGATGTGGAATCAGACCCGTGAGCTCATGCAACGGAACTTGAGCTTCACTCCACGGGGTCCCTGATGTGGAATCAGACCCGTGAGCGCATGCAACGGAACTTGAGCTTCACTCCACGGGGTCCCTGATGTGGAATCAGACCCGTGAGCTCATGCAACGACAATTGAGCTTCACTCCACGGGGTCCCTGATGTGGAATCAGACCCGTGAGCTCATGCAACGGAACTTGAGCTTCACTCCACGGGGTCCCTGATGTGGAATCAGACCCGTGAGCTCATGCAACGAGACTTGAGCTTCATTCCACGGAGTCCCTGATGTGGAATCAGACCCGTGAGCTCATGCAACGACACTTGTGCTTCACTCCACGGGGTCCCTGATGTGGAATCAGACCCGTGAGCTCATGCAACGGAACTTGAGCTTCACTCCACGGGGTCCCTGATGTGGAATCAGACCCGTGAGCTCATGCAACGGAACTTGAGCTTCACTCCACGGGGTCCCTGATGTGGAAACAGACCCGTGAGCTCATGCAACGGAACTTGAGCTTCACTCCACGGGGTCCCTGATGTGGAATCATACCCGTGAGCTCATGCAACGGAACTTGAGCTTCACTCCACGGGGTCCCTGATGTGGAATCAGACCCGTGAGCTCATGCATCGGAACTTGAGCTTCACTCCACGGGGTCCCTGATGTGGAATCAGACCCGTGAGCTCATGCATCGGAACTTGAGCTTCACTCCACGGGGTCCCTGATGTGGAATCAGACCCGTGAGCTCATGCAACGACACTTGAGCTTCACTCCACGGGGTCCCTGATGTGGAATCAGACCCGTGAGCTCACGCAACGGAACTTGAGCTTCATTCCACGGGATCCCTGATGTGGAATCAGACCCGTGAGCTCATGCAACGACACTTGAGCTTCACTCCACGGGGTCCCTGATGTGTAATCAGACCCGTGAGCTCATGCAACGGAACTTGAGCTTCACTCCACGGGGTCCCTGATGTGGAATCAGACCCGTGAGCTCATGCAACGACACTTGAGCTTCACTCCACGGGGTCCCTGATGTGGAATCAGACCCGTGAGCTCATGCAACGACACTTGAGCTTCACTCCACGGGGTCCCTGATGTGGAATCAGACCCGTGAGCTCATGCAACGACACTTGAGCTTCACTCCACGGGGTCCCTGATGTGGAATCAGACCCGTGAGCTCATGCAACGACACTTGAGCTTCACTCCACGGGGTCCCTGATGTGGAATCAGACCCGTGAACTCATGCAACGGAACTTGAGCTTCACTCCACGGGGTCCCTGATGTGGAATCAGACCCGTGAGCTCATGCAACGACACTTGAGCTTCACTCCACGGGGTCCCTGATTTTCAATCAAACCCGTGAGCTCATATAAAGATATTGCTGAACTTTACTCAATAAAGTACCTGAGTGTTCCGACCTTTACTGGTAGAAAGCGATTATCCCTATAAATTTTTCTTCGCATCTTGATTAACATTTTGTGTACTTGGTACTCAGCTGTTTTCTTATACATTTTTGAGTATTTTTCATTCTTACTTAAAATTTAATTTAACCTAATAATATATAAGTTTCTGCTTCTATTCTTAGCTTAAGATGTAAATAAAATTGATAAAAATTGCAAAGTTATTATTTTCTCAAGGTTGGATTTCTATATTTAATTAATGAAATATAATTAAACGGTATCTCTAAAATTTGTTTAAAATCAGATTACTGATTAAATAAGATGCAACCACCTCCAACCTTTATTTCAGGATATATTCTTAAATTAACTCTGAAAATCTTAAATTTTTACACTAAATTAAGTAAATTCAGCAATAACTTTAGGTTCTGTAACTCTTGATATCATGCGGTTGATGAATGCTGATTTTAGACTTCAAAAATAATTATTTTTACTTTAAAATCAAAAGTAATGTTTAAATGTTTATCCTAGTAAACTTACCAAGTGTATTTCTTTCTTTCGGCTCTAAAAGATACAGAAAATCACTTAAAAATTAAATTATATCCTCAAAAATTAATTTTTAAATTTATTATAGTACAATATGCACATCATGTATCAGAATATTCATTAATTTATGTTTTAAAATGCTGAAGATTATTCACAAAAAAGTTTTTATACATAAAATATTTTTCAAAAAATGTAAGTTGTTTTGATACTTTGAATAAATAAAAAAAAATTAAAATATATTTTTATATTCATTTGCATTTCTAATTCAATTTTACTTGACTATTACTTAATATATTATACAGTTTTCAGTTGCAAAAAAAATATACTAGTAAATATTTTGCTATAAAAATTTCTTTACTGAATTCAAAATAATGTAAATAAATGTATATACATAAGATATTTATGGAAAACGTATGAAGTTGACTTTATTGGTTTTTATAGAGTAAAAAATTTAGTTCATGTGCATATGTTAAAAAATTTAATTTCGACCTCAGATCTTTTAAATCAAAGTTAAAAGTGATTGACAATTTTCAGTTAGATAATTAACTTCCCAATCAATGCAACAAAAAGTTTTGAATAAGGAATTCGGAAAAAAAGAATTGAATAATTATTTATCATTACTTTAATTTTGTATATCAAGTGTATTACATAAGAAATTATAAATATCAATTTGATTAATTTATGCATACTACGTAGGTTAATTAATTTTATAAAATGAGATACCCTGAAATATATTTTTATTTATGAAATAATGGATAAAATAGAATGAACTGCATATTGTATGCGTTTTTATTAGTCAATATTTTTACTTTAATCGTTGCAATTTTTATTTTTAATGATAAATTGACTTTAAATTATAGCTCAGAACTTTACTATGTTCAGGAAACAGGCGTAATTAAAATGCAAAGCATTTTATTATGTAGTTTGTTCTTTATTTTATCTTAATAAATTCATGAAATTTACTATCATTACTTTTAATAGTGATAATTATAATAACTATTATTATTGTTTTTATGTGCGTGAGAGTGATTTGAACCGGTAGTTTTAGTTAAAAGTTCAACATATCTGCTTTGACAGAGCAATTTTCGAGTGAAAAACCACTACATCCTAGGGCTAGGGAAAGAGAAGGGTTGCTCCCTAAAACTGTCACCTAAATGCTCCCAAAAACTGTCACCGGAAATAGCCGTTGATGACGTAGTCAGGCATCGAAGGTGAATAAGCTGCCTGGAGTTTCTAAGCAAAATACTTATTTCTTATTTTTAAGTTCATTTTGTTTTCAATCAGAGAATGAAAAAAAACTACAAATGCCTCTCAAATATTTAGTAAATTTGCAATTATTATTTAATAAACCCAAAAAAATTATTATTAATATTGAAATTAACTTAAAATTGTATAACCAATATAAAAATATATTTACCTATTAGCTTCAGTTTATATTGATTTTTTGATTATTGACCTATTTCTTGTTTTTTGTTGAGCTTTATTATGAGATACTATCAATGCATTTCTATTTAAATACCTAATTCATATAAATGTTCTCAAGCGACAAAAAAGTTTAATTGCCTTTCGATTTACAGTTGGAATAGATGACTGTTTTCATTTCTGTTGTTGTTGTTACTAATGGCACTTGGACAAGCCAAGCTCGCTATGTATGCGAATTTAAGTCAATTGGGAGTGTCTTTCGTTTTAATCAGAGCACCATGAAGGTGAAAGTACGACATTGCTCTACACACATGCCATAAGTACCCGTTTATAGGGTAGGCAACCATTCACACCTCATTTATACAAGGAAAGGACAAAGACAGGATAGATTGAGAGATAAAGTACATCCATGCCCGAACCGGGATTCGGACCCAGGACCTCCTTATCCGCAGTCAGGCACGCTGACCACTAGACAAGTTGGTCAGTGTTTCATTTACTAATGTTGCTATGACATTTTTTCCTTTAAAAAATGTGTCGCCATGAAATTTGCGAAACATTATGTCCATTTGCTTTATAGTTTCCATCCATGCTTTTGTTGGAACAATAAGTACCCCAGCAGAAATTATATTAATCCACTCGGAATGATGGTATATATCGACTGAATTTCTTGATATAGCTCCAAGTGAATTAATTATCTTTTATTTTATAAGCAATATAACCTGTCACCTAAACCATAGCTTCTTTTTCAAATGGAGATATATCACAATTTGGATTGGAAGAGGCAAGTTCATTTTCCCAAGATAAAGGTAAGGGATTAATTAAGAATTCACGATTTAATTCATCATCTTGAGAATCAAAATAATTGATAATTTCTTCACGTTCTTTTACATTAAATGCAGAGTCTAACATTTCACTTGTTAAATAAACGTCTGGTCCATTTCCTAAAGGGTTTACTTTCGGTGACAAATTAGATAATTTATTTGTGAGCAATATTTTTTCAAGCGAATAATTACTTCAGAAGGAGAAGGATGGTCATTGAATCTCCCGAGACCTCTAATTTGGCTGAAGAGGCTTTCGAGTGCATCTTGAGTAAGTCTACTTGTCAAAATATAAGATACATTTATAGAATTTAAGTCTTCATATAATCCATAAAGAGAATGAATTGAAACAATAATCCCTTTCTGAAAAGGCAAAACCGATTTTTTTCCAAATGCGCGTAAATTGAAAACTTCTTCCTTGATTGCGTTTAAAGTTTCTTTTTGAGTATCAAATATTTTTGCTCTCCAAATATAGCTTTTAAAGGCTTGTTACGGGTAGGTATTGGTACGGAGCTGTTCATAATATCAAATAAATTATCGATTAATGAAAAAAATGCAGCCACTTTAGTATTTCCAGTGAAATGTATTATAGCTTTAGCAGTAGTTTCCGAAAATAAAGTCTTTGCAGGTGTAACCTTTTGTCTTTCATTTCCTTTAACAGTTAGAAATTGGGGCTTCAGTTTATTTCAAATTTTTATTTCCTCGACATCTTCATTCAATATCGCATATAATATTCTAGAATTTATTACTGTACCGTCACGCAAAACTAAACCACTATCTAAAAAATGGTTCCTCAATAACTTGATATAATGAGGCATATCAGCGAAAACCCATATCTTCCTTGAATTTTTTGAAGGATGAAAAAACGATTTGTCTATAGCCATTTTGAGTTCTAAGGTATGACACCCGCCAAGATCCGAAATTTTTGCTCGAACTTGAACACTAGTGAATTCAACTTTTTCTCTATTACAGAAAATAAAAGTTTTTTATTCATTTTACAGTCGAAATCAAAAAATATTGTCTGTTTCCACGGGAAAATTAATCCTATCAATAAAATAACTTGAACTTTACAAAATGGGCCTAATATTTCATCCAATGATGAGTCGTAACACAATTTCGAATCTATGAATGGAGTCAAAGCTCAAAGAACATATTTTTTTACATCACTGTTTCGCAATTTTTTTAATCAATAACATTACATCTTTAAGAATTCCAGGCATACAACTAAACTTGGAACACCATCTTTTCAAAGTACTTGTACTTGGCATATTTAATCCCATTTTACTTCACCAAAAATCGTAAGATTTTGAAGATAATCACCGAATCAAAATACATTTTGAAATAGTGTCAGATGGCCATTTAGTTTTTAATTTATTTTCTTCATCTTCACACTTATAAGGGAATAAATTATTTATCCCATCTTCCTAAGTGTAACGTTCTCCTCTTGAAGTAATTTTATTTTCGTTTTTAATTTTTGTATTTCATTTAAAAGCAATTTTTTATTTGATTTCAATCGTTTAATTATTCTTGTTGTCGAAGTTCGATTTCTTGTTTGTTCACTTTTAAGGAATTTCACTTATTTTCTCCACATAATATTCTTTTTTTTCAATTCTTCTATATTTTTTTAAATATTCATTGCATTTAAGGCATTTAATGTCACCATTACATTGATTTTTTTTATCACATAATTTATGTGGACTCAGACACTCAATTCTTACAATAGCTTCTACTAATCTTCTTCTTTTCGTTTGTCTCTGTTCTCTTGGAGTATTTCGAATTATGCTTAAAGCTGGTAATTTAAGATTAGGCAGAACCGTCGGTTTTAATATTTTTCTCTCTGGCAAACCAAGTAGTCGATTTTGCATAGCTTCCATATATTCATTCAAATCAAAATGCTCACTGCACACTCTAGCATTCTTGATGTTGATGTTGTCACTTCTTCAACATCATAGCACCCATTCCTTCGAAAGCATTTTATTTTCCTTTGGAAATCGATGAAATATTATGTGTTTTCCTTTTGTATTTGGATATGTATTTGAACACGTAGCAACAGCACACGATGTCATGTTTTCCTCTTTAAAAATACTCTTGCTTAAAATGAAAACATTAACATTAAACAAGCCAAAATGAAAAAGAAAGCTGTGATCATACACAGGCTAGCATAGAGAATGCCAACCAGTCGATGCCCAGTGACGCCCCTCTCCGGTGACAAGGCGGCAGGCGACACCTCAAAGCAATGAGCCAGCTCTTCTGTTTTTCCCTAGCCCTGACTACATCCAATGTTCCTTCGTTTTTATTTGTTTCGGTCGCCTATTTCATTTAAAGTACTTACCGACTCTTTAATGAAGCTCAATATGTACTTTCATCATCAGCACAGACTTTCTGATATTGCAATTGGAAGTTTAGATAAAATATATGTAAATCACATAATTTCACAATGGTTATACCAAACGAAAAAAAATGAAATAAGTTGCTGCCATTTTGTGATAAAACAATGCGGCTTAGATGGAAAGGTACAGGATTCGATTCCAGCCACAGTCGAGCAACGGGAGAATGTTTTGTCACCGCGCACTGGACATTCTAATGTCCTACTCTAATGGATTTTTAACGCTGCTTAAATTAATTTCCACGTAAGGACTTTCTATGAATAGTAGCCCGTATTCACGTTTTATGGGGGGGGGAACAGGAAAGTTCAAGTGTCCACCTCGACAGACTTGCATGCAGCGGTGGCAACTTAAAATCCATCTCTTGCTGTTTCATGCTTGCTGGGGCCGAGCTGGCAGTCGAATGGTTAGCGCTCTTGCCTTCGGTTCAACAGTTCGTGGGTTCGAATCCCACCTTGGACATGGATGTTTGTAGTGGTTCGGAATCTACTTTAAACCGTAAGTCCCGGTTTAATTAGCCCTCGGGTGCATAAAATGACCGTTGAGCGACAAACAAACAAACCAAACATGCTTGCTGGGATCGGAACCAAGATCTTTCCCTCTAAAAAGCACTGTCCTACCATTTGACCACGGTGAGGCCGTATGTGTACTTTATTGTCATTGTTAATTGTAACGATTGTTGCATGAGAGGGTGCTCCTTTTCATGTTTTTCCTTGTATATATTTTCGTTTTCTTTTATGCTTTTGCTTGTTAGTGTGTAGTATTGCGCGAAAATAAAAATGAGCGAAAATTGAAGGGTGTTTTATTTAGGTCTATAACTGCTCTATTCCTCTAATTTAGAAATATGTTTTGTGTAAACATTTCTGGTGTTAGATGTGGAGTGTCAGTAACTTTCTGGTGTTCTTAAGGTATGTGAATTTGGAGATATTTTAACCCCCCCCCGAATGATGTGTTTCGTTTTTCCTTTGTCAACGTTTAGGGTCACTTTTGAAGTGTTTGTAGTGTGTAGTATTTTGACCCAAATTTTTTGTGTAATAGTTTGCAAGTAAAATGGAAGAAATTTGGATGTTTTAGTGAGTGGTTATGTTTCATTTCTAGAGTGATGTGCAGTGAGATATTTCTAGCTAGTGAATTCATATGAATTAAATATACTACTCATTTTTGTGGTAAATTTCTAATGATATTTTTAATATAGTTTTTGTGTTTCTCATTGTGCTTTCTATGTTATTAGATTTGCTTTTCACGATGAGTAACATAAGGGCCTTAAGAAAAGATGAGTTAATACTCGTAGCTGAAGGGTTAGGATTAAGTGTTCATAGCGGTGCTAAATTAATTGTGAATTTTAAATATTAATTGAAAATTCGGATATACATAAAAGTGATACAGAATTTGTAAATAATGTAAATGATAATATTCATGAAGATAAAAGAATAATTAGGGAACGAGAAAAATCAGAAAGCCAAATATAAAGAAAGGTATAGCTCTAAGTGAAAACTCAGATTTAGATTTGAATATAAATATTGAACATTTAATATAAAAAGTGTAAAAGCTTTAACAGTTTCAATACCAAATAAAGCTGAGTCATTTAATCCTTTTTATTCAATCTATTGAGAAGGCTTTCAGTACAAAAAAGTTCTGAAATATATAAAATCTCTGAAATTTTATTAAATATTTTAGGAGAAAAGGTTAATAAAATTGAATGGTCTATGTAAAAGAAGATCTTAACAATTACGATAAACTTAAATCTACACTGATGTGCAAAACTTAAGCAACAGGTGGTTTTTGTAACATAACTTCACGAGAAATCATCTGAGGGACACGAAATTCAGACATGAGACACAGCATTTTGTACTTAAAGGATGACGAAAGCATAGTTAAATAAATACAATGCATACAGAATGGAATCAAACAAAAATAGGCTTTATTGAACTCACAGTATCCCTGCATAATTTGATCTATCCAAGAGGAACAATAACCAACAGATGTACCTTAGTATGATATATGCCCTTCCCTTACTGCAATGGTTGCTTCGCACTGTTTCCCCAAACTCAGCACCAGATTATCCAGCAATTCTTGCGGTAAGAGTGCCCATTCCTCAATCAGCATCTGTTTCAGTACCTGCGTGTTCCCCGGGGGATGCAATCACGCCGCAATGCGTCTCTCCAAAGCATCCCACACATGTTCTATGAGATTTAAATCAGGGGAGTACGCTGGCCAAGCCATTCGGGTGATGCCTTCACTTTCCAGTAGCTGCTGAACAGCATGAGTCCAATGTGGCCGTGCATTGTCACCCATAAAAATGAAATCTGCTCCAATGACACCTCGGAACAGACGCACATGGGGAAGGATTACCTCCTGACAGTAGCGATCTCCGGTTACAGAACCTCTGTCGAAAACGTGAAGCTCAGTCCGCCCGTTCAGCATAATGCCTCCCTAGACGAGAGCTCCAGGACCACCAAAACTTTCTCTTTCCGTTCTGTTACTGGGTTGAAACCATGTCCCAACCTCTCTCCCAATCAACTGGCGTTGAGAATCTTGTGGCACTGAAACGACTCTCATCTGTGAAGAGGACGCGACTCCATTGATCAGATGTCCAGTTTTTGTGCTCTTTGCACCACTCTAAACGGTGCCGCCTATGACGAGCTACTGATTATAGGAGCGAAATCTGCTATTCGCAAAGAATTAAGTCTAAAATGGCCAGAGTGATTAACACTTACAAAGATGATGATGGTATGGGAAGAGTTGTGAACTTGAAAATTGTGCATTGGGTTGACTAAAAATACCTATACGTAAATTGGTCAAACTTCCTATAAGTGAAAATTGATTTTTATTCTTCATTTTAAATTTTATAATTTCAGTAAAAAGTAAGAATTGTATATTTTGAATTATATAATTGAAGGTATTGTATTAATATGTATATAAATACAATACCTATTTTTTAATTTTAAAATTAAAATAAATTTTAATTTTAATCTTTCCTATTTTGATGACGCTTTCATGGGGCCCCAGGTATTAAATGTAATGATTATTCCCAAGAGATGGCGCTCTTTTATGTTTTTTTCTTGTATATATTTTCGTTTTTTTTTTTTTTTTTTTTAAAGCATGTTTTTTTTTGTTAGTGTATAGTATTGCGCAAAAATGAAAATGAGCGAAAATTGAAGTGTGTTTTATTTAGGTTTATTACTGCTCTATTGCTCCAATTTAGAATTATGTTTTGTGTACACACCTTCTTTACATTCATCAAAATAATTTTGCTCACATTAGGAATTTGTTGTTTATTACATTCAAAGAGATATAGAAAAGACACCATAAAAAGCACAGCAGTAGCTCATTAGCATTTATTTTGTCTAAAGCTGCCGCACAACTTTAGAAAATAACAGTTTTTGAAGTAGCATTAGAGCCATCATAAATCAGTCTATTTTTTTCCGCAAATAATAAAAACCTTTGTAACATCATTGTTTCAAATTTCTTTTTAGTCATCATTAATTTATATCATTTAAAAAGTTTGTACTTTTTTGTAAAGCGTGTTAGCAATTTATAAAGCATTGGAATTAATTAATATAAGCAGTTTTAATTTTTGTCTCAAAATTTAATTTCAAAAGAATACATAAAATATTACCTTTTGTAGACATTTACGTGTAATTGTTTAAAAATCATAAAATAATCAACCATTTATAAAATCTCAAGTTATGACATGAAAGACATCAAAAATAAACAGAATAAAAAAAGGTTAGAAAAATGAATTGTGTGTATGCACTGGACATACACTGTAAACTATGTTTCTGTTATCTTATTATCATCAAACATATCGAATTCAAAGAAATAATTTATTGAAATAAAAGTCAAGATTAAATATTAAACAAAGAAGAATAATTTTATTGATTTCATATTTTTAAAAGCTGTTTCCAGATTATAATTTTCTTGTGTTTTTCTGTTTTATTTATAGAGATACATTTCAAGAATATGTGAAACTATCATTTCTTTCAAACGTATATAATTAAGGGGCCCTATTTTAAAATCTTCGACTAATATAAATCCATTCCAGAAAACTAAATAATTTAATTTTTTCCACATAAAAAAGGCATTTATAATACGTTATTTTTAAAACTTCATATTAATCTCCAGTTCATAGGAGTGAATATAACTATAAGTATAAACAAAAGAACATTATTTTAAATTATTTCTTCAACTTCATTCAGCGTTAGTAAGAGTAAATCTTATCAATATTACTTTAGTTAAATAGAAAGTTAAAATTAAAACAGTACAATTTATTTTTTATAGTATGAAAATATGAAGAAACATTTTCGGAATCTATTTGATTTTTACGGTTGATTTTGGTAATATATAATTTACGGTTTAAAATCAAAAATAGTATATTCTGCAGGAATTTATTCGTATGCTTATTTCACATAGGCAATCTTGAGCATATTCATAAATTACTAAATAGTGAAATTAATCCCTATAGTAGAGTACGTTTATTATATTGTTGTCAATCTTTTTAATACGCTGTTAATATGACTACGCTGTAATAAATATGATTAAACGAGTCCTTACTTTTATGTTTAATAACTAAGTTAAGCTCTCAAGTGTTCCCCTGCCTCTTTCGATTTGTTATTTTGGGTGTAAAACTCCATGAAGAAAATCTTGAGTCAATAGCTAATTTCTAAAAAAAAAAAAAATTATAATAAATTTCGTTTTTTATCCAAATTATTTTTTTTCAGAAAGCTATGCATACATTTTTAACTGGATGTCCGCGAAAGTTGCCGAGCTTGCGAACCTTAATCTATTATATTGCTGAATATGCGAGATTAATATTTAGCGTCATTTAATTTGTTAATGACTGCTAAAATGAAGTCGACAGCAATATCCCAGTTTATTTTTCAGTGAATGCAATACTTTTTTTCTGTGTTAATGTCTATAATTCGTATCTATTATTCAAAAATGACTCCAAATTTAAAAAAGGTAATACAAATTTAGTGACAGTAAAACAAATAAAATAAAAGTAATCTGAAAATAAAACACTATACTGATAAAATGTGTTGCTAGCCTTGAAAATAAAAGTTCTTTCAGGATAAATGCAAAATTGATGTGGAAAAGTGTAGCAAGTCTTGAAACAAATGTACCTCCAGGAAGAATTCAGTGAGTCAAGGTAGCTGACGGTTAAAAAATATGATGTCGGAGAACCATTTGAGATAGTTAAATAGCGTATCCTATTGCTTCTTATCTATTTTAGGTCCTCTTCATAACAGGTAAATTTATCCTAGATATTTCATGAAATAACTAGGCAAGTCAGTTGAAGTATATGAAACTATTAAGTTCTACGATTTAACTAAGTATGCTATAGAATATGGACCACTCGATCGTTGAAGTATGAAATAAGGCACGCGAAATTTCTTTAAACCAGTTCTTGCTGCTTTAAATAATTTGAGTAGCTCATTTTGCTTTACAGTGATGTGTACATATGTACGCTATACTTCAGTGCTTTTAAGAGTATAATTTAATCGAAGTATCTATGTTAGTGTTTCCCATTTTGATTTATTCATTTCTTCCTTTCTGTTTAACTAACGAGAGCAATATGATTAATAATAAATTATGTCTCGTATGCTTTTCCATATGCCGACCGATGGCTGAGTGGTTAGCGCTCCTGACTACTGAGCTGTGGGTCCCGGGTTTGAACCCCGGTTCGGGCATGGATGTCACTTCCTCTCTGTGTTTCTCTATCCTTTCTTCTGTGATGATGAATGAACGTGGCCCACCCTATAAACGGGTTTGTGTGGTATGACGCGGGTAGCGCTACTCGTCTCCGTGACTTGGTTCACAGGTGCCCGCTGGGTAACGACAAATGAGTAGCAGTTTCTGACCTTGTTGTGGCGTAGGGTTCAACCCTCAAGTGCCCACCGTTGGAAAAAAATGCTTTTCTATATTATTTATCAACTAATCAGCCGTAATAGTCATAAAATGAATTAGGTCCACCACACAAAATATTCTGTCCATTTTTGGAATAAAACAAAATACAAATGTTTCGTAACATCAATAAACTTTATTGAATAATATAAATGCCATCATTATTCATGATTTCTTGCCAGCATGATGGCAATTTGCATATCCTATTTTTAAAAAATGTCTTATCTCTAGAGGCCAAAAATTGAAACAATGCTTGACTGACATCTTCATTTTTTTCCCTTTCAAAAAATTCTGCAATTACATAAACAAGTGATAGTCGAAGGATGATAAGTCCAGAGAAGATGGTGCATGGGACAGATTTTCCTAATCTAGATCTGAAATTTTTTCAGGAGGTTTCATTTTTCTAGATAATCGAGTAGCCAAGGGACGTTGGCCAGCGGCAAATGAATAAAATCAAATTCCGGGGATTTTTCAGCTATCCAACTGTTTGGGACAACAAAGTCTCGTCTTCCTCTAGAAAAGATACCACTGCATATGTACGCCTAAATTAAATGTAAATGTGTAATTTATTCAAATCATAATATTCCTGGCAGTATCTTATGTTCAAATTACTCAAATAAGTATAAAAACGAGCGAGACATCACTGTTTTACAGCTTAAAAAACTTTGTAATAGAAACAAATTTTGAAAATTAAGTACAGTAAGACCCCGCCTAGCGCTGTTTCGTTTAACGCTGTTTCAGTTTAGTGCTCTTTTATTTCAACCCGGGGATTTCCCGAAAACGCTCGCAGCATACGATGATTCCCCGAAATATTATGCAGCGATAGGTTTCAAATACAAATCCGAAAGAGTGTACTTGTATTTCTTGTTTGGTGCGGTATTGTACAGACATATTTTTATTATTGGAAACATTTGTTGACATTATTGTAAGTAGGTATTAATTTACATATTTAATACTATATTACAGTGTCAAATATTTTGATCTTTAGTTTTTATTATGGGTGAAAATGAAAAAGAAAAGAAAGCAACCAGAAAAAGCATTTCACTCAAAACTAAAATGGAAGTGATTAGAAGATTAGATTCTGGTGAACGTCAAACTCTAATTAGTGCTTCATTGAATTTACCATTTCAACAATGAGGACCATCATGAAGAATAAAGAAAAAATACTGTTATCGGCAACTACAACTACGTCAAGCTCTGCAACTAGAATTACCCGTTCTAGAAATAATATCATAGAGGAAATGGAAAAACGACTGTCTATATGGATTAACGACGAAATAGACCGTAATATGCCATTAAGCCAATCTATCATAATCGAAAAAGCTAGAAGAATTTTTAATTACATTCAGGCTGAGACAATTGACACAAGTGAAACTTTCGTTGCTAGTCGAGGATGGTTTAATAGATTTAAACATCGAAATAACCTTCACAACATAAAGATTACAGGAGAAGCAGCAAGTGGTGATACTAAAGCGGCGGCTGAATTTCCTGCGATAATAAAAAAAATAATCGAAGAAGAAAACTATCCTCCAGAATTGGTTTTTAATGTTGATGAAACAGGCTTGTTTTGGAAAAGAATGCCGAAACGGACATTTCTATCCCGTGAAGAGAAACGGGCACCAGGATTTAAAGCTGCAAAAGATCACTTAACCCTTCTACTAGGTGTTAACGTAAGCGGAGATTTTAAATTAAAACCATTACTTATTTACCATTCCAAAAACCCAAGAGCGATGAAAGGCATATCTAAATCAACTTTACCTGTAATTTGGGAGTCTAATAAAAAATCATGGATAACTGCGAAAATTTTCCAGGATTGGTTCACTGAACATTTCTGCCCGTCTGTTAAACGTTATTGCGAAATTAAAAAACTTGAACAAAAAGCACTTCTGTAAATTGATAATGCTCCAAGCCACCCAACAAATTTATCAAACTTAACAACATGCATTCCAGTCGAAGTGGTTTTCTTGCCACCTAACATAACTGCCTTAATTCAACCAATGGACCAAGGCGTTATATCAAATTTTAAGGCTTATTACTTGCGGCGAACCTTTAAGCAAATGTTTGAAAAAACAGACGGAGAAGAGAACCAGTCCATAAGAGAATTTTGGAAAAACTACAACATCGTGGATGCTGTAGAAAACATAGGCCTTTCTTGGAATGAGGTAACAGAAAGATCTTTGAAAGGAGTATGGAAGAATATTTGGTCGGATTTAAGTAAGAGCGATGACGTTGGACACTCTCTCGATGTGGATGAAATAGTGGAAGAGATAGTGAAATTAACGAAGCAAACCGGTTTTGAAGGGTAAATGTGGAAGATGTCGAAGAAATAATTCAAGAAGCAGCAGCTAGTCTTTCTAATGATGAGCTCAAGGAATTAACTGAACAAGAAGAAAACAAAAATGTTGACAGCAGTGATTCAGAAGAAGAGCAAAAAGAACTTTCGATGGCGTTTGTAAAAAGGAGTTTGTCTACCATAACTGAAATAATGGATCAATTCATTGAAAATGATCCGAATTTTGACAGGAGCTCAAAAGTAAGACGTGGTGTTAGAGATGCTATATCCGTTTATGAAGAGCTTTTAAGAGAACGACGCAAAAGAAAAAAGCAAACAACATTAGATGCTTTTGTCTTAAAAAGGCAGAACACTGAAAACGCGGAAGGCTAACTAAATATGACTGACTAAGAATTTTATTTGTTTTTTTTAAGAATATTCGTTTTGTTATTTATATTTTGTTTTTATTTTTGCAAGAAATAATAATGTGATATTAATTTGGGCTTTAAGAAATAAATGTTTGGTTTTATTTTTATTAAAAAAACATAATTTTTAAATTTAATACCTAACCAATTTCCTAGCCATCTTCCCCTAACCCCAATATTTACATGTAAAGATAGCCTCGTTTAACGCTGTTTCGCATTACGCTCTACTTTGATGGAACGTATCCCCCGCGTTAAGCGGGGTCTTACTGTATTCATTTCAAGATTCAAAAATAGTCGACGTCAATAAATTGGAGAAGACTGATATTTACACCTGATAACAAATATTAAGCTCTTGCAAACTGAACCATTTATTTTTATTTTTTAAGTTTTTGTCTGGTTTCTTTAATAAATGATTGCATGTATAATTGTTTAAGAAATTATGGTAACATAAACAAATTAACTGCATAGAGAATTTTATGATATATTGTATTCAGTGGAGCCAAGACACACACACGTTTTCTCTTCTCAAAGTCTGATTTTAAAGAAATGTTTGCATCAACAATTTATATTAAGAGAAGATAATATTTAGAAATATACTGAATTAAAATAATTTGATCGCAAGTCAACAGATAAATATTACTCGTTTGTATAATTAGTTTTGAAATCGAATCATTTTATAGAAATCTTACTTGTTAAAATCTCTCTCTCTCTCTTTCTGGTATTGATATTTTCCTTTCTTCATATATTTTTTTTTTTTGCCGCAGAATATTTTTCAAATTGCAGCAACTGTTAATTCAAATCCATATCATCAATAGCTGATATAATTTAATATTTCTGATGCCAATTGTTCTTTCCTATTAGCCGGTGATTATATATTCTCTGAACCCATATTATGATAAATACAGGTATAAAGAATAGATTCATAGATAAATGTGATTATTAACAAATGTAGAAATTATTTAAAGATAAAAAAATATTAATTACAAAATAAAGTACATTATTATAAAAACATTTTAACAAATTATAAATCTTTAAAATCTTTTAAAAAAACAATATCATAGTTCGTCAAGCTATTTTTTTACACAGTAGAAACAAACTAAGATAAAAGTTTCGATTTTCATTAAGTATGCCTATTATGTTAAATGTATTTATTTTTAAGAACTCGAAGTCAAGATATTTCTGAAATCATAAAATAGCATTATCAACCAAATTGCTAAAAATACCATTTTTTGATATCTGTTACAATTTCATGTCATTTACAGAAGAATATTTACATTGCGTTAAGTGATAAGACGGTAAAACTACATGGTAGCATTTGTAAAAATGATTTTATTAAAATAATTTTGTACTTAATGCCTGAAATTTTATACGACTTTAGCTTAAAATTCAAATTTCTCACTTTATATAATGATAAAAATGATGAATTACAAGGCTTAGGGTGAAAAAATCTTTTACAGTTTAGAATTCCTTACCAAAGAATGTTTCCTGGATAAAATTTACAACAACAATGATTTTATTATTTTTCATGAAAACAAAAGAGTATTTTTTTACAGACTCTCTAAAAGATTTGCACACGATCTGCCTGCAACTCTTCCCATTAAGCTCTGCCATTGCTCCATCTTTTGAAAACTTATCTCGGAACATAGAAATAGATTTTGGGTATTCATAAGTAAAAAAAAAAAAATTTCTAATATCCGCTTACATAATTGTTGCAATGCTGATTGGGTTTCAATAACATTTTTTTTAGTTCTTGAAGATGAGCAAAAGCATTGAAAGCAAAAGCATTTTCAAAAGCAAAAGCATTGAAAGTGTCAAGTGGCCTTAGAAGCGTTTAGAAACTGCACTTAAATGTATTAATGAATCCATATTAAAAGTCATCTTCTTTTTCTTCTTCTTAGAATTGGGTTTGTATGTCATTGGGCACCTCTGCTTTTTTCAGCATTTTGTACCGTTAACTCCAAACCCAATGTTTCCTAGTTCCAGTTGCTCGGGTCTCCCACTTTATTAATAAAGTCCGATAACCCTTTAATGGAGTCTAGGTGTAACTCTCTAGTATGGATGATGCCTAAAGAGGTTAATCTAGGGAGGGCAAGAGCCTCGCATTCATAAATGATATGCTCTGCCGTTTTCTCTTGCGTATGACATTTCCAGCAGATAGGGTCTTGCTGAAATAGTCCCATCTGTTCAGAGAGTCAGTCATACTAGGGATAGCTTCTTGACTTTCACCAGAAGATGGTTTGGAGGTCATTTCTACCTCAAGTGAAGGATTCATTATTGCCCCTTTACTAGACAGCCTCTGAGTTCCCTTGTCTTTTTCAGCAAGGTCAACTTCAGAGGCATCACCTGTAGATGCAGAAAGGCTTGTTATTTCTTGTGTCTTTTCAGCCACAAGATAACAATTTATAAGCTCAGGTAATATAAGTCCACCCAGCATTGCCTGAGATACTGGGCAAGGCAAATTACTCTAGAAGTTTGCCAGGCAACTAGAGGCTCCGTTAAGACACCAATACCGCGGTGCCAATTAGCCCTAGGCACGGAACGCATAACACCAGGGTTTACGGGAGCTGGTTCGCGGCCTCTGATTCTATATTCAAGGCTATCCTGTCATTCCTACAGGACGTTCGGTGATCCACCGCCAACCGACGCGCCTGGTAGCTGCTCAGGCCCCAGGATATTAAAAGTCATACTCTCTAAGCCGTAATGAATCACCATATTTTTTACTAATCCAGTTAAAAATTTTTGAGCTTTATAATTAAAAGTATTGTAAAATTCAGAGCTTGATAAAATTGAAACGGCATAAAAAAAGTAATAAAAATAGCCTATACATGCATTTTTTTTAATATGGGAATTAAATATACCTGCTAGAAATACAATAAAATTGCCGGAACTCAGTAGTCTTCCAAAATTCCATTTCCAATCAACTTCTTTTTTTCCTATTAAATTCATAAAACCTATCCCGACAAGCATTAACAAGGTATGAATTTAATGTAATGATATCATGAGATCCGATCCTGACAATTTTGTAACTCGATTTTCCCATTCATGACTGTATAACGTTTTTCATTACGCCAAGTAAAACTAAGTTCATATACAATCTATTTAAGTTTAATAGAGTAGTTTCTTCCTTATGATGTGTTCAGGCTATTGATTTAAAAGAATCATCTGTCATTCGAAGAACATCAATTTCGAGATAGGTTAATATTCTATTGACACTGTGGCCAACTTGTACCCGATTATCACATCCATAATACCTCGTAGGCCCTTTAATACATACAATGAATTCTTTTGCAGGAACATCACTACGTAGCTACGTTATACATAAAACTACGTAGCTTAATCTTTCATTATTTACCATTAAATTGAAAGCCGTTTTGTTTTTATTCATTAAATTCTATAATATAAGGCCAAAGAAAATCTTTTACAGGAGGCTTATTTCTTTCATGAAATATTGAAACTACGATTGGTTGTCTACTCGGATCTTCTTTTAAAATTATTAACACTGGTCAAAACTGATTTTTTGTACTTTTGTGTAAAAGTAAGCCATCAATGTTCAGGTTTAAATTAATTTCTTCCATGGCTTCAAATTTAAGAGATTTAATTTTGAGTGTAATCATTTAAATAGCCTTTTATAAACAATAAATTACTTGAAATACATAAAGGCATTCATGAAAAAAATTGCTTTTTTAGATATGTGTTTATCCACACATGCGTTCAAAGGTTTAGTAGGAAAAAGTACCATTTCTATGGTTGAAAGTTAGTGAGTTCGATACTTAAACTCAACAGAGGACCGTCGTGCTCAAAGGTTCTATAGACATAAATTTAAGGCGTAAAATGGGCCTGTAAACTTCATTGTTTCACCCACATAAATTGATCACTAAAATACTCTATTGTTACAACTTATATATTTTATCGAAGTTTTGGTATACGAGGAATTCTTTTAGTTTGAATTAGAAATAATAATTCTTCTCTATTTGAATTGGAAAATAATATTTTTTTATTATTATTGAAGAATTATTACTTTTTAGCGAAATTAATGTTGAAAAATCTTTAGTATTGCTCTGTGGGTTCCAATATCCTTCTGTTGGTGTGGTGTGGAGAATAGAATGATTGCTCAAGTATCAACCTCGTCATCGTGGCTGAAAATTTAAAGACTGTGTTGGCAGCATTTAATATCTTCCGTCGCTAGAAATAAGCGATTGGAAATATTTAGACTAACCTATAACCAGGACTCCGAAATTAATGTTAGATAGCCAGACATATGTGATATATGATTACTTTTATATTATTCTTAATAAAGTGTTTTAAATCATGAAATTCCTAATAAATCCAAAAGTATATATATATATATATATATATATATATATATATATATATATATATATATATATATATATATATATATATATATATATATATATATATATATATATATATATATATATATATATATATATATATATAGATAGATAGATAGATAGATAGATAGATAGATAGATAGATAGACAGATATAAATTTAGAAAAAAGTTTTCCCGACATGGGAAATTTTGTGATTTTATAGTAATAGGTTTTTATTTTCAAAGTAAGCTGTCGTTCATCATTAATGTAGAAATTTAAGAGAGATTATCATAAAAAATATTATAAATGATTAAGGTGATCATTCGATAATTCAGAGAGATTATTTTGTAAAAACGTTTATTATCAATAATCTGCAAAAAAAGGACTTATTTTATATTTTCTGAATCTGTATTTTCTTGAGCGTTGTCTCTTGATTAATCTCTATAGATCTAAAATGATTCAGAATGTACTCTTTTTATAACATGATTATCTTCATAGTGTTGGGAAATATTGGCAAATGATGAACTGGATATATTTCTTTCGATAATTCAAAATATCTAGATTAAAATTATGAGACTAGAATTTGAATGAAATAAAATCTACTGAATTTTGTTTAATTTTAAATTCGAAACAAAAATGTGGATTTTAGCTTTTTAAAAGCTTAATTTCTTCGATTTAGTGTGAAAAATGTGTATATCTAACTTAATTTACATAATATATCAATTGTTCCATTTCCTGAAATAACAATTTCATTTGCTTGTCACTATACTGTCGAGTTTTTGATACAAGGACTAATTTAAATGTACGTAGTTTATTGTAGATTTCAAATTTTGACGAACATCTGCAACAGAATCCAGAATCGAATTGGTACACTGTTGAGCAGATCCAGAACATTAAGCATTCAGTGTTGTGATCTTGTCCTCAAATTAGCGAGTTAAGTATTAGATTATATAATTTATGAAAGTATTAATCCCTTGATTTCAAATGAAATCCAACTGAGAATTTTTAAAATCTGGAAAAAAATTAATTTAAGGGGTATTTAATTTTCGAGATACCTAGAAGAGAGACAAAGCATTTCACTGTGGAAAAAAGCACTTCTATGAATTAAAAATTTTCAATTTACAATCTCTTATTTAGGTTCATAATACAGAAAGCATTTGAATTTATGTCAAAATGTTAGGGTTTAACTTTTTTTTGTTATACATGAGAAAAAAATTTTGATGTTAACTAAGCATCCAAATTTTATTCCCATTTATAAAATTGAAAAAAAATTAAAAAAAACTATTATAAAACAAAAATAAGAAGAAAAATAACATCAACACTATATTTTTGTAGTTATTACAGTAGCAAAATTAGAATGAGTTACATAAATGCATCTGCAGAAATATAGTAATTTTTATTTTATATAAAAAAAACACTAACTTTTAAATTATTGACGTAATTTTAAAAATGAAATATCTAGACAAATGAAAGAACATCTTCAATTTCTGTTATAATTTATTTTCTAATATATAAATGTATTAATCTTGCTATTGCTCTTTATATATTAATTCTACGATAAAAAAATAATTTGTTGATGACTTGAAAATTACATTGAAATTGACCTACGGCCATTTATCGTTCTATTAAACATGCTTATTATTTGAAAATAATAAACAAAGAATAATTTTTTGGCTTACATTTACAAATAAACAAATGAAAAATAAAACACTGTATTAACGTAGATAAATATAGTCCTACATTTTTAAAATCAAGTTGGATTATAGCTGATCTAAGGTCAGGTATTGTTTTTGGAAGTGAATAAATTCATCACTCTCTTATTAGTTACAGGCATTTATGCATCGATTGCATCGTAATTATTAAGGTGAACTTCACGTGAGGCTAATTTCCATTGAGATAAAAATTGACACCAACTATCGCTCTTGCTTTATGCTGTTGATTCCCTCACGCCAAAATATAATTTATGGCGTAATAATACCATTGCCAATGAAATGTCATTTTTTTCTTGAGAAAATGAGTATGGACTGCATGGATTATTAATCAATTGTTTGCTGTAAGTAAAGCATGGATTATTTGGCAGTTTCAGGCTTTTCCAAAATTTCTGTAACTAAACACTTTTGTCATGCGTGCCAAACTTTTAACGAAATGACGAAATTCCATAGCGAAAGTCAGTGTTGGGGACTGTATATTCGTGACCCATTTTTACGAAAATATCCATTTCCAAAAGGATTGTGATGTTTATGAAATGTTTCACTCTTTTATTTGTCTTATTATTTAGGAAATGCAACTTGTCTACATAATTTGTAGTTTTCGAAATGATGACAAATATGCACATATAATCACAGATTACCCAAAAAGTTCTGAAAACAATCGATTATAAGATGTTGATATCCACTGTCTTTCGTGAAATATAAGATATGATACTTGAAAGGGATGAACAAGTAGCAATTTGCTACCATGAGTTGCATAGCTTTGTGCATACGTGATACTAAAAGCGTTTTAATTAAATGCACGATTTCTTCAATGGGGAATGTGAATGGAGTCTTCATGAATTTGAAGACGTAATATTTTCTTTGTAGAATTTGAGAAACAGTTAAAACTTCCTAATAATTCGTAACCAGAAGATTGTTTTATTATTAAGAGAGAAGAGTATTAGAATATTCACATCCAAGTGTATTGGAATTAAATGTATCATCTCTTCCATAGTGAATGTTCTCAGTACATATATTGGTGAATTTTACTTGGGAATACTTGATTTAAAAATTTTAATAGCTTTGTTTACAAAAACTTTATAGATCATAACAATCCCAAATTTTTTGAGGGTAGCTGTAATAATGGTAAAGCATGTCCTGGAAGTTAATACTACTCAAGATGGTGGTTTGATTCTAGCAGGGGGTGTTGAAGCGAAACTTTTGAAAACGTTATCTGAAGTGATGAACTTCAGCTACCAGTTGATGATTCCAGAAGATAATGAATGGGGTCGCTTTACTAAAGAGGGTCATTGGACTGGTATAATTGGAATGTTACATCGCAATGAAGCTGACACCGGTCTAGGACTCTTAACTGTAACTGAAAAACGGCAAAAAGCCGTAGATTTCATAACTTATACTGTGAAACAAACTACGTTTGTTACTAATTTCCCAAAAACTATTCCGAGAACATTCTCTTGCCTGCATCCTTTCAGTGGCGTGGTTTGATTCATTTGCTTGGGAACAGTGATTCTTGCACCACTTTTTTTCAAGCTAACCATGAAGAGAAAAATTCCTACTCCAAGACTGCTATTTGAAATGCTTGGTTGTTTCCTGAACCAACCATTGAGTTTTCGTATCAGAAATTGTCCAGACAGGTTCTTGATGGGCAGTTGGCTCGTCTTCACGATGATCTTGACCTCCAGTTACACAGCTGTGTTACTATCCTCACTAACCATACCACTGTTTGAGGATGGAATTCGAACCATCCAGGAACTTGCTGCAGTAGTTGAGAAAGGCGAGTACAAAGTGATAATCAACCGAGGATCAGCAGACAAAGATCTGATGTTGGAAAGTCAAGAAAAGTACTTTCAAGTGATTGGTAAACATTTAATTGAAAGTGATCTATTTTTTGAAGACAAAGTAGTCAGTGTGCCAAAACATCTCAAAGATTCTACTGCCATTTTGGGACCAAAGATTTTATTTCTGTTAGAATATGGCAAAGAGCCATATACTGCTAAACATATTTTCAAGGAACCTGTTAGCACTTGGAACTCCGGAATAGCAATAAGAAAAGACTTTTGTTGCAAAAAAGAATTTAATAAATATATCAACAGAATTATGTATTCTGGATTATACGAGAAATTTTACCATGAAGAATTATCCAAATCTCGAACATTTTTAGATGGCATTAGAGGAATAAAATCTCTGCGCGCTCCACTCACTGTAAGTGATTTATCAGGAACTTTTATAATACTTGGAATTGGTTATTCATTTGCAATCATTAGTTTTATCGTAGAAAAAATTATCAAGCCTAAAAGACCTGCGCGGAAACGAAAATTTTTCAATATCGTTTAGTCGTTAAATTTCAAGATAATTAAATATTTCATAATGGAAAACTAGTATTCTACTTTGAATCCAGTTCAGAGATTTTAAGTAGATGCAAAGAGAAAATATTATTTTGTGCAAACTGCATGACAATACTAAGTGACGCGGAAGTATATCAACTAAATTAAGTAGCTCTCCTATTAGCATCAAGTGGTTTTTAAAGTTGAACATTAATATAGGGATGATATACTCATCTGACGAGTCTATCTTTTTTTCTTATAGTTCTACTCCAGGAGATGAATATTACAGTGTTTGAAATTTGATATGTATGAAATTATTTGATATGAATTCTTTCAGTTTGATGATCTATGATTGCATCAAGGAAGATAAACTCAACAAAATCAACTGTTACTTCGATCAATCATAAACAGAACTGTATATAAGCAGAGAATCATCTTCTATTTGATAGTAATGATGTTAGACTTCGATGTTCCAAAAAGGTTACCGATGTCAAGTTCTTAAGTTACAATTGTTTAACATTTGAGTTACTTTAACATAGAGTTAACTTTAATATTTTATATTGATCTTTAATATTGACCTTTCTAGTTACAGAGGTAAGTGCATATATATACATATTCAAGATATGCACCCTAGATATATTAGGAGTCCTGTACTAAAACATCGCCGCAATCCATTGGACATGTAATACAGATTAAATTTAACTTTGAATGGAATCATATGTGTTAAACAGTAGTTAATATTCTACCATTCTCTTCATGGATAAATTATAAAAAAATAAAAAAGAATCCACTGTCCGTTGTAAGATATCTATTCCGGACTGATTTCTCTGAAACACATCATATTGGTGCCATTATATTGAAGTCAAAGAACTGCGCAAGGCAAATACTTCGTTTTACTCTCGTCTTCAGAAAATCATGATTGTCAAAAAAAAAATTAAATTACAGTTATATACATAGTAACAGTATTGATATAACTATATAAAGACAAAATATTTTTTATTCTATTATATATGCATATATATAAATACAATTTCTTTCCTTTTCTGTATTTTATTTTATTTTAAGTATAAGAAGAAGAAATTATTCATTTCTACTTTTTGGGAGGCGAATAGTTTTTTACTTTTTGGGAAGGAATAGAATGCTCTTCTTGTGCTATAGCGGAAAAAATAAACTTGGAACCCAAAAGTCACAAATGTTCTAAGAATTGGAATGGCAGTTCATCTGGCATGGAAGCTGACATAATTGTTGAAGGTTTCTGCCACAGTTTAAATATGTACGGCTTAAAATATGCCACTATGATAGGTGATGGAGATAGTAACGCATATAAAAAAATATTAGATACTAGACCCTACGACGGTTTGGAAGTCGAAAAAATAGAGTGTAAGAATCATTTGCTTAGAAATATGTGTAATAAATTAAAAGAAGTAGCAAAAAACACAAAATCGAGTTATAATATAAATAACAGGAAACTGCTAGGGAAAAATATTTTAAGAATCAGGAAAGATGTGGTAGCCAGTGCCAGTCATTGGCGCAAAGAACTGCTAACCTTTGATCAAAAAATAGTTAATTTAAAAACAGATATAATAAATATCCCAAATCATGTGTTTGGAAATCATGAAACATGATTTGGAAATCATGAAACGTGATCTACAGCCCCTTAAAAGTGATGGTATTTTATATAAAATATTAGAAATTTTAGAGTCCTTAGCCCTGCATCCAAAAAGTCTATTGTATAACGCTAATACTAACATTGTAGAACAATTTAATTCAATTGTTGCCAAGTTAACGGGTGGGAAGAGAGTCAACTATTGTCAAAAGAATTCCTACCAAACAAGATGCTATGCTTCAATTCTTTCCCACAATACTAAAAAAAATATATTGAAATGCACAAAGCACTTAACGAAAATAGCCCAGGTAAATACAGCAAGCAGTTTGAAAATAAAAGAATAAATAAATTAAATAAAGCAAAAAATAAGTCAAAGCCTAGAAAATTAGCAAATATTTTTCCAGGTCCCGACAAAAATTATGGACCAGCTGCTGAAAAGCCAGATTTATCATATAATGAATACGAGGAAAAAAAATCGAAATTATTGACTAGTCTAGCTCTTACTTTGAAAGAAAGAGAAGATTTAGAAAGAGCTACTGTACTTCAAAGTGAGAATGCTGTTTGGAGAAAGGAAAGAAGAATTCGATTGACAGTGTCGAATTTTGGTGCTGTATGTCGGAAGTTACCCTCTACAGGATGCCAAAATTTAGTGAAAACAATACTATACTCTAACGTAAAAAATGAAGCAATTTTACACGGGATTATTCATGAAAAAACTGCCATTCTCGAACTAGAAAAAGAAATAGGACTTAAAATAGAACCATGTGGGATATTCATAGATAAAAATTTGCCTCATTTAGCTGCCACACCAGATGGAATAATTGGCAAAGAGGGTATTGTTGAAATTAAATGCCCATATACATGTCGCGATATACATCCCAATGAATTTATAAAGAAATCTAAATTCAATTTCTGGCAAAAAGATAGAAAAACAAAAGAAATTAATGGCATAAATAGAAATCATAAATTTTACTATCAAATCCAAGGACAATTACACATTAGTGAAAGAAACTTTTGTTGGTTTGCCATTTGGTCCCCAAAAGGAATTAAAACTGAATATATTTTTAAAGATGATGTATTTTGGGAGACACAAATGAAAACTAAATTAAATAATTTTTATTTTGACTGTCTTTTGCCAGAACTAATCGATCCACGTTATCCTAGATCAATGGACATACGAAATCCCACTTATATAATTGAGGAGCAAACAAAAAAAAGACAAAAAATTAAAATCCAAAAAAATAAAAGTTTAACTATACGAATTTGTATGTTTGTGTTTGTATATAGTTTTTGTGTGTTTATATATATATATATATATTTAGTTTCTGTTTTTTCTTCATGAAATGTGAATTGCTCAAGCATTTCTTTATTTTATGAACAGATTTATTTTAATTACTATTTTACATCATATATATTTCAAGGTACTAACTCAATTTCCCATGTTCTCATGAAATTGTATTATATTTTACTCGTATTACTATGAAATTATAATTTTTCTCGTATGCTATAAGTTGTATTTGCATTTGATTATTTGTTGACAAATAAACCTAATTTATGAAATTGTATTATATTTTACTCGTATTACTATGAAATTATATTTTTCTCGTATGCTATAAGTTGCATTTGCATTTGATTATTTGTTGACAAATATAAACCTAATTTATATTTCTCACAATTTTTTACTAAACTTATTTTAATCTAATTTACCTGTGTTTTTTATATGGCATATTTAGTGCTAATCTAATTTTGTTTTTATCAAGCCAGGGGAAAATATCTAATAAAATAATTGAAGAGTTTTAAATCTTCAGAATTAAAATATATTTCACAACACATTTTATACCAGAATATTAACTTTTTAAAAAACGTGTACTTCTAATTATAACTTAGTTAATTTTATTTATATAGAGGAATAAAGTTAGGGACTTGTGAGATGAAAGATAAGAGATGAATCTCTCTTTCAAGCTCTAAGTAATTCTAATTATATAAAAATAGATGTAATGATTATTATATAAATAATTATAGTTACAATATTTTTATGAAAATTACGATACGATTATATATATATATAGATAGATAGATAATCGTAACGTTATTTTCATAAAAATATATATTGTAACTGAAATTATTTATATAATTTATCATTTCAACTAGTTTTATATAATTAGAATATGTATATGTGTGTGTGTTAGTTTTAAAAAAAACTTGAAAAAATTAAATATTTTTATATTGAGTTAGTTTTGAAAATAATAGTTTTTAATTATTTGTTGCATTCAATGGATCAAGTCTCATAAAATCAAATTCAACCAAGGCACTTAAAAAAATATTTTTAATCATTCATATAGTATTTTAGGTTTGATTTGAATTCTGATAAATCATTTTTGACCATTTAATTAGTAACTGTAAAATCACTTAACATCCGCAATTTGTCTTCATATTTTTTAGTGCGAATAATAAAAGCCGAACTCTAAAATATAAATAAATAATATTTTCTTTAGAATCACTGGCAGCTAATTTTCTATAAGACAGTAACACGTATTTCCGGTGTCAGTTCGTTCAGCATTTGTACTGGCCCATTTTCCCTCACCCCTATTCTAAGAACCCTGAGGGTAATTTGAGGTTTAACATCTGTTAGGAACAAATTTAACACTCGCTTTTTGGCTGTTTTTATGGCGTTAGTGCTTTAATTTTTCACGATATAACGCGCCAAATCTGGCAGACTCGCTAACTTCGAAGGATTGATTGACAAGCAATTTCAACCAATAATATTGTTTTGGATACTCCCCTCGACAAGCTTTGAGAACTAACACCAGATGGGGCGACAAGACAACGGGAGTTCTCACGTAGGTCTGGAAGAGCCTTAATTTGCAAAATGAAAAAATAAGGTATATATTTATATTAGATACTATTTTTCACGCCGCCCAACTTTTCTAGTGGTCAGCGTACCTGACAGCGGACATGGAGGTCCTGGGTTCGAATCCCGGTTCAGGCATGGATGTACTTTCTCTTTCTATCTATCTATCTGTCATCGTTTTTTCTGTGTATGAATGAGTTGTAAATGGTTGCCTACCCTATAAACGGGTCCCTATGGCATGTGTGTACTGAGGAAGTCGGACTCCACACCAAAATAGGGTTCAGTTGGAAAAGTGGAGCAGCGCACCCATGTTGCCAGCTTAGCTGGCACACGACAACAACTATTTTTCGTTTCTGATGAATCAGTATTGGATTAAAAGGTTATGGTAGAAAGAATAAAATCTGAAAAATCAATTTAAAAATATAAATTATTAAAATAGTGAAGCTAAATTACAAAATATTTTTTTTCATAAAATTCATTATATAAGAAATATAAGTGATTTTAAATGAACATCTATTTTAATATTAGCTATTAAGATAGGCTTATAAAAATAATATCAACTTTATGCTAAGTTCGAGACTCTAAATATTTAAAAGTGAGATTAAAATTGATCGTGCTTTAATTAACTTCTAACTTTCAACCCATCCATTAGCCAATACACAAACGCTTTGACCTCACCTGCCAGTAAATTCATAATATAAACCCCGCGTACTGTAATAGGAATTCTTAAGTGTTAAATATATTTATAAAAAAACTATACTTTAAGAACGCATAAAATGTACCTAATTAACAAAATGAAACTATTATTTGTAAGCAAATTATGAAAGTTTTATTAATAAATCATAATGATATAAACAAAACAATTAAAAAGTGTGGTTTAAGTATATCAAACTTTTAGCATTACACATTCCTAGTGTGATGTGGATGATACTGTTTACTTGAAATTAGAATCCAATAAATATCATACAATCTCAATAAAATTACAAATATTATTTCAATAACTATCAGATAAAAGACAAAATACGCATATAGTTAAGATTTAGGATCATATACTAGTCTTTAAAATATACCAATATACAAAAAAATAGACAAGCTTTCATAATAGCCGAATATATTGAACTCTCATTACGTGATATTGAGGTATTTAAAATGGGGCTATTTAAAGGTAAACTTACACTTTTAAATGCTTGAACTGATATAAATATGAGATATACTGGAGAGTTGAACATTAGAAAATGCAAACTAGACGAGACAAAATATATAGCTAAAACATCAGTTACATATATATATATATATATATATATATATATATATATATATATATATATATATATATATATATATATATATATATATGTATATATATATATATATATATATATATATATATATATATATATATATATATATATATATATATATATATATATATATATATATATATATATATATATATATATATATATATATATATATATATATATATATATTATATATAATATATATATATATATATATATATATATATATATATATATATATATATATATATATATATATATATATATATATATATTAGTACGACTTATTTATTTACTGTGGCATTATTCTATGTAGTTTTTTTGTAACTTTTCACGGATCATTATGAATTGAATTATGTTTCAATGCATCTTAAAACATAACTTCTTAACATGATGAGTAACATATATTCCACATTTTTCTGGGGACCAGCGAAACTTTTACGTGAAGCACTTGTTGTCCGCGGATCGTCACTTTGGCGACCACTGCATTAGAGCATAACCAGCAGCTTTTTAAGTGCAAATATCATGACATACTTTGGCAAGGAATGGCCACATGATTTGGAATCACCTTGTGAAACAGAGACATTGTATAGGCGCTATGCAATAATAAACAGTCTAGTTGACAATATAGCTTTATTAAAGAAACCATCATATTAAATTAGCCATTTAAAAATATTTACCTGATTGAAATAAGAAAAATCTTGAATTTTAACATTCAAGATTCATTTTCCTACCCTACGAACTTTTGATTTTAAAAAACTATTTTTCCCGTCACCTTAAGCTCGCAAAAACGAGTATCTATTGTTATAATATTTGCTAATATTTGTAAGCAGTAGTACTTTTGCAGTAAGTATGCAGATGTAGATCTTAACTCGAGCTCCAGTGGCTCAGTAGCTTTCCGTCAGCTCTGCAAAGTGAAGCATCATTTGCCGCGGGCAGTGGTTGGGAGGGTGACCACGGTGTACTCTCCTTCACTGGGTTGCTGGAGCTCCGTGGGTTGGGGACGTGTCCACGTTAATATGTGACGTCCAAAGTCCTTCCGATGGTGTGGCGTGGAGGTGGAGAGGAGGGTGCCATCTCAGGTGTGGCCTCGTCACCTGACCGTGGTTCAAAATGACGAGGCACCTTAAAAAGAGCGAAGTCGTACTTTCACCTTCGTGGTGCTCTGATCCAAAACGAAAGACGCACCCTTTGACTTAATTCGCACTGACAAAGGCACAGCGAGCTTGGCGTGTCCAAGTGTCACAAGCAACAACAACAGATATTAACTCTTCACATTAGGAATACTCATTTGCTGTTATTATTTATAACTATCGGACAAGCCAAGCTCGCTAGTCGAAGGCTATGTGAAATTAAGTCAGATTGGCGCGTTTTAATTAGAGCCACGGAGGTGAAAGTACGATTTTGCTCTAAGATTCCTCCAAAAGATGACACCTTCAAAGAAGCCACTCCCTCAATTTTGACTGATTCTACAGAATTATAATGAGCACGTATATTGAAGACACTCGCGGTGTGCTTTGGCGGCATTGGGAATCGAACTCCTCCGCTCCAGATGGAAGGCTGATGCCATAAACACTAATTCATGATCATATTTTTTATTATACCATCATAAGACATTATATCTTTTATATCTTTTACTTTTAATCTATACTATATTATATCTTTTACTATATTATATCTTTATACTATATTATATCTTTTACTTTTAAATAATATTACTTGTTATTCATTAATCAATAATAAATGTAATTTCAGGAAATGTAGTAAATTAGAAGAATATTAAAATTTCTTAAATGATTTCACACACACACACATATCTACACATATTGTGAAAAAATTAATTTATTGTTATCTAATATTATTATATGTAAATAATATTATATTTAATTGTATCATCACATTGAAACAAGATATAATTATTTTATAGTATATTTAAAACCACACTAGTATAAGTGTAGTAACATTTAAGATTAAATTTAAAATGAAAAATAGTATTGAAAATACATGGTTCATATATTAACAATTAAATGGTGTTTTTAGAAATACATAGAAAGAAACCTTGTGTTAAGAAATTCTTCTACATTATAATTTTACTTGCAAATTTTTAGCAATTAATTGAAAAAGTTAATACACAATAGCATTTTAACTCTTTTAACAGCCAGACTAGATAGTTTAATGTAAAAATATCCGTTGATATTTTTATCTTTTACTACATGAGTATATTTTAATATTTTTTTTAAATTTACATAAATAAAATGCTAATAGCTGTTTCAATTTTATGTAAATCTTGATTTCCCTTTAAAGACAAACATTGAACTACTTTGCTTAAGAATTATACAATGATAGATAACAGAAAAATATCGAAATAATTACAGCATCCCTTCTAGGATTAATGCCTTTCAAAAAATTTAAAAAATTTGAAACATTAATATTTTTAATTAACTGCATTGTTTGAATTAACTAAATTATAAGAAAACCCTTTTAAATTTCAAAGTAAAACAAGAAAATTTAATTATTCATTAATTTAAATAATAATAATTTTGCTCGTATTTAAATAATAATAATAATAATTAATATAAAAACATTATAAAACCATAATTTATAAAATTACTATTTGTCAAAATTTAAAACGTCATCATCAAAATATTGAGTGGTCTAACTTTTCAAACTTTAAATATAAGATTTTCGAGTTAATATTTTAAATATTTAATTTTATTGAATACTTAGCCAAATTGATTGAATAAAGAAAGACGTATATTTCTAAGCAATAGTCATAAAAACATAAAATATCATATAAATTTAGAAATCATTTTCTTATTTTGCATTATAAGCATATGTCTGAATAAGCAAAACAAATATTTCGCCCCTACATTATTTATTTTGAAAAGACCTCTATTTCCTTGGTATTCATGAGGCTTTTTCCTAAGAATTTATGAGGTAAAATATATTTTTTTGGCGTATGCAGCAACTTTTTGGGTTTTGTATTACTCCTGAAGAAGTAACTGAAATGCAAAACAATGAAACATTATTTGTTTAAGATTGATTCATATTGTAAAACTTGAAAATGTAGCAAAAAATTATTAATACAATCTAATATCTAAAATTTTTATTCATTATTCCAAATGATGAAAGCTCCTGTTCTCTATTTTTGTAATAACGGATTTCTTACAAATTAAATTGTACAGCTTAAATTCAATGTATTACATTCTTGTGAAACATAAACACAGTATTTTCAATTTTATAAAAGTTTTAAGTTGATCCTAAAATATTTATTCAAACTGTTCAAACTTTAGAAATCATCAAAACTAAATTTAAATAGTTCAAATAACCTATTAAAAATACAAGCACAAAATTTGTGCTTAAAAAAAACAATGATTGAGAAAGTTGCGAAAAGATTCTTTTTAGATTACAGTCTTCAGGAATTTAATCTTAAAAACCATCGATATGTCTTGGAAAAGGCTTTTAGGTTTAATCTAAAAACCTTGTCTAAATCATCGTTCATCGATTTTCTAATTAAACATTTTATATAGGCTTTAATTAATTCTTGTGAAGTGAAATGTGGCACCTAATTTAACCACATGTGTGTGTGATTAGTTAATTAATTTATATTCTATGTATGAAGATTAATATGATATAGTTATCAGTTTTCAAACAATGCTTGCGGAAAATTGACACGAAGTAAGTATTTTTAAAGTGAATTAAAAAAATTTAAATGTTTAAATGATAACACATAATTTAAATATCATATTACAGTATTGTAAACTATAATTGTATTAAAGAAATACCTATTTTTTTATTATTATTAAAGAAATACTTATTTTGTCTTCAAATTACTTCACTCCTAATTCGTGTAACTGAATAATACTCATGCTTTTCTACTGCAAAAGTCATACTGCTATTACTTTTAGATAAATCATTCCTTAAGGTGTATCACTCTAAAAAGAAGCTACTAGAGCTGATCATGAGTAAAATATAATTATCTTCAATTAATACATAATATATTAGCAGTTTTTGAGTCTTGTTAATATTGATAATAAATAGAATTATCTTTGTAGAAACATAATTTTTTAAAATTGCGTTGGCAGTATATCAGATATGAATGTAAATTTCTTTCCCTATATTTCCTTCTTTCTTTGGTATGATTTTTACTTAAAGTGTAAAATGTTGTAAACACAGGGGGTTTTGCATTAGGCTGACCACCTAATCAGGACATATGCTTTGCACCCCAGGGCCTCACGGTCAAGAAAACAGAGATGGGTGCTGTAGGACCTAGCCCACATGGGCTGTCGTGCCACAGAAAGTAAAATATTTGAAAGCAGTTTGGAAATTCTTTTACTTATGAGTTTGTGAACTTCCTCAACATGAATCTTCTCGAATTTTTTCTCTCAAAAATTAGCAATTTTTCTTTTACGACAAGAATATCAAATTTTTGACCAAATAGAAAATTAAATTTGTGTTTGTTTAAAAAAAAGTCCATTAACTTTTAAATATTCTTTTTAGATTGATAAAAATTAAGTTTAAAATATTTTTCTTTTGCCAATACTGTTTGTAAAATCTTGTGTTATGTCTTCCCTTTTCCTATAGTCAAAAAACTACTCAATTAATTTCAATAAGAAATTTTAAACCAAAATATGTTTACAGTTTGCTGTATTAAGCAATATTTGATTTGAATAATATACATTAGCAAAGTTAGACATAAATTTCTATACAGCAAGATAGCATCATTTCAAGCTACATATTTTCGTACATATTGTCTTATCGTAAATAGATAAAAAAATTTAAGAATATAAATTGATATTTAAAAAGCGAAAAACTCAATTCAAACCATTAAATGTTTTTCTTCATTTTGAATTTAAATATTTTACTGATGCTTTAATTTAAAATACATCAGAATATTTAATGAAATAAGTGAAAATTCCATTTTAGCTCATATGCATTTAATCATGAAAAATTAAAAAATAGCGGACAGAAAATCACTTTAGAATTGATCAATTAAAGTATAATAAAAGTATAAAAAAGGTATGATGGATTTTTTCGAAAATAGAATGCATTAAAATGGAGTGCTTACAAAAACTAAGAAAAAATGTAATAGAATTCAATTAGTCTTTTAATGAAAGAGTACTCTAATGAGCAAATAAAAATTTCCAAATCTATTTTACTTAGTCAAATTTTTTACTCTTAGTTTCATTTCTAAATGTTACAAAAGGTAATGCTCAATATTTTATTATTAATAAAAGTGCTTTTGAGGATTTAAAAATCAGTTTTCGGTAGTAAGGAAACATTTAATTCATACAAATAAACTGATAAAATTTAAATTATGATTACAAATATCTATACAGAATATTTAATGAATACAGAATATCTATACAGAATAAAAGCTCATTCAAATATAAAATTCAGTCAGAAAAGAATACAACAGATTTGTGTTTTTATTCAAATTGCTACAAATCAATATCCTGTTATGTTACGATTGTGAAAATTTACGGGCTTCATCCATATATATATATATATTCAACAATATAAATTGCCTCCAATTATCTATTTTTGGTAGTCTAAAAATACGCGAAAAATAATTTACGAACATTTTTTTCTAAAATATACATTGCATTTACTAATAAATATTAGGAGTGAATAAAAATAATAAGCATATATATTTCATATGTTCTATCAATTACTAGTTGCAATTATTTTAGGTATAGAATTAGGTATTTTACATTAGAGCAAGCAACTACTTGACTCTAGTGCGTGTTTCTCTAAGATTCAAAAACTAAATATCCCTTAACAATTGCTCATGAATTTAATTGAAAAATTGTATTTGTTAACGCAGACAAATAATTCAAATAAATTGATGATAAAGTTTTCATATAAATTTAAAATACTCATTTATTGAAAGTTATTCTTATAAGTTTTTAGCAGAAAATATAACATTGATACAAAACCTTCTTTCCTTGGTATCTGTACTTTGTATTTTTCAAAAAAGTTTAGCTGTCAGCCAGCATATTTTTTGTTCCTTCTGTATGAAACATTTGAACTCAAACAAAGCTGACAGCCTTTACATAAATGACGAGATTCATTGGTATTCATTGAAATATGAGCAACATTTCACTCTTGACATTAGTGGGATAAGGAAGACATGTCGCAGAAAGAGAAGATGTCATCCAACAAGTCTTATTTTTGAGGATTTATGTGGTGTGGGCAGGTACCTAGTGGATGCCAAGCATTTAACGGCAGAGAGAAGGCAGTGACTGAACTTTCCATTCCATTTCCTGAGAGTAGATGTGGCCTCGATACCTCAGAAACCGGGTCAGGGTTCGCAACCTTACGTACCAGTTTCTGTCGGCATATGGGACATCGTTAGAGATTCGTCTAGGAAAGAAAGGGACATGAATAATTTCCAAATAATACTTCCCTTCATCAGTCATCGTTATTCGAAAGATCGTTATTTAACCACTAGTGGAAAAAAGAAGAAATAAAAAGCTCCAGTTAGTTTGCTGGAATCACAAAAAAACTTTCGAGGACAAGACCACGCAGTTAATGGCCTGTAATTATTCAAGCCTTTCATAAGTTTTTTCACGAGATATTTTCCACCATGCGGTTATGACGCGAAAAGTGCAAGTGCTAAGAATTTATTCACTTGTAAGTTTCTTAGAGTGTTTCAAGCTTTCATTACAGATTGAAATGAAATTCAGAGCACTATGCGTAAATAAGAGAAGAAAGTGACAAAAAACCGATAAAATGTTTATTAAAATTTTAATAAAAAAATTTCCAATCAGTCACTCACTAAGATGAATACACTTTCACAAACTTAAAACAGAATTCCTGAAATATATTTTTTTCCTTTAATGTTCTCAGCATCAAAAATATGGTTTGTGAAACATCTGGCTTATTATGAAGAAATTAAATTTCACAACAAAACAGATGCTCAAGAAATCCTGGTCATCAAGATTAACTCACGCTATTAAAAAGTACATAACACGGCAGATAAAATAAAATATAAAATTATGATTCCGAGAGAAAGCGCGCAATTAATGTTAAATAATATAAAACATCCTAAAGCTTTGATTTTCCATAAATGTAACCATGAAGAACTATTCAAATAGTATATTCAGTTTTTACCGAAAACTATTTTCGAAGGAGATTTTTTTTTAAAGTGTGGCTATAAAAATGTATAAGAATTTTTTTAAAGTACTCAACATAGTTAGAGTATCGTAAAAACTTTTGTAAAATGTAATGGTTTTGTTAAAAATGAAATTATACTATACTATGCCTGCAATGATTTCGTGAGTAGTAAATTGTATTGAAACAAAATTTATCCGAGTAATAGTTAAGATTAATTGGATTGTCAATAGAATAATTGCATTCAGATGATTCAAAAATACACAAGAGGAAGTATCCTCAGGCAAATATCTTGAGATGATAAGAACGAAATATGTTTTTGTTCCCATTTCCTCCCTTTCTTTAGGATCTTTTAAATTTCCCTCAATTATGTAATTTTTCTTTCTAAGCATGAAAATCTTTTTTATGCAGATCAAGGAAGAATTCAATTTGGGCCATTTTATAATATTCATTTTCTGTCTGCATCCATTTCATCTCAGATGCAACAAAATCAAAATTCTAACAGTGTTCAGTTCAAAGTGTTTAAATTTGATGAATATAGAACATGTTTTGCTGTTGCTTACAAAGTCAGGAACCACTTCTAGCATCTAATTCATTTTCAACAACGGCACGAATTTCAGCAGCGTTAAACTGATGCTATCTTATCGCAATAAAAATTACAAGATTTAGGACCACGAATTTGAAACATTTTGTAAGGCAGTCTCCCATCTAGGTTAAACCATGCATATTCACGAAATATTGGGTATAGAGATCATTAACGGATTTCTGTTAGTTCGAGAGCCAGATTGGCATTGATTTGGTTTGATAAGATTTCAAAAAAAGAAGACTTTTAAGAAATAGGAATAGCATTTCATGCAACAAAAATACGAAATGCATTTTATGAATTGGTAGATTTTCCGTCTATCTATTTATAAAATGTGGTCCAAATTTTAATCAATAATTTTAGAGTTCACAAAAACGTTTCTTTCATATGTCACAATTTAATTTAGAAGAATGATTCTTAATGTTGGAAAAATATATAATACAGTATTGTTATAATATTATTATCCTTGTGTAAGAATATTATAAGAATATAATGTTAGATTTTATTCCAAAATATTATAATGAATCACAAGATGTGGAATTTACATTTTTTAGAGATTTAAATTTTTTATTAATTGAAGGGAGATTAAAAACTAGAATACTAGTTTTGTAGTTCATTACACAATTACATTCTTTTTTTTAATCTAACTCATTTACACTTTTTGCATAAAGAAAAATTTACGACAACACAATTAATCTCAAAGTTAAAAACTTTTATACATATTATGCGTGATCACTAAACCGTAATTACCAATGTTAAAAATACAAGCAAAGGTTTATATTTCATTTCAACCCTTTATTTTTCTTTCCACACACGTGTAGTGGTACTGAAGGGAGGAAAATTGATTTAAGGATATGAAAGGCTCAAAACATGATATTTGCGTGACCGATGACAATTAAGTTAACTGTGTCCAACATATTTAATGCTCTTGTGAAATGTTATTTCACCAAATATTTTTTAGTGTGTCAATGTAAAAATAAGGGATCTCTTATCACTTTTTTATCAACGAGTTTTAACTTTTCACGCTTTACAGCTATATTATGAGATTTATAAAACGAACAGTCATCTTTTTTGATGGTTGAGGTTTTGCATTTATCGCTAAATTTTTGCCAAAATACAAATTAAATAAAATATAATTCCATACATTGTACGTACGGAAAAGAAAACGTTTAACATGTTGATGTATCAAAGAATAAAGTATTTTATAAATAGATGTGTTATTTACAAATCATATCATCCTTTGAAATGTTTTTAATATTAATATATAATACAATATATATTCAATGCATCATGTTGGAGAACATATTTAATAAAATATAAATTAAAAAATTTTTTGTATTTGTTTCATTAAAACATGAATGAATTTGTTTCATTTGAACATTTTGCACCTTATAAAGTTGAAAAAAATAAAATTAATGTGAGTTAAAAATACTTAATTGATAATAATTCAATACGAAGAGTTTACTATTTTAAATTAAATTGAAACTTATATATATATATATTTAAAATGAGTGTATTTTTGAACGCTTTTATCACCCAGACTTTTACCTTTTGTGCCCCAATTTTGAATTAAATAATAATCTCAGAAATTACTTCCCCTAAGTCCCACCTAATGCTTAAAAATAATAATATGAGCCGTAATATATATATATATATATATATATATATATATATATATATATATATATATATATATATATATATATATATATATATATATATATATATATACATACATATATATATATATATATATATATATATATATATATATATATATATATATATATATATATATATATATATATATATATATATATATATATATATATATATATATATATATATATATATATATATATATATATATATATATTATAAAAATGCTCCTACATATTCAAAATTGTAGAAAGTAACTCCAGGTAATAAGAAATATTATGTAGAAAGTTTTAAAGAAGTTAGGAGTCGTCATTCAGAGCAGAATATCTGCCAAGAACATTTCCTTCCTACTTACATAATACGATATCTGTGTTTAATATGTATACTTTACAAAAATGATGGCAGAACCCACTATTAAATAGAATATATTTTTTATTAACAGTGTCACCTGAGGGAATGATAAAAAATAGAATCATGTTGATCAATTCAAATCCGTCAAAATCGTGAATATCTGAATCTGGTTTAATAATATTTCATATTGGATGATTATCAACTGCGTAAAGGGGGAAAAATGATCACCAAACCGAGCCTTTTTTCAATAAGAAGTGAACATTGGATGCTTTGACTGGAGCTATTTCATTTACAATTTACTATTGAATGCACTTAATCCTCAATGTATGTTCTATAAATGATATTCAGACTTATAATTTTAATTTATGCAAAAATTGTGGTTAGTGTATCCATGAATTCAATCTGTCTTATCACACACACACAACACACACATTTACATAGATACATATATATATATATATATATATATATATATATATATATATATATATATATATATATATAACATATTTTTATCGCATCAGATTAGTATTTAGACTAGGCTTAAAAACACCAAATTTATTAACGAAATTCTTTTATAAATAAATGCACTAAATACTGAATTCTAAACAAATTCTTGAAAAAAATGCACTGAATATTATATATTTAGAAACACCTTTTTTCTTGAAACTTTGTAACTTTGCAAATGCAAGTATGCATTTCCACTGTTGGTACAATTGTGAAATTGCTAATAACATGAGGTCTCAGATCTCAATGCAAATATTTAATTGCTTACAACAGCCTTATGTCGTTAGCCGGTCTACAACATAGCGTACGTATAATTGCATCTAAATTGTTTCCTGAAATTTCACTGATATAATTAATAAAATAAAATACTTGATCAGATAATAGCAGTACTTGGAATTTATTTCGAGAAATTTAATTCCTATTAAATGTTTATCATCTAACTGAAAATCAAAAATTGAAAAGTTTTCAATTTCCTCGTTTTAATAGCTATAGAAAAAATATAATTTACTTCCTCAATGTGAATATGGTATTAGTGATATTAAGTAAATACTTCTTGCATATTTTTTGATTCTTTGATGACTGCAAAATATTTAACATGGTATCGCTTATATCAGATTAAGGCGTATATTTTATTCATACAATTCATTTGTAAGAAATTTCCTCAAAGAGAAAATTTCATTTGCATATTATTTCAAAACTGTAAGCAATTCGACTTCATAGAAAGTGTTTGTACTAATTTACTGTCATAAATATCGAAGTTTGCTTACTTATTATAAAATTAATTCCACAGTAAAATAGCAGAAGTTTCCGCCTATTTTAAACCTTTTTTTTGTTTCTCTTATTTGTTTGATTAGGCAGAGGAAGATTTATATTATAATAAAAATGTATTGGAGAAATGGTATTGGAGACATATATAATAAAATGGTATTATTGTATTGGAGAAGCCTTATATATATATATATATATATATATATATATGTGTGTGTGTGTGTGTGTGTGTGTGTGTGTGTGTGTGTGTGTGTGTGTGTGTGTGTGTGTGTGTGTGTGTGTGTGTGTGTGTGTGTGTGTGTGTGTGTGTGTGTGTGTGTGTGTGTGTGTGTGTGTGTGTGTGTGTGTGTGTAACGTCGTTATATTCAAGTTGAATTTTAAATAAGAAATGATTACATTTGCGTTATAAATGATGTCCTACGTCTTTTTAAAAGATTAGATATTAGAAACATTTATCATTTTTATCAGTCGTTTTTTAAAATATTTTTCATCTTTTTTTCGTCATTATCTGATGCAAATACCTTAGAAATGTCCTTTCTTAATGGATATTTTTCTCAGTCTTCTTTCATAAAAAATTTAAATGAATCTTTATACCAGCATTCAGAAGCATTTGAGGATATATTTCATTATATACAAATTATTAAACACGTGCACCCATACATTAATTTTTTCCTAAAATCAGATATATATATATATATATATATATATATATTAAATGAAAATTAATAACTTTATAATTACTGTACTAATTTGAAACTTATCATGCAGATCAATAAATATACTAAATAATAAGGAAAGGAAAAGGTGTGTTAAATGGAATATAAATTCTTCATAGAAAATATTTTAAATGATGGCAAACATTATTTCTTATTTTAAAACTATTTTTCACTAATTACAAACGTTTTCCACTCTAAAGTTAATGAATTGTGTGGTTAATTACTATAATGAACTAATAAAAGTAAAACATACTACTGAATGTATTTCCTTTTACCACACTATATATTGTAAAAAGTTCTTTACTCTGCTTATTTTAAAGTTAAAATTCTTAAATGTTATTTTAAAAATCAGCTGCCTTATAAAACCAGGTTTTTGGTGCTGAAAAAATATTTCACTCATAAATACTATACTTTATACAGCTAAAAAAATTTTCTGACAGATTTCTCACGTCGTTTACAAAGATATCTCATGATAGAATGAGACATCTAAGACCAACTGCTAAGTGTTTGTGCAAGTTATGAACCTACAAACAACAATAGCATTTAAAGACATCATCTTGTTTTCTGGAACTATAGAAATTATAATGTAACTAAATATTTATTATTACCATTGCATTTTACAGTATTATGTTACTTTTTTAAAATACTATAATTATTGTATGTTGAAATTATTTAAATCTTTGAAATTAAAAGTTAAAGTAAGCCAATGGAATGGTGAAATAAACTATCTATTACAACTATAAGAAATTAACAAAAAAATTCAAAATGTTTTAATAATTTCATTAATTAGTTTAAGAATAAATTTGCATATTGGTTTTACACTATAATATATTAGAATAATAGAATCTGGTTGTTTCCTTATTTAAAACATACTAAAATTTCCAATCACCTATTAATAGTCTTTCTGGCAGGGAATGTGAACTTCGGTTCAATAGTTATTAAATTCGAATCCCAACTAGGTTGAAATGTAGGATGTTGAAATTTCCTTTAGGTTCGGTCTAATGAGCCCTCGTGTGTAAAAAGTATCTGTTGATCGACAAAAAAATCTAACGAAACCTGGTAGACAATGATAAGGAGTCTGTTCAAATGATTATAACAGATTTAGGCAGCCGAAAACCAAAACTCCATCTTTCTAAATAGACTACTAATGTCTAAAAATTTATCAGGGTCAAATATTGCTGTATCGATATGTCATATAATATATATATATAGATAAGAATGCGTGAGCTCAGTTGCCAAAGTTGACACTATGCCGTAAGTCAAAATGCTGAAGTGAGTCATTGTATTTTACATGATTTTGTCGGATGAAATAGACAGCTGAAAATGCATTGCAATAAAATATTAAATAAAAGATATCGGGAAAACTTTAATCTCCAAAGCTGCGTTAGTTTTTAATATTCATGTATGTATTATAAATTGAACTTTAAAATGTGATCAGCTATATTAATTATTAAATTATTGATCCCTGAATGTAAATTTCTCGGTAATAAGTTAGCACATAGCTAATTTCAAATTAGCATAATTCAATAAACTCAGATGTTAATTTAAATCAGTTAATAAGCTATCATTTCTAACATACAGTGATATTTATCAATAAGATCGATGATGCTAAGTTTAATCAGATAATGGAGCTGTGAAGCAGTTGAGGCAAATTATATTGTAGACGTGTGAGTTTCGAACGTAATATTGTATGTATTTAATTCGTCGACACGATTTTTCTCACTAATTCTTTAGCAAGAATTATATTATTCATAAATTAGATTACAGAATTAGTATGTCCAATCATTTAATATTATATAGGTTTTGTGTGTCCGTAAGTATTGTAAGTAATATAGTTTCCTAGAATATATAACCTTAAATAAAATATAATGAACCATTCGAATTCTAAGATAAGCTTTTTATTAATTTTTTAAGAACACTAAGATAAGCTTTTTATTAATTTTTTAAGAACACTAAGATAAGCTTTTTATTAATTTTTTAAGAACACTAAGATAAGCTTTTTATTAATTTTTTAAGAACACTAAGATAAGCTTTTTATTAATTTTTTAAGAACACTAAGATAAGCTTTTTATTAATTTTTTAAGAACACTAAGATAAGCTTTTTATTAATTTTTTAAAATTTTATTTTTAATAAAAATACTTACAAATTAAATACATGTGTTTAAATATCTAAAAAGTAGCATTGTAAATGAAAAGACATGCAATAAGTAGTAATATATATCCAGAGTTTAGCTACAATATCTTATTGTGAAATATAGTCAGCTGTTTTAAAATACAGAATGTGTTTTTTAAATTCTGATAAAAATGCAGTGTATAAATAAAAAAAGTTAGATTTCTCTTATTTTCCAGTTTAATGTCACTTAGGTAAAAAAAGTGAAGCTAAAGCAAACGTAATAGTAAAATTAAACTTATTTTATTTAAATACTTTTTTTATAGAATCCAAAAAGTTCAATTATCATTTAATAAGATTATAGAAAGGCAAGAGTGATTAATTAAGATTTAAATTTAAAATAATAATGTATAAAGTAATAAAAATATATATTAACTTATAGATAAGATGAGTGTTAGAAATTTATCATACGTAATGTCTGCATATCTTAATGTGATTTAATTCAATTTATCCTAAACTCTAAATAATTAATTTAATCTTAAAAATAAACCAAATTTAAAGGTTAATCTAAAAATTATGTTTCCAGCATATGCCTTGTAATATGTGCAACTGTGATGTAAATTCTACTAAAAGGTGTATTCTAGATTTAAAATCAGTAAATATAATTAATATAATTTACATATTTTCCAGAATGATACATGACCAGTTAATTCAAAGAATTAACGCTTACGTATTCAGTTGAGTAGACACATACACAACAAATAGTTAATTGTTTTCTAATGCAGCGATTTCATTATGACACAAATATGTTAAAATTTTTACATGTTTCTATATTTGAAACTGTGAAATATAGTATTCGTTTTCCAAATATTTTTTCTAGAATAACATAAATTTTTATTGTTATTCTTAAATGTGTCTTCTAAAATAATATTTTTATGTCTTATTAAAGAAACACGTTGACTTCTTTCAATTTAAAAGTTATATATATACACACACACACACACACACACACACATATATATATATATATATATATATATATATATATATATATATATATATATATATATATATATATATATTTGTCTCTCTCTCTCTCTCTCTATATATATATATATATATGTGTTTGTTTCTAAATTATTTCATTTCGCAAAAATCCGATGAATACAATATTTTCTTGTGGATATTATCTCTTTTTTTAATTCTCATCTTTATAGAAACTTTGACATAGATTTAAAAAAATATTATTTTTTAATTTTTTTTAACAGTAATTAAGTTAAAGCATAAATGATCATATAAAATTCAGCGAGTATTTTTTGGGGTTGTTTTCATGTTTATAACTTAACCTTATGGTATAAATTTACCAGTAAATTTTGATTGAGGCTTAAAAAGCCAAAATTTTGCGTGGTGCTGACTTGCAAATAACTAAAATAGGAAACAAAATATTAACACCAATTAAACTTATTCATTTTAGAAGTATGTCATATACATACGTAATTAATAACTCTTTTCAAATTTCACTACTACTTTTTAAATTTTCGGAAAACTACTTTCAAATTTTGCTACGGAAATTATTGAAAGGCAGTTTAGAAAACATCATAAACAATGATTCTATGCTAATTCCTCGTTTAATAATTCAGAATATATGATGTGCATACCATTACATATGATGTAGAATATTGGATTTTGAGATAAAAAAACAACCTTAATGTTTGCTACATATGCATATAGGCAAAGTGTAAAGCTGTTAGTATATCCAGGAGCACCTGGAACCAGAGGGTACGTGTACCTTCCTGGGGCTTGAGCACAGCCACCAGGCGCGTCGGCAAGTGGTGGATAGCCGAATGTCCTGTAGGAATGACAGGATAGCCTTGAATATAGAATCAGAGGCCGCGAACCAGCTCCCGTAAACCCTGGTGTTATGCGATCCGTGCCTAGGGCTAGTTGGCATCGCGGTATTGGTGTCTTAACGGAGCCTCTAGTTGCTTGGCGAACTTCTAGAGTAATTTGCCTTGCCCAGTAACTCAGGCAATGCTGGGTGGACTTATATTACCTGAGCTTATTAATTGTTATCTTGTGGCTGAAAAGACACAAGAAATAACAAACCTTTCTGCATTTGCAGATGAAGCCTCTGAAGTAGACCTTGCTGAAAAAGACAAGGGAACTCAGAGGCAATCTTGTAAAGGGGCAGCAATGAATCCTTCACTTGAGGTAGAAATGACCCCCAAACCATCTTCTTCTGGTGAAAGTCAGGAAGCTATCCCTAGCATGACTGACTTTCTGACCAGATGGGACTGTTTCAGCAAGACCCTATCTGCTGGAAATGTCATACGCAAGAGGAAACGGCAGAGCATATCATTTACGAATGCGAGGCCCTTGCCCTCCCTAGATTAACTTCTTTAGGCATCATCCATACTAGAGAGTTACACCTAGAATCCATTAAAGGATTATCGGACTTTATTAATAAAGTGGGTGACCCGAGCAACTGGAACTAGGAAACATTGGGTTTGGAGTTAATGGTACAAAATGCTGATAAAAGCAGAGGTGCCCAATGACATACAAACTCAGTTTTAAGAAGAAGAAGAAGATATCCAAGAGCAAAAATTAATATGAACTCATATAAAAAAAACAGAGTGGCATATAGCACCATTGTTTTAAGACTATGTCTATTTTAATAATCAATGGTAAAATGGTATTGTATAACGTTGTCTATGTGTTTTTCCCTAATATCTGACCTCAACACTATAAGAGATACAAAAAAGGTTTCTCTCTCTAGATTATTACACACTGGACTTCTCATTTCCGTCTATGTTTATAGCATTTTAAATTTTAGCGTGGTGATTGGAAACCATGAACTATTGTTTGATGTGTCCAAGTAGTATAAAATCATTTCTCGAAGATTTGATATTTTGAGCTTAATGTGTGTCAGCGAATAATAGTCACATTAAAATCAAAGTATTGATTAAGTAGATCAAGTTCCAAGTATTTACCAATGGCCACTTTTTGCTATCATCTGGGTTCATTATTAAATTGATAGTGAAAAATACACGCAATATTGAACATTGCTAGGACACATGTCTAAACACTTAGTAAGCTGACAGAATAGGGAACAGTGCGTAAACTAAAATATCTTAAGCTGTTTTAGATATGTCAACAAATGGTAAGGACCATACTGTCTTACAAAAGAAACTCCAGTCTTATTCAACTGAAACTAATTAGTTTTCATATGAGTGAAAGGCAACAAATAAAATTACAAAATATTAAATAATTTTGATTTTACCAGCAAAGTTCATTATCAGTTATCATAATTCAAAAATTTAAGTTGCGAGTGGAAAAAAGTCTTTTCGAAGTTCATTTTATCTTAACAGAGTTTTCATTATTTTGAAAAGTTTTGTCAATTTTAATGTCCTGTATTTCCCATATTAAATTAATTAGTAAATTCTAGAAGTTTTACAGATTTCTTGCCTTATTATTTGAATAAAAAAATTTTATTTTATACTTTTTTACTTTATTATTTTAACTTTATACTTAACTCTCAGTAGCTAAACTTATTCTTAAGAGATTATGTTAACAACTAGTATAATAACTAATTTAATTTTTCGTAGTTTATTCGATAAATTTATTCAAGTTGCTATCAAGACAGATCAAGATAATTCCTTTACATTCATCTAAAATAAAGTTACTTACAAAAATTAAGTCACCAGTAATTTACATTGCCAGCACAAGTGAAGACAAATTTATTGATCGCAACCATTATAAGATCAAAGCGATAGGGAAGTTTACGGAACAAATCTCATTAAGCTTATTTCTTGCTCTGACATTTAAATAAGTTACTCAATTCTGTTAATAAATTCACTAATTTTATATTCTTATTTTATAGTTATTTACTAATTTTATATTCTTATAGAATAAATAAAAAGTACTCCAATACATTTGAATAGTAACTTAGATTATCATAGTTATGAAAACCAAAATTTTTAATATTTGTTTTAAATGTGTAATTTGAGACAATTATTACAACGTCATTAAATAAAATTTTACTTATGTAATATAAAATCTTTCAAAATTAAAAACAGAATTAATGAAGCAAGAAAACTAACATTGCTGAAAGGTATTCTTTTCTGTTTTATATTTTTTTGTATACCTGCGTAATTTTCATTCCCTTCATTTTAATTACAGAAATATTAGAAACGCTTTGCCTATATGTTATTTCTTTCATTATGATCAAATGTTTTTCAATACTAAAAATTTACAATTAGATTTATTTTTTCAAAATGAATTAATTTTATTTTTAAAATGTCTCTTTTAATTGCAATACCTTAAATTTGGTTAGGGTATTTGCAAATTCAGTTTTAAATAATGTTACCAATATCCAAATTTCTGTGCAGTTATATCATTTTTGAAATTTTGAGTCTAATTTTATCTCATATGAAAATAGCGATTTTATTAATAATACTTTTTGAAAATTTATATCAAAAATGAAACAAAAACTTGCACTTTAACTTTTATATTTTCATATCATTTCACATATGAACATTTTAAAAACGTGGCAAAATTGTTCAATTGCATTGCAATAAAATGTAAAATGAAAAAATCAATAGATTATATCCAAAGTGTAATTAAAATTGTAAGTGAAATAAAGCGAACAAACATAGATCAGAGGTTTAATTTTTTTAAACTTTGTTTAGATTTCAAATATTTATACATAGTTATTTATTTCTTTTTATTACATTCCAGTCTAGTGTGATGTTTACTTTGAAAAAAAAAGGAAAAAAACTGAATGCCTTTCTGATAAAGATATTTCTTTTACGTTTTGTGTTTATTTGAATGTACGTTTATAAATGGCAATATTTCTTATTGAAATAATTTCTATATTAAGTTTCTGCTTGAAATTGCCATTTTTGTTTTATAATTCTTGCAAAAGAAAATTATCATATTCTTTGGTTTAATATGAAAATAATATTGTAAAATCATAGTAACAAACTTTTACACATGAGATCACTAGTCCAGAAAGTTGTAGTTACTACTAATTAGATATTTTTCAATACCATTAAAAAGTGTATATTTTTTTGTGTGCGAGATTCATAAGGATCCGTTAATTTGAAGTATGGATGCGATACATATTAATGCACAAACTTTTAAAACGATGTCTCATCTTAAAATGTTTACATTGTATATGTTCAGGCAAATTATTAAAATTGCATTTTAAAGTGTAATTTTATCAAATTTAGGATATTTTTGGCAAGATCTCTAAAATAATGTACTCAAAATAGACCAAATAAAGATTTTAGATTAAAAATGTAACATTTTTTGTTCTGAACTTTTTACAACTGAAGTTAAATTATGAAAAATTACTCTAATTTTTTCTCACTTCTGAGGGCTTGTATGAAAGAGAAATAATACATTTTTAGCATTTTGTATAAAACTCTTTGTTGCCAGAATTTTTACAACTTATAAAGTACTAACATGTTACATCGAACAAATAATAAATATATGTTACTAAATGATTTCAAACTTCTTTAGCTTGCTTAAGAGGATATACAAAAATTGGCAAGATGTAATTTGTTTCTTAAATACGACAAAATTGTTTTCGATAATACCCAATGAATAATTTAATATTTTAAAATATGTAAACCCAATTAGATATAAGTTAATATTCATTTTTTGTTCAAAGTTTTTTTTTTAAATTTTTTAATGTTAACTAGTTTACAAATTTAAGTGATGATTATAAATTAGCATTTATTTTACTTATAAATTTCCATCAGGCAAAAAAATTACTGGTACAAATGTATAAAAATTTTAGCATAAACAAACTCATCTATACAAAGCAAAACTTATAATTATATCCTTAATACATAATGAAATAACTTTCTTAATATGACAGTAAACTGTGACAAAACTACATGATTTTAATCGAAATTTTTTTAATGAGATTTAGCCAATGACTGTTAATTAAGTATGTTATACGTTGCTAATAAAATATCTCTTAATTAGTTTTATATGGTGTGGTTTATATTTTCCAATGCCCAACATTGGGCTTTTCCGCATTACATGGTAGAAGTGATGGCAGTTTAAAAATTAAGGCACCTATTGAGGGGACCAGCTTAGTCATAAAAGCAAGTGAAGTTCATAATTCTAGAGCAGGGATCAAGCAGAAAAGCTTAAAATTACTTTGCCATCAATGAAGTATCATTTCACATGGAAGACATTGCGACCACGACATACTATTTGTGCTCCCCAGCCATTGGCGAACACGCCGGATCTTCGGTTTAATATATTTTTTGCTTTAAAAGTTTTAAGTTTAAAATTGTTTGTCAAAATGAACTTTAAACAGCTTGCTTCAACTTAACAAGAAAATAAAAATATTTTTAAAAAATCGAACGTGTCAAACATTATGTGAGAGTGCCCGAGTATTTCCAATTCTTACATTCAGCTCCTTATAAATTTATTTTTGAAGCTATTGAAATAAACTGATTCTTATAGCATAAAATATTTTATTCAAAATAGAAAAAAACTATTTTATTTGATTCTCATTTATTACTTTAGTTTCAAAAGACGTTAATTAGTTATGTAGTGTCATGTTAATCAGCATTTAAGTTAAAATGTTTTATTGAATGCAAAATCATTAAATGATGATGGAAATTTATTGGATTATATAACTTTATATAAATAGAAAAATCATTTCAGTTTGTCAAACTGTTGTTTCAATGCATTATATAAAGTATTTTCAGATATTTTTACTCATTAATACTTTTGAATCATACTAAAATATTGCTTGAATCAAACGCATTCTATACTGAACTTATTTTTTGGAAATTATCTGAATTTTGTGTATATATATATAAAGTAAATTTTTGATGTTATTAATACAAATAATGAATATACGATTGATTTATATATTTTATTTATATTACCTAGAAAGTTCAAAATTTGATGTGAATTAAGTATTAAAATAAATTTTAGCAAAACAATTTCACAACTGCAATTTAATTCATTTGTAAACACCATTTATTATCTACAATTATAAAATTATTAACTAGAGAGTTAATATATAGTTAGGAATATTTTTATGATATTTTTTGATTTGTATGTAAACTAAATAAATAATCGCTCAAATATTAATATTTTCAAACATTAGAGCAATTAAATTATTAATTTATAATAAATTTCTAGTAAAGTGACAGACAATATTTCTGAGGAGAGTTTTAATGACATTTATCATAAGAAATGGAAGTCAAATGCATAAAACATTTTATAGGAATGTTCTGAATTTATTTCAGATATTTATTTAGAAGAGAGATGTGATTTTGAATTTGAAAGCAAAGTTAAGATAAATATCATAACTAGTATTTAAGTTTCTTCTTTGTGTATATATTTTGAAATATAAAAACCTAATTTTTATGATTTTTTTTGGTTATATTTGTATTATATGAGATAGCTCAAAAGTATCTTAAAAGATTAAAATTAAAATAAATTTTCCAGTATACTTCTATTGAAATTTCTGCTTGGAAATTGAAATGCTTCTAGTCAAATATTTTCGCAAGAATATTTTGTTATAAAAATTGATTTGTGTGAGTAAAAAGCTCACAATTTCTTCACAGATATATTTTTTAAGAATTTAAAAAATAGAAATATCTCAACATAATAGCTGGATATATGATTTTTAACAAAATATTTCCGTTTGCATACCTTTTGAATTATACTTTTAGATTTCATACCAAAAAAAGAATATTACTTGATTTAAAAGACAATTTTCTGAGTAGTTCTATCGCACTTTTATTATTTTGCATGACATTTTATTTAAATTAGTTTAAACACTTAATGATTATTGGATGTTTCAGTAAATATCAACAAAACTTGAAATAAGAAATATGGCAAAAATGTATACATTAATTATGTCGCAACAAAAAATGAAAGAGCGTACATGTTCGTCTATTTATTCCATAATTATAATTATAATTTTTATAATTTTACACAGACATTTTTATTACGTTTCTTGAATTAATATTTATATTTATCTAAAGTAACATTAAGAAGAAAAAAATTTTTGTTGTAATGAATGGGCTGTATTTTGTTGGGTTGTAATGAGTTTTGTTGTAGTTACGTCATTGTAGAGTGTAAGTGAATCAAGTATGCATCTATTTACAAGTTAAATAGAATTACAATGTTATCACGTTTATAAATATTATGGAAATGAATATAAAATATTTCATTTTATTACTGAAATTAAAAATTCTGCGTTAAAGGCACTTTAATCAGTAGTTGCAATGTCTTCCAAGTGAAATGATAGCTTTGGAATGGCAAGCCAAGTATTGTGTGTCTTCTGCTTGGTCCCTGCTTCAAAATCACGAAGACTCCATTTGGCTGTTTCTACTCAACTATTAGAAACCAATACAGTGCAAGGTGCAGAGAAGCATACTGGTGCAATAAGGTGATAAAATGTTTTCTTTAAATGAATGCATTTATTTTCTTATTAGAATGCAAATATGAATAATTATATCTAAAATAATTTGAAATATTTTCTTACCTTTGAGACTGGTTGAATTAATATCAGTTCTATTATCAAAACAATCATCAAATTTTCTTTAAGTATTTTTCTTAATTTCTGAAACATTTAAAATTTTTAGTTTTCAAAACTAAAGAAGAAAGGTTAGGTAACCTTAATGAAAACGCTTCACAAACCTTATTAGTTGACTCTAAAGGTTTATGAAGCAATCAACTCATTTATAATATCCATCAATCAGCTTATCTATTGATCAATCTGTTTTATATCAATATATCTACCTGTCTGTGTGCCTGTAAATATTTGTTTGATTGACAAATAAGTCCAAGTAATTAAACGTATCTTCGTTGATTTATATCTGTTGAATTCTTGCTAAATATTTCTTTGCCAAAATTATTTTGTATTGTTGAATGCTACAAAACATTTTTTTAAAAATGTTTATAACTTTCTTTTGAATTCGAATGAAATGCAAGGCATTTACTTCAAAAGAACTTTGTTGAATCATTTTTTATGTTCTTTGCCTAAAATAAGGTGTTAACTATTTACTTTAAAAATTTTCAGACGTTTTCATTAATGTCTTTTTCTAATTTATTAGTAAATTGTTTATTTAATTAAAGTTTGGTTTTAAATTTCATTCTCACAAAAAAATAATAAAGCACAGTAGAAATGCCCATCATTAATTTAATTTAGTAATAATTTATTTTTAAATGATTAGAACCTACTTAAATATAAAATATGTCAATTGTCCGTATTCAAAGATTAGTTACATAAATTTCTAAACATGAGATGGCAGTTCTAGAATTTTATCTTGATTGTAAAATATTATTCTGCTTATATTTTACAAGTTAAGACTTCGTAATGCTTTTATTTATCCCTTTTTGCTATAGCTATTTTTAAGTTTATATCTGAAATTTTAAAATAATTGTTAATAATAATTTTATATAGATATAAGATATTCTTTTGTCTTATCAAATCTGAATTGTTTTAATCAAATCCGAAGTATATAATTCAGATTTATTATTAGAAAATTATTTAACAGAAGAATCAAACCGAAAGATTAAATCTTTTTAAATTACATTTCCTTTACTTTATATCTTTGTAATAAACCCATTTATTGTGTTTCATCCTTTAAAAATGAAAATTATTTTCCAATTTAAATATATGAAAAATATATTGTTCGTATACTTGAGTTATGAGATAAGGTTTTCTTCAAAAATAAAATACTGTCTTTTAAATATAAGAGTGGAACGCAAATAATCATAATTTCATTTATGTACTTTGAAACAAGTACTAGTAATCAGCTGGAAATAGCTTCCACTAGCAAAATTACTATCTCTGGTAAAATATTATATTTACTATTCTTAACATTATGTACTATTCAATTAACTTTGGTACATGTTTAATTTTAAACCATGAATTTATGTGTAACCTAATAGAGAGTTGAAAATAATTAATTTGCAATGAGGACTGCCTGATTTTTTTAGCACTAAGTTTTTAAAAATTGAGGTTGGAACTCCTTTTATATTTTAATTATTTTCCAATCTGTAAATTATTATTTAATATTTTATCTTAGGCAAATTATATATATTATTATATCTTATATAAATTACATTATGATATTATTACGGAAATAAATAATATCGTTCATAACTTTCCCTTTGAAAAGCCAACTTTAACTTCTTTGTTCTCGTTTTATTCTCGTTACCAAAATTTTCTTGTAATTTCTAATTTGTAATTAATATTAAAAAGTAATTTGAAAATTAGATTTAATTATTATTTATGAAGAAATATATGTCTGTTGCGCGTTCATATGTTTATTTTTTAACTTTACAAGCTTTATAACAGTTAATTACTTTGATTAAATAAAAAAGTTTGATATAGAGGCTCAAATCTTTAAAGAGTTATACTCGTGAAAATTAGCAACACTTTTAAAAATTCTCCAAATCTTTCGCAAATCAGGTGTTTAAAAATGAAAGCGAAATTAATTTTGTATTAAGAATCCAAATTAATATTTTTCTTCAAAAATCATTTTCGCTAAGCAGTAAACTTTAATATATTGGCACAGCTTTTTTATAATAAGCTAATAAATACAATGAAATATGAAGTCCAATATGTTTAAAATTCCATCCACTTTCCTTGGTTTTGGTTATCAGTACAATTAATTAGGAATAAATTTTTTAAATCAAAAATTAAATTTAATAAATTAGGATTAATTTTTTTATCAAGTGCTTAATAACAACTTAGTCTCTTAAAACTTGTCTAAGACCTTCAACACTTAATTGAGATTTGATTGAATTTATTAGTAACTAAAATTTGAGAACTGAAAAAATTTATAAATCATCACTTATAATGTACTGACTTTCTCAAAATATACCAGAAATAATTGAAGAAACGTCGCCTTAAATTATTGTAGCAGTAAAATAATATTTTGCTTAGACAAAAAGATAGAATTCATCTCTTGAACTTCCGGCGATAAAAGTTTGAAGGTTTCATCAATATAAGTTGCTTCGTTTTTAATATAGTTTCTTGATTTTCAATATAGTTTCTTGGTTTTCAATACAGTTTCTTGACTCTTTACTATTTTATTCAAAATACATAAAAAAAATATAAAAGAAAAATTTGTTTGAAAATTAAAATTATATCTATTTTTATACAAAATTTAATTTTATAATTCAAATATTAACACACATTCATGTTTCTTCTGTCCTTTCGTTTCATGAAAATAAGTTAAAAACACATGATAGTATCTGAGAGTTCCTCCTTTCATTTAACTTCCTAAACTGATAATGAAATTCTGTTTGAAATTTTGAAACCTAAAATATTTCGTGAAGGCCATATAAAAATTATCATATAAAATGGGCATACTTTTATTGTAAAAGAAATATGAAAATCAAATATTAATATATAATAAATATATATAATTTATTTGTTTCTTCTAAAATTTCAATAAGTAAAAACTGCAAATTTTAATAAAGCATTTCAATGTTAGTAATAATAAAAATGATGATGTATTCAAAATATCTGTAAAAAAATTTTAAATTAAAATTAAGCACATACACATAAAAACAAATTGAATATAAAAATGCATCATCGATGAAAGTAAATTCATTATGAATACATTAAGTAACCAGGTGGGGATACTTAATCCATAACTCTTTCTTTCTTCAGAGTTAAAGGTTCCGTCGAGTTCATGCGGTATACGTGCTCTTTAAATCTGTGGTATCGAAAGTCCTGTGGTCGGTCATTGAGAAATTACCATAGGTGCGAAGGTATAGAGAAAATTTCCTTCCCCTTCAGATCATTGTCAAAATTAAGAGAGTGTATTCTCTGGTGGTGCCATCTATCGGAGAATTTGAAGAACAAAGTCGTACTTTCATTTTTGTGGTGCTCTGAATAAACGAAAGACGCACCATACTGAATTAAATTCTCATAGCCAAGGCATAGCGAGCTTGGCTTGTCCAAGTGTCATCAGTATTAACTAAAACAACAAGAGGCTCCATCGAATCTAACGTAAATGATGAAATATGTAGTTGGTGTTCGATTTTGATATATATATATATATATATATATATATATATATATATATATATATATATATATTTAAAAGGATTATTGTATCTATAATTTCTTTACTTTTTTGGGCTCCGTACAAAAATAATAGGTTTTACTTTATTATTTTATTTAGTTGTGCTTTGCTCTATACATGAACAATTCTATATTCTTTAATATCAAAGGGCATCCATATTTATTTCATAAATAAAGAAAATCTTATGAATAATAAATTGATACATATTCAATTATTTTACTTTAGAGAAACAAAAATTTTTAGCAAAACAAGTTATTAAATTTTTTGTTATTCAATTTCATGATTTCCTGTTACTTACTTTTTATATATTATGACATCGAGATTGAAATTCGAGTATCCTTTGTGAAAAAAAGACTTTTTTTAACCAAGAAGAGACTAAAATTATGAAGCAATTCCAATAGCGTATAGTATTTAAAAGTAATACTTTTCGGCTTATTTCTTTTAAATTTAATTTTTTTATTCCTTTATTTCATTAGAATAAATTTTTGTCAATTTAATTTTAGTTCTTGTATTTTCAGTATGTTGTTTAGTTTCAACACAAAATTTTGTTATTAATTTTTTGAGAATTTTAAATTAAATATTTTATTACAGAATAATTATGAGGTTCCAGTGCTTTTAGCCTCTGTAAAATAAATTCAGCTGCTGCTGATTTAGACTACATAGCAGATTAGAGAAGAAATATTAGAAATGATTGACAGAGGACTTGATTATTCTTAATAAGATGGGAAGAAATTATATTATAGTTCATATGTCATAATAAGACAATGGGAAATGAAAAGTGAGCTTATAGCTCCTTGAAAAAAATAACCTTCAAATTGTTTAAACTATATTTGAGAAAATCCCTTTTCTTAAATTATTTTTGAATAAATTGGGAAAAGCTTAACTTAAATAAAATGGTGTTGGAAAAAACTTCGTGTGAGATCAAGAAAAAAAATATGGATTGAGCAATAGGAAAAAAAAAAAAAAAACTGAGAACTTACATTCAATAATGAGTTTCAAATAACAGTAACTCAGCTTAATTTTGATTGCTAAAATTGTATAGAATAAATTAAAAGTTAGTTGAAGAATTTCACTAATTTTCATAACATTTCTCAGTGTAACATATTTAAATGTAAAAAAAATACTTATTGTGCTATTATGAGCTATATAAACATTTGTTATGGTTTTGATAACAAGTGTTTTGCCGTTGCAGTAGTTTTATGTAAATACGAATGTCAAAATTGTAAAATGCTATTGTTATTAAATAATATTAGAATGAAAAAACATACAATCCTAAATATCAATTAAGTTAGCTTTAAAAATAATCATAGAAGAATACAGAATGACACCAAAAGCACTTAATTAATAATTAAAAGAAAAAAAGAAACTTTCTTAAATAATTTTTAAAATAAAAACCACATATTAATTTTAATAAAAAAATTAAAAGTTATTTCATTTTCAGCATTAGCAATAATTAAGCAAGTGTGATAATGATGGTCATTCGAGAGATTTTTATGAAGCATTACATTCTTTATAATTAAGTTTTATTGTTATTAAGGTATTGCTGTTTCCATTTAAAAATTCCTATGGCTTAACAGGAAAAGTTTTTGCCTTTTTCTAAATCATTTGAAAGCATCAATTATTGGTGACAAAGCTTCTTTACCATTAAATCCTGAGCAGAATAAGACTGAGAAGGATTTGAAAATTTTTTGACATTAAAAATGTTAGTAACACTTTTCTGAATTCTCATGAAATTTCATGATATACTTTCTGAAAATCTGTGAGAAATGTTGCTGCAGCAATAGAAATTATTATAAAAGGTTTAAAATCTACGAATGAAAGTAAAACCACATGCTTTATTTCTAATCTATATTATCATAAGGAGATAATTATCAGGATTTTATATAAGCAAACACTGTACATGATTTGAAGTAAAAATACTAAGATTTCAACACACTCAAAGCAATAGTTTTCATTATTAAGTAAGCAAATATTAATTAAAATTCATATCTTGAGAATACATTTTTTATCATGTTACTAAAGAAATAGGATAATTCTAAGTTTGAAGAATCAAAAATTTAGCGTATGTTCATTCTGACGGAAAATGATATTCATACTATGATGTGAATGTATGGATTTGGTGTATTTGACTGGTATTATGAGTTATTGATAAAAAGATGAAAAATTCATGAGAGAGAACTGTTTATTTGTATGAAATAGCAATAAAAGTACATTAAAAATGGTGCATTAAGTAAGAAGCAAGAAATTACATGTGTGATGCATAATTTAGTAAAATGTAAATAAATGAATAAATGATGTATAGAAGCAATTTTCTTCTATGTAAATTACGAAAATCATTTTTTTGAATAAGCCTCCTAGATAAATCAGAAAGCATTGCTTGACTCTGCCAGTAACCATGGGCCTCCCTGGAACCAGGGGGTACGTGTACCTTCCTGGGGCTTGAGCACAGCCACCAGGCGCGTCGGCAGGTGGTGGATAGCCGAATGTCCTGTAGGAATGACAGGATAGCCTTGAATATAGAATCAGAGGCCGCGAACCAGCTCCCGTAAACCCTGGTGTTATGCGATCCGTGCCTAGGGCTAATTGGCACCGCGGTATTGGTGTCTTAACGGAGCCTCTAGTTGCTTGGCGAACTTCTAGAGTATTTTGCCTTGCCCAGTAACTCAGGAAATGCTGGGTGGACTTATATTACCTGAGCTTTTTAATTGTTATCTTGTGGCTGAAAAGACACAAGAAGTAACAAACCTTTCTGCATTTGCAGGTGAAGCCTCTAAAGTAGACCTTGCTGAAAAAGACAAGGGAACTCAGAGGCAATTTTGTAAAGGGGCAGCAATGAATCCTTCACTTGAGGTAGAAATGACCTCTAAACCATCTTCTTCTGGTGAAAGTCGGGAAGCTATTCCTAGCATGACTGACTTTCTGACCAGATGGGACTGTTTCAGCAAAACCTTATCTGCTGGAAATGTCATATGCAAGAGGAAATGGCAGAGCATGCCATTTACGAATGTGAGGCTCTTGTCCTCCCTAAATTAACTTCTTTAGGCTTCATCCATACTAGAGAGTTACACCTAGACTCCATTAAAGGGTTATCGGACTTTATTAGTAAAGTGGGTGACCCAAGCAACTGGAACTAGGAAACATTGGGTTTGGAGTTAATGGTACAAAATGCTGATAAAAGCAGAGGTGCCCAATGACATACAAACTCAATTTTTAAGAAGAAGAAGAAGAAGAAGAACCATGGGCCTCGCTGCTTAAGGATAGACAGTCCATCCTTGAATTCCCCTGAAGCTAAGCTGAGGTCTTCTTCCGCTTGACTATGGGCCATGACTGCTTGCCCGCCTATTTGCATAGGTTTGGACATTGTGACTCTCCCATATGTACTTTGTGCAGACAACATCAAATTTTTAATGCTACTCATCTTGACTCGTGCTTTGCACTTTTTTCTTAACTGTAGAGTTCAAAAATATTGAAGGATTAGAGAAATAATGGCATTACAGCCAAATCTCTGGGTATTTGTAATAAATAAATAAATAAATTTTTTAAGTGAAATTCAAAACTTACAATATCATTTGAGGATCCCACCAACAGATTTTTGTACATTTTCTGCATTTGTAATGATTTTATAGTTGAGAACTCAGGACATTTTGTTCTATCCTTGAAAATGTAAAAGCACTTGGATTTTGAACAATGAAGGGAAGTGTTGGTCAAGTAATAGTTCCTCCCTGAAACGTATACCAAAATTACGTCATCAAATATAGACCCTTTTACTTAAATATATATCATTTCAGACTTCTGAAATTTTAGAAATTCGATTCGCTTATATGTTGCAAGATTCATTGACCCCAGTCATTGACAGTGTGTAAAGTCTGTGCACCTCGTCTGCATGTCTTACATCAATTTCCATTACAAGAAATATATAAGTCTGTACTTCAACGGATGGTTATCTTTCCCTATTGCTTTGTTTCATGTTTTTGACGAAAAATACAAAATTCCTTCTAGTGCTTTTTCTCATACAGATAGAAATATGAGCACTTTTTGCTTCAAATTTTAGACTGAGCGTGATTTCATGATGAACACTTACTTTGCAACTACTGTGAATTCGATTACTATGCAACCAACCTCGATGTTGGGAAGCTCGTTTCTTCCGGGCACTATTCTGTTTTGCAGTCAAATTAAAGAAAGTCATATCATTTAAAACATTTTCGTGATAAAGGATGTTTTTGTCGCATGGTAAAGATGAATTTAATCAATTACTTATATTCATTAAATAAATATTATACCGAGATTCTAAATTCTCAACACATTTCCAAAATTTAGTCATTTTAAAACTACTACTTGAAAAGTGAAAAGTAAGTGAGAAGTGTGTACCACACAGAATACCTTTCGCATTTCCATTTTTAAACATAATTAGGATTAATTTAAAATAATGCAGTACATCTAAAAACTGACGAAAAATCTCATTTTCTCTGTAATTATAAAGAAAATGTGCGTGTCGTAAATTTAAACACATATTTCTATTGCGCAATCTTATCTAAGCATATTTTTACAAAACAATTATTTTAACTGTCTGTTTAAAAACACATTACTTTATTTAATTTTTGTAAACAAGAAAAATTATTAAACCTGAGTAAAGTTTTAAAATATGCCCATTTTTTATTCATGCAATTTTCATTTCTATTTTGCAGTGCCAAAATTTTGACGTGGTTAAGTAAAACCTGCATTCCATCCAATAAAATATGAAAAGTAAATTTGAAATATCAGTTATTATTATGGCAATAATTATATACGTGAAATAATAACAAAATAATAATTGTTGTTAAATGATTTCGTATGATAAATAAAATTATACTTATTTTTTGGATTCTGGATCATCGGTTTTATGCCATTAATCCCCCTAACGAACTTATCACATCTCTTGAACAAATATTACGGTGCTTTGCGCGATAATAAATAATTAAAAATCATTAATTACAATAAGTGTACATAATTTTTTTCAGTCATTAAAATTCATAAAATATAGCTTTTTAAATTTCACACAGTACTATTTAAACATTTCTTTTTATATTAATGAGCAAAAATCTTTCAAATTAAAAATTTAATTATCTGCGTGTATCTTTATTTCTCAAAGATTAAAGAAATGGGCTTGCTTTAATTAGTAGTCAACATTTACATATTTTAATGAAATTGTAAAATACCAAATTATTCAAGACACAAAAGTTTTTAAGTAATAAATGAACTCTAGTATCTTAATATTCTCTAAGGAAGAAGAGAAGGGTATTTGGCGGGTCAGACTATTGGAAATTAATTTAAAAAGTCAGATGTCTAAAGCGGATATGTTATAGAAGAAAGGAAATATAATATATTTTTATTTTTGAACTGTCAGCCTATAAATATTTATTGTGTTATGAAAAATTAAAAAATTAGCATCTTAAAAATAAATTTTAATTAAAATTGCTTTATGTTATAAGAATGCAATTTAAAATCAAATTTTGTGTTATGTTTTTCATAAAACATTAGAGATTGAATTAACTTTAAATATTTTTTATATGAAGTGTGTGCATAATGCTAATAATTTTTTTTAAGTTTAATATTTATATTATTATATTATAGACAAAATAATTTGATTCAGGGAATTTTCGGAAAAAATTTTACTACACTTAATTTAACTTAGACTTTAGAATTTTTGGGAAACGATATGTATATTTAAATATAAATTATACTATTAATATCTTATATTCTAAATAAATTATAATAAATACACATAAAATTTTGTAATTTATCAAAAATATTGACCAATGCTTTCATACATGGATGTGCAAATATTGTATAAATGATCACACATATTTCAAAATAAATAGAAAAATAGTTTAGTAAGAAGAAGAAATGATACTTTCTAAGTATTTATAATTAGGTTTAATAATTAGACTAATTTCTATGCATAATAAATGTCAAATAATGAAAGCAAGAATCAATGTAACATACCCTCAATTTTCAGGAATAAAGGTCATAAGGCTTTGCTGATGTGGTGTGGTGGAAGTGGTCTGAAGAAGTGGCTTTACGAGAAGCAAGTGCATGTACTAAGCGTCTTATTATTCAGTAATCCTTTATGCAGTGAATTGTTTGTTAAACCATATTATCAACAGACACTTAACAAAATTCCAGGTTCATACTTAGTTAATTAAGTTTATTAATGATTTATTTAGAATAATACAATTAATGATATCTTCAGATTAAATTGGACAAAATAAGTATATTCTTTTACAGATAAATTAGACACAAACCAAAAATAGATTATCTTCTTATAATTCCATAATAGATTATATTTAATAATAGATGTAATAATAAAATCTCTCATAAATAAAGGTATATAGCATTCTTAGAAGAAACGTACTAGAGATTTACACAAAAGAAACTTACAAAGTCATTTGGAGACGCCAGGTATCCCACGTGGGCCAGGCTTAACACTTATCGGGTGACCAGAAACTCCTCGTTACTCGGCGCTTTCCGTTTCTTCTCGAGGGATTTTTTTGCAATCGTGGTACAGCAGCTGTTGGAGTATTCTATGACGTGGTTCCCTCCTGCATCCAATCTCCTGAGTATATTCTTCTCTCAGGAACTCGCCTTGCACGGCTATATCCTCGACCACCACCTTTTTTCGGCAAACTCCCAGTGTCCGGCACTGATCTCACACCGATTCAGGGTCTCCTCCTTTTTTCGTCAGCTGCACGCGTTCGGGCCCCCGGTCTCTCTCCAAGTCTCCCCTTCCCTCCTTCCTCTCCTGGCGCCAAAACCGGTTCCTGGTCATCTCCTTACTTCACTTCGCCATGCACTCTCCACATGAACATACCCGGCGCCCCCTTACAAATAAATCTCTTTGCCAACCACAGGAAAATTAAATTACATTCATTTGTGGCCAGCACAGCACTTCCAGCTGAACGGTCATGGATTCAATCCTAATCATTGAACCATCAGATGAACCCCTTTTGCTTTTTGAATACACCTCTATCAGAGGAATGCATGAAAATATTCTGGATTTAAAATATTGTGGCGTATGAATACAGCTAACAAATGACGGAATGTTGTGGGGACGCTGTATATGCTTAAAACTTGACAATAATTCCGATCTGTTAGATCGTTTGCTACATGGCTTCAAATAGGGGCTCGAAGGCCAGGTTGGTTAGAGTATCGTTCTCTTTATCGGAAAGTAATGAGTTCGAATTCCAGCTTAATCGAAGACCCGTCGTGTTCGTTAAACTCGGCTGCGGCTTTCCAAAACTGGGCGGGATTGCTTTGTCCAACAAGTGAAATAATAACTCTGGGGATGGTAGGCCAAGGATTTTGTTCATCTTCTTCTTGGTCCCTGCTTCAAAAACAAGAAGACTCCATCTGGCTGCTTTTATGTTACTGGCAGAGCTAAACTCAGCGGCTAGGTACAGGGAAGCATGCTGGTGCAACATATATCAAACATGCAGTTACTAAAATTATATTAGAAAATAGATGAGTATCACGATAATTTAGAAGTAGAAGCATGTTCTTTGGAGTGGAAGATCCAGCGTTTCTTCCCAGCCACTGTTGAATAACAGGATATATATCTTACACTTTTGCTTTTTACCCGTACATCTATTGAGATACGGGCTTGAAAATTTTAAAGTATTTCCTCTCTTCCTTGATATAAATAAATATGTCCGACTACATGTGTGTAAAAATTCTAGCAGAAAGCAAGAATAGAGGTTTCCATGAAATTGTCACAACAGGATAATTTTACTGAATCATCTGTAAGGCAAATGAGTATCATTTAGCACCCCATAATTTGAATCTGAGTTAAGCAATTAAGATTTAATAATCCCAGTATAAGTAAATGAATTTCAACTGTAATTTTGGTTGGAAAAGACAGTATTATGACAGTAAATGAATTTTCATCTTTCTGTAACCAACATCATTTAATATGGTTTACCATCAAAAAGTTCTATTTAATAGCAAATCTTAATAAACGTATGCAAACTGACTTGTTACTTGCACTTTAGATTTGTTTCGAGCTGCTCATTTGAATTCCCTTTTGCACAGTTCCAGTTAAATGCCTTGAAATGGTCATTTTATATTTGAAAAAAGAACTATTGAATCATACTTTTTCTTTTTTCGTCTTTGCATTTGTCTATATACCTTTAAATTATTATTTATCTAATGCTTCAGACCAGTGATTCTCAACTATATTTTGTCGCGGTACACTTTTAATGATTTTAAAATTTGGTTTCACACAAAGAAAAAATGAATTTAATATTTGTTCATTTACTTTTAATATACTATGTAACATAGCTTATGATAATGGTTTTGAATGCAAAATAAAATTATATTATATTCACACAACAAAAACTGAATGTTTTTTACTTTACTATTAATGAAAAAAAAACATTATAATTTTTAAAATATACGTTCCTGAAATTTAGCGCCACAGTTTTAGAATTTTGCCGCACATAAAAGAGCAGCAGCAAAGTGGTTGAGAATCACTGCCTTAGACTATATGAAAAAATAAGAAAAAATTAAAACACATTTTTGAAATCCTTTGCTCTTTGGAAAATATGATAAAATGCAAAGAAAAAATTTAAAAATCTGTATTAATGACGGAATTTATTTTTGTCTATTTTAATCTTATTATCTTGATTAATAAAAGTATGTCAAAAAGAACAAAATGTGTGAAAAATACATAAAAAAATTTATTTTTAATAAATTAAATAACTAAAGCTTATTTAAAATTATCATATTATTTATGTATCCCATGTGATAAACGCAATGTATAGGATTGGCAAGCTATTTTATATAAGGAAATAATTCCGCAATGCGCCAATATTTAAGCGGAACTGTAATCTTTTATAGTTAGGCATAAATATTCATGCATAAAAGTTTGAAGCTATATAATCTGAAGTAAGAAAACTCACTACGGAATTGATTTTATAACCTGTGAGCAATTTTATTTGAGAAATAACTGAAGCTGTGTCTGATAGTTTTCCATGAATTTTTCCAATAGAAACATGTATACACGTCTATAGCATGAAGAATTTTATTTCTTACAAAACAAAAGCAAAAGGCATTTAAAACTTTTTCTCTCGTTATATGTTTCTTTTCCAAAATAGAAAAGAGAATCGGTGGCATCTTTCAATAAAAAAGGGAGTTAACAAGCGCAAGAATAAAAATAATAGAACGAATAAGAAAACTTGTCAGAAAATCAATTCATAGTGACATTTTAAAAGGCTTAACGTTCATGAATTTAGAAAAATACATTTTCTTTTATTTGCGCAGCAGTTGTCATCGGAGCTGACAGATAATTTGGAGTTTGAATGATAGAGCTCATATATATATAAATAAGTGCTTTTTATTTCAATCTAAAAAAAGTTCTGACTGGCAGAAATATATAAAAAGTTTAAATTTATTATAAAATACTTTTTAAAAACATTATTTAAATTTACTGAATTTGTATTGCCAATACTTGAGTCTAAACGTTAATAGTATCCATGATTAAATAAATCACACACAGAGAATTATCTTATATGATTGTTTACAAAAATATCAACTTTCGTGGATCGTATTATTCAAAGAAAAGCACGTTCCCAATTTTTGGAAGAAAAGGCGATTTGTAAAATAAAACTTTAGTATTTTTGATAATATTTACTACTTACTCGACAATCTTAAAAAGTTTTTTTGCAAATTGAAATGAGAGTATAATTTATGAATTATCGAATGAGGTGTGAAAAGTCAGAATTTAAAAATAATTAAATGAAATCAAGATACATTTCTAAGGCAATTCCATTGCTTGCGTATTGTGAGAGATAAAAAAATTCGCTGAGAAAATAGCAAAAACCATTCTGTTTCAAGACTCGACAAAAATGGGAATCATCTTTAATTTAAAAAATAAAAGTTATTAGATAAGGTAATGTAGAAAAAAGGGGTCCTCTAATGAAATACATATTTTTTCTAGATTCAGTAGAAGTTCTCGTCTTAGCTCTCTTTAAGACAGCTGATTAAATACTTTTGCGCTCATCAATTTTTCAAACAGCTGAAACCTTTTTTAAATACGGATTAAATGAATTACAAACGTTATAACTTAAAAATTGTAAATGAAACTACCTATGCTTTAAGTTAACCAGAGACCAACATTATACTTAAGCTTCATTCCAAAATTCATTCAACTATACACAGAGTTCAAATCAACATAAATAATAGTTTACAATGTTAGTAATTAAAATTTCGAAACTGAACATAGCTTTTAAAATTGTCAGGGATTGTCATCTTGGTATGCATTTCATTCCACATGCGTCGCAAACAATCGAAATTCAACTCTGTTCGAAAATATGGTGAGTAAACAAAATGAAAAAGCTTTATTCATAGAAATTATCTTTTGCAAATTCTTACAAAAATAACTTTAAAATATGTTTTACACCTTAAGAATTCAATTTTTCTCTGAAAGATCTACAATATGTTTTTCAGCAAATGAGAAAAAAGAGTTAAAGTATACTATTACCTTCTTTTATATAAAAAAAAATTAAATTAGAATGTTTTTACTGTTTGACTTAAATTTTGTTATTGATTGCATAATATTCTTCCAAAATTTATTTTTAAATGACTCTGAAACTTTAAAGCGTTTGAAAAATCTCATGTTAGAATTTCATTTAAAATTGAATGAATTCATACCTTAAATGAATAATGCAATTTTTATAAATTGTACGTATATGGAAATGCTGTAAATTATAAAGTGTTTATTAGAGTGCATAAAAAAATATAATTCTCATGAATGAAATCTAATTTGAGTAGATTGCATTTGTCTTTCCCGTATTGGATACAGTTTCTGAAAAAAATATTTTTTATAATAAAATATTAAAAATACTTTTTACATCTAAGAAAGAGAAAGTAGATTAGCACTTGTCAATAAAAATATAATAATCTATAATAAGAAAAATTATTAAATGAAATGCTCACATAAATTACAAAATTAAAAGTATTAAAATTACCTATAAACTTATAAGGATTTAAAGTAAATACAGAAATATTTTACAAAAGAATTCTTAATTATCTGGAAAGAATATGTACTGAAAAAAAACCAGTATTAATCATGCAAGGAATCCGAAGGAATAAATGTAAAAACATATCTCCCTTATTTAACATTGTTTTAATATGCATTCATTTAAAAATTAATTCTTGGACTATAATTTTTTTAAGCATTTACATTCTTCTTGAGTATTCAATATTTTTGACTCTCAAATTTTTTCCAGCACACTTTTCATTTTAAAATTTGCTGTTATGAGAAAAGTTTCAAAGTTTGACTTTAATCACGTTTCAATTCAACAATGAATTTAAATTAATAATTTCTCATGAGTTAGAGCACATTCTTTTTCTTGAAATTTTTGGGCTTTTTTATGACTTCCTATCATTTCCACTGTATATGCAATTATATATATATATATATATATATATATATATATATATATATATATATATATATATATATATATATATATATATATATATATATATATATATATATATATATATATACTATATATATATATATATATATATATATATATATATATATATATATATATATATATATATATATATATATAATTGCATCTACAGTGGAAATGATAGGAAGTCATAAAATATATATAATTTTCCCATTCATTTCATTTTTTTTTCATATTTTTTGATTTTTCCATTTATAATTATTTTTTAGACAATGGCCAACAAATGATAGTGAAAGCATGAAAATATAATTTTTGTTGTCTAAAATTTTTGTTATTGATTGATAAGAGAATATACTTGATTCTCTTATTGAAAATAAAATAAAAATAAAAAAATAAAATGAAATTTTTTTTTAAATAATGCTACACTTTAGATTAACAATGTTGCAGATTACATGTACGAGTTTCTTTAAAAGATTTATTCACAAAAAATCACGACAGTTTAATATGAAGGACCACAAACAATTCGTTAATATATTTTACTTCAATATATTTTAAAGCTTTCAAATCCTAATGTACAAAGATTTCATATCATCACTTTTTCTTAAATTTAGTTTAATTTGAATATTTTGTGTATAAACTTCTGATCAAAGAGAAATATTTTAATTTAAAGAGATTAATGTTAAACAGTGTCGGTATTTTAATAAACTATGTAACTCAATTAATAAAACATAGTATTGTGATACCAACAAAGTATTAGTTCTCTAAGCCCCTTTTCATAAACACATAATTTTTAATTTGGAAAATGAATTTAACTGTATCCATAACGAACTTAATTTTATTACATTTCTGTTATAGTTAGCGTATTTGCTTCATAATCATATATGATATATAAACTTGTGTGATTACTTCTTCTTCATAAGAAAAATTTAATCTTTAGCACGTAATGTTATTTATGTTTCTAGTTTAGTCTACTTTAGCGTCTGTACCAAATTAACAAGTAAACTTCTACATGCGTGAAAATCATCTTCATGCTTATTGCATTTACTGAGCTGTTATGGTGTATTTACTACTCATACTCTTATTCAGTTATTACAAGAATTATATATATATATATATATATATATATATATATATATATATATAATCTTATTATTATTTCCTTATTAAGATAGCAATCTAAAGAAAAATAGAAAATTTATCGTTAGTGCAATGAATTACATCTTTACTAGCTGAATTACAGTGAATCATATTTTCTTATTTGTATTGTAATAGTAAAAATTGAAAAAGCAGTATATATATATATATATATATATATATATATAATAGCAGTATTAATTATATTAATTAATAGAATTGCATATGCATACTTTTATGCATATATATATATATATATATATATATATATATATATATATATATATATATATATATATATATACAAATTGACCATATTGAACCGGGAGATAAATACGAGATTACTGAAGAACATACACATGTTTTCATTAAATCTAGTGAAATGGTTTTCATTTATCAGTTTTTAAACCTATTTTAATCGATCATTGAAGAAATTCTTAATTATCTTTTAATGCATTTTGTAGTTCTGTTAATTATTTGCATCTATTTTATTAATAATTTTAATTTGATTTCACAAAATGCACATACAGTGCAGATGTATTATTTTTATAAGGGTGATCAAATCGAAACGATGTAAAAATGTAACAGCTAAATATTTGCATATTGCGCTATGGGAGAAAGTAGCGAGACATCTCGGGTTGTGATTGGAGTCTCTGACTGGGATCGGAGCATGCTTGGGAGCGTGCGTGCACAGGAGAGAGCAGAGGCCCTTATCAACAGCGGTGTCCAAATGAGGACAGGATGTCGTTCGCGTTGCAATATTCAACGACTAAGAAGCAGCAAGGTGATATCCTATTTCTGACTGCGGAAGGTGAGAAACCAGTGGAAGCATGAGTCGTCACTTCCCTCTAAAATGTTCAAAACCGTACCGTCAGCAAGAAAGATGTTTGCTCACCGTCTTTTTCGAAGTAGTCCGATACTTGTGGAATTCCACGGGCACAGAAAAACCATAAACTCCGACGCCTACGCATGTCAATCAAGAGCAGAAGACCAGGGCCACTCACGAAGAGTGTGGTTCTGCTTCATGATAACGCGCGTCAACAATTCTCCAGAGTCACACACATGGAAGGGGTCAAGTTCAAGTGGGAGACGTTTGACCATCCGACGTACATACTGGACATGTCGCCCTATGATTTCCATGTGCTTGGTCCACTGAAGGAACACCTTAAAAAGAAGCTCTTCAATTCGGATGACGTAGGCAAGGACGCTGTGAAGGACTGGATCTCGTCACGGTCACAGTAATCTTGGGAACAAGGAATCCGGCGGCTTTTTTATCAGTAGGATCGTTTTCAAGCCTATGGGGTATATTTTGCATAAAGTATACATTTGTACCCACTGTGTCATTTCGTACTTTTTCATTTGATCATCCCTTATATATGAATTTCTAAAAACAACTAAACAAAGGTTTGTAAGGGATATGACATCACAACATTATCCACCGTTCATCTGACAGAAGACTGCTGGGGGAAGCGGGGTTTTGTTATGAACAGACGCGTTTATTAGATATGTTTATTTTGTATAATTTCAGCACAGTAACCAGGATATAAACTCGTACTAAATTTAAAGCCGAGATTAGAACAATTTTCGTTAGCCAGTTACAAGTGGCGTACCAACGTTTGATTTTCGAATTCATATAAATGAATTCTGTGGAAAAATCATCTCTTGCATTTTTTTAATAATAGGTAAATCTCAAAATGGATTATGGTCAACGCTCTATTGAAAAGAGTAAGCAAAACTACATATAAGGAAAACTAATATTTTTCATTCATGAATAATTCATTTTTATCAGATTGCCCTTTCAGAAACGTTTGAAAAACATTTTAAAGTTTTGAAAGTTTCCTTTAAAAGACTTGATAAATACAAACCATATACATGCTGAGACCATTTTTGCTTGTGATCCCGTGGTGTATTTTGAGTTTAGTATAATGGAAAAGGGAATTGAATCTGATTAAGAAATCATAGCATCTATATTAAAAAATGTCAGTTCCTAAAAATGTGAAGAAGTTTAATCCTTCTTATAAACTATTTCTTAGTTTTGTCACGATATTTCGAAATTTTATAGCTAGTTGACGACAAGGTAAACTTACTTGAATAGTGTGCCTACTGAAGCTTACTAAAAAGAAAGTTAATTGGGGTATTTTGATGAAGAACAACAAGAAGCTTTTGACATCTTAAAGCTGTCTCTGATCACCTCTCCAGTGTTAAAGCTACTAGATGAATCAAAGAATTTTATCATTCATCCAGATGCCAGAAATTATACCATAGAAGCAGTTTTTCTTCAAAGGCAAATTTTAATGAAGATTCCATCAATAATGTCAACCGACTGTTGATATTATGAGAAAGAAATTGCCAAAAACTGTGCGATAATTTTTTAATTAAATATACGCTTTGGAGTAATTCCAAGGATACATAATAACACAAATAATTTTCAAAGACTCAAAAGAATTTACTTATTACAAAAATTCCATTCTCTTATGCATGCTGACATGGAATTCCTGATGTAAAATAGAAATAAATATTTGGTCTCGAGCAAGAAGATATCGGTACAAAGTGGACTTTTCCAATCGTTTGAGCAATGTGAAAAAAAATAAAATTGCACATACACACAGGACGTGGGCCACAAATTACTGAACCTCAGGTTATGATATTAACTAAATGCTGTTTTAACTTTACAAAGAAATATATCCATTTGAATGGCGGAATAAATAACTGCAATGAGATATCAGGATATTACGACGCAATCTTTTCAATAAAAATTAGTTTCTGTAAATATTCCTCAACGGTCAGATTTAAGTTCAAGGACACACTGAAAAGAACTTTCTAAGCTGCTACCTTACATTGTTATACTGACTCATGTACTGGAATAATAGTAGCAGTGGTTCTAATTTCTATTTCCAAATCCCTTAATATGTATTACAAATGCATTAATTTTGCAACATTGTATCCAAGATTTTGCTACTTTTTTCCCTTAACTTCGGATTTTGACTGCAATCAGTGTTTCACTAGAAGTAAAGCACCCCTCTCTCTACTTGTTTCATAAAATATCCAAATAAACCACCAAATTTTACTTCTCTGATCGACCCATTCTCTTGATGAATCATCCATGGATACGCCTGAACATTGGTAGGAAAGGACTAGTATGGAAAACATTAAATTTATATATTTTCTAAAAAATTTACAGCTACTTTACTTTTTAAAATGAAATTTATATAAATGTAAATTTAAATTTACTTTAGCTTTTGACAAATGGAGAATGCTACAGAGACAACCGTTCTCGACAAACTTATAAAGTTATCGTGTAAATGCTTTGGTGTTTAGCGATAATTATTACTGGTCACACACATCAACACTCATTACAAGCTTTATCGTTTTTATCATCTTATATGAATATCGTGTTCCAGTTAATATTTAATTAGGTATTTCGTTTCAATTGGAAAAATGTATTTCAGCGAGAATTTATTATAATTTTAAAATGTTTTAGCTCCAATCTAATAAAATTATTTCCGTTGAAAACAAATTAAGACTTTTTTAACTTCTGCAAGGACTCATTTTTGTAGCAGCTAAGAAATTTAGACATCTTTGAATGTTTATAAATTAAAAAAAATTGCACCTTGACTGGAATGAGAATTTTTTTTGCTAAATAAATGTAAATGTGTACTATAAAAATTATGATTGTAATAATTTATTTTCGTTTGAATTTTAAATAATTTTGTGTTTAATTATCTGTTAATCATTTTAGGTTTCTTCTATGCAACGCTTATTTCTCTCTCTATTTGGATGGTCAAATTTGGGAGAAAAGTATATTCACACACATATATATATTCAAGATTTTCACCTAATCATTATGTTATTTAATATAATAATTAAATTGGTTTTGATATAATTTTAAAAATGTTTTAATATTTTAAGTTACAGTAATGATTATTTATTTTGTTTAAAGAGCTTTTAGGATTTATAAAATTATCTTTAGACTAAATTATTAACTGTAAATGTAAATAGAAATTAAAAATATGCATTCTTCCAATTTTTTAAATATCTTAGAGCTGAATATAATATGTCAGAAAATGGTTAAGCTGAAAGAAATTGTACTTCACAAATTTTTATTGCTAGTAAACTATTTTTTGGTGTGGTGTCTTTATTTCTCTCACACAACATATGAGCATTATTTCTATTTTCCATTAAATATGACTTCTATGCAACTTGTTTGGTACTTATTTTTTCATAGCAAACATTTCAGGAGAAAAGAATTTATTTTAGTTATTTAGAAAATACTTGTTATTTTAGATGTAAAAAAATGAAGGTGGATGCAGACATAAATTAATCTTGAACGAAATATTTCGTTACATAAAAAAATTAGTTCATCGCAAATACGTTAATTATTCAACTTCTTCGAGCCTCAGTGTTTCTAAAAGTAATTCTACCTCCACGTGGTTTGATATCTTTATTTCATAATCTTTTAAAAACTCTTTACTTTGGTTTCAAAAAAGAATTTAATTTGCTTATCTATTGCTAATGCAGTTCTTCAGTGAGGAAAAAGAGTATTTTCTGGAGTTATCTCATTTGTGTTGATGACGCTAAGGGGGAAAGAGTTCTTTTTGAAAAAGCTTGCCCTCGTCATTTTGTACTTGAAATGAGTACTTAAAAACTTTAGACCAGTGATTCTCAACTTTTTATTTTGTCGCGACACATTTTTAACGATTTCAAAATTTGGCTTCACACAAAAAGATAATGCATTATAATATATAGATAAAGCAAACAATTTTTAAACTATGTAAAATAGTTTACGATAATAATTTTGAATGTAATGTGAAAAACAAAATATACTGTTTTTGTAGTTCATACATTTATTTAAAAAAAAAGGAATTAATTTACAAGATAATAATGAGAATGCTTTTAATGAGAAATTTAAGTTTCATGGATATTGATAATTTCATTTATATTCGGTTGTAAAAATGATTATTTTACTCTCATATGCATTCTACATTTAATAGTATTGATCTTTTTATGTTGATTAATACAGATAATTCTAATTCGCACGAATAAGATCTAAAAAATTGTAATATTGTTGATAAAGTTGAGCAAATATTTCACTGTAATAAAATTTCAGTTATTGAAGATAAAAAAAAATAGTTCTCTCTCTTAACTGAAAAAATAAGGTTTCCTTTGCAGTGTATTCTAGCTTAATTCAGGCAAACTTTAATCACACAAAAAATATACAATTCTAAAATTTGGCAGCGCACGATAGTGCCGCTGCCCAGTGGTTGGGAATGACAGCTTTGGCCATTGGAAAATCAGCCAGACACATCACTAATCTGATATCACTAAATCATTTATGTACTTTTTAATGATTCGCTCTCAAATGTACTTGTGAATTGTGGCACTTTTAATTTAATTAAAATTTACACCCGTGATTAAAGTTTGAAACTTTGATTTTAAAGGTAATTTGTCTGTTAAAACTATTAGCATAATTTAAAATGAGTTTATTTTACGAAATAGGTAGGATTTAATGTGAAAGTATTATGGCAAATAACTTAAAGTTTCTATTGTACTTAAAATAAGCAGAATTTATTAAGCTGAATGATAAGCGTTCTTGCTTTTGGTTCAACAGTTCCTTGGTTCAAATCCCACTTTTGGAAAGGATGTTTGTAATGGTTTAAAATCCACTTTAAATCGTAGTTTCTCGGTCTCATTAACCCTTATGTCCAAAAAATGAATGTCGAGCTACAAGAAAACCAATAGAGATTTTATTGAAATAATGAATCATCGTTAGTTACTCTCAACACCAACCAACATTATAATACAAGAGCAAGAAAGTTTGCAAACAGAGCAAGACGTTAACGAATAATAAGAGCTGTGTAGTTTGAAATGATTATTGCATAATACAAGCGTAACCTGCTCTTGTCATCTCTTAAACTCGTCTGTCTGCTGGAACAGACTACGTCGATGATGGTTTGGCATACTCTACAATTAGACTTTTTCTGCCACAAGAAGTTTTCAAGTCTTATTTTCCAAGCAGCAATAATGGCGCGAATATCGCCTACACTTCCTGTTCTCATCATTTGCATAATTTAAGTTGCTTCTACCAGAAGTTTGCAGAATTTTCTGGCCGCTCATTCTTGGTGTTGCATGTTCAATGTCGGTTAATGTATTTATTGTCCACACACACACCAAAACTTAAACATTTATAATTACTTAGTCATTTCAAAATTGCTTGTTAAATTATAATATTACAAATTTCGCTTGTACATCCTAATTCATTGTCATGTGCTCATATTTTATTTATAATTTCATGCGAGTTTACAAATTATTCAAGATATCATATTTTAAGTGTTCTATCCGCCATTGCAGAACACAGCTTTCTTCTGAATAAGATATAATTTCTTTTAGAAGAATGCTATTACGGTCGCAAGTGTATTATTTAATTGCCATTCAAAATTTTATACAATGCTTGTAAATATAAGTACTCAATTTTTTTAACTTCAAAAAAATGTGTAACTGCTTATATTTAATGCTGCTTAATTATTAAGACATGAAAGTTTATGTTTGAATCAATCCTTGAGTACGAAAAGTAACCGTAAAGCGACAAGCCAGATTTAAAAAATACAACTCGACGTTCACTGACAAATAGTTTTAAATGATAATCTGAGCAAAAAAATTCTGAATAATTTTTTCAAGATTGTCTTAGTGATATTTATTTCGCACGCAAATGCCAAACCGTGAGTGGTCCTAGAAGTGTTGAGCTAAAGGTCGAAGTTCGAATCATTCAGCTGCACCTCTGCATACTCAATGATAAAATCATTTTTAAAAGTTATTCATTCCAATCTATATAGACTGCAGTAATATTAAAGAATCATTCTAGTGAAAATATTTTTTATGACAACCAATAATGAATAAATATCGTATTCAACATGTCACAATTGCTAGCTTAGAATGAATTTTTTAAATACACGGTAATTTTCAATAATGATTACACTAGATAGGCTGTGTCTTTACATAAAATTAAGTTAAATAAATTTTGAACTGGTTTACTTTCCTTTCAGACATAAGAAGATATTCGTTATTTATTACGCAATAATTTTCTTCGAGGTATAAAATGAAATATTGTGATGTGTACAAGTATGTTAAATAATGCCAATATTACAAAGGAAATGTCAGTACTTTGAAATAACAAAATATAACACATTTTTAAATAAAGATCAATTATTTTTAAATGCGAATTGAAAGTCGTCAGCTACACAAATTCGAGGAAAAACTAAAATGCATGCTTAAATATAATTCTTCTGTTATTAAAATTTATGAAATAAAAATGGCGTTTCTTATAAAATTTTATTGTATTGAGAATGTTTTTTATCAGATTATATTTTCGTTTCGGCAAAAGAAATGACAGAACAAAATCAAAGAACTGAACCGCTCCCTCAGTGATCCTCATCTAATTAATAGAGTGTAAGCAACCTGTTAATTAGATGAGTTATTATTTAATTTGATAAATAGTTTAGACAACTGATCTAGTAAACGACGGAAAGTAACCAAATCTACTATATGTATATTAACTATAAATTTTTCATATTATTTTTCTTAATTACATTGGAATTCCAAAACCTGAAACCTTTAGAAAAATTTCCAGAGGAATGCTGAAACGATGTAAATAATAGTTTTCGTGAAATGATGATTATTATATCTTAATCACAGAAATTTCCAATAGTAATTTAAAACTTTCTAGATTAAAAACTTAAATTGCCTTTTCGTTAAAGACTACTTTTATATTAGTTTTGTTTTCAATATAGAGTGAAAATGTGCTACCCTCAGACAAAACAATTCATAACAAATTTTTACAAGAATTTGGTTTTGTATGATTGCTGCTTAACGGTAACCTTATGCAGACAACTCTGCTAATTAATACGGGAGAGTTAAGAGGGGATTCACAGAACCACTACAAATATTGAAGACATAGGAGGGATTCAAACCCACGAACTATTGTACGAAAACAATCCATTATCTTCTCTGTTTTACAAGAGATTTATTTCCTCACTATATTCTACTGAATGGATATTCGAGATTGAAATTTCATTCGAGAACCAAATAGAAAACAAAAATGTACGTTGCTCAATTAATATTTTAAAAATTTCAGTCATAATTATTGCATGTTTGAACGTTTTAAATTTAGTTATCTCAAAGGAAATCTAGATTGTTTAATTGCGATATATATATATATATATATATATATATATATATATATATATATATATATATATATATATATATATATATACACAGTAAAAATATTGAAATATAATGCAAGAAAAATGTACTAAAATTACGTTTACATACATATATAAACGTAACTTCAATAAATATTTTTTTGGATTATATATGTGCTATTCATATATATTTTTAGAGTGTGCGAGTTCAAAATAAATGTTTTCTGGGATATATTTAAAATATGTGCATTTTTTAAATTCATATTATATATATATTACGGTTATATAAAACAATGGATAGATTCAGTTATTGCATAATGAAAAATTCAAAAGAGTGCATTTAAAGGTTCACTTGGCAAAAATGACATAAAAAGCAATAAAATTGTATGAAAATAGATTTCCTATTTTTTAAATAAAAAGTAAAAATTTAAAAATAACGTTTCAGGTTTTCGATAGTTGTAAATGTTTAAGCAAATATTAAAAGTAAAATGAATATGTATTCATTTTTACAACATTTTCAGATTAAAAAAAGCTATTCAAGCAAAATAATTCCTTACAATACAGAGCTTACATTTAAAGCACGTCCACCGATGGCGGAATGGTTACCGTCCTAATTAAGAAGCTGTAGGTCATGGGCTCGAATCCTGGTTCGGGCATGGATGTTTCTTTTCTCTCTGTGTATGTTCTCTTCATCCTTTCATTTTCAGAGCGCAGATGGTACAACTACTGCGTGCCTCACTGTATGAAGATGACATCACTTTCACTCCTTGTGACACTGAACTGGATTCAATCTTAAAGGCAGTCGGTTATTAGGAAAAAAAAAACATTTAATTCTCTTTTAATGATTAAAATTAATCTCTTAAACCACCCCTAAATTTAACGTATTTTTAAAACCATAATATTTAGAATGTGATTACTCAGATTAAAGCTGAAAGATATTCAAATAATAATAATTAATGCATTACAGCCATCTTATTATTTTCAGGTAAATTTCTAAATTTTACAAAAACATCCAAAATAACTTAAAAAGTTTAATTTTTAAATAAAAATAGTAATTGTGGTGCATTGTAAAATTTAACCTGAAATTTTCAGTAAATTCCAAAATATAAATTTAACATGCATTTATTTATGAACGTGTACATTATAAATTCATAGACACATTTAGCCATCTGGGACCCGCTAGTTAAAGTGTACTCAAACCACTGAAAATGCATTCAAAGTTAAAGGGAAAAAATTAATCGCCCGGCGCTCGACAACTGGTTTAGCATTATAATCTTATAATGGATGTGAATAAACATACATAAAATGCATAGATTATCATCCTTTTTCTCTCCAAAACATGAAACCATTTAACAACTGCCGACTGCTTTTGTTGTAGGCTTCAATTTACAACTATATTCAAAACAAAAGAAAATGAAGACCAATTATCATGAGATTGTAGTTCTCCTCGAATTCAATTATTCCTTTAAGTATTATCAGAGCGAAGGAATACTGTTATTCTCTATTATAATAATACTATTATTGTCAAAGTTTTCTTATTAATATAGAATTAGAGTAGTATAAGTTTACGGGTTCTGCGCCACTGAGGAGGAGGAAGTGGCTGGTTTCTGCGCCACGAGGAAGAGGAGGTTTCTGCGCCAATGAGGAGGAGGAGGGAAGGAGAGTTACTGATAAGCTAAGAAATTTTGTGGGGGTGTAGAGATAGTGTTGTTCTGTAAATAGAGTTAGCTTTTGTGGTATGGCAACACTTATATTTTGAGGAACAGCGATAATTCAATGATTGATTTTATTCTTATAAAAAGCATATATATTAGATTAACAGAATGGCAACACAGAATTATATTTAAATAAATTTACAACATATTTGAAACTAATACGAGTATCATGGTGCCATCTATTGAGTACAGTAATAAATAAAAAAATATTTTATTTATTGTAAACTTCTGAAAAAAAGATATTTGTAAATTTATTTTACAGTTTGTGATGATTCGAACCAACGACCTTCAATGTGTGAGCTTATAAAGTCCTCATTGTCGAGAAGTTCAATAAAACAATTGCTTCTAAAATAAGTGGAAATGGTTTACTCTTCTCCATCGACATTCGTACGGCCAAAATTAATTTTTGTTACCATGTACCTTTTAATTGATCTTTTTACTTCAATTTTTGCATAATTTTATTTTTAACTATTGGTTGTATTTCATTTAAAAATAAACCTAAATCCCATTTTGTACCTGCATTTGGAGTCAATGTTTGTGTTGTAAATGTATCTAATGCACCATTTTCTTTCTTAATACGTTTATTAGGATTTATTATTTTACTAAATGATCTTTTTTTAGAGTTACTGGGTTGAGAAACATGCATTTTTTTCATGTGAGTTTCTAACTCTCGTCTATTAGGAAATGTCTTATCGCATTTATTACATTTATAGGAAATCAAATGACTCGCCATGTGTCTTTTTAAGTTGTCTCTTCTAGTAAAAACGCTATGACATTCTTCACATTCAAAATTATTTTCTTTATGGTGCATAATTTTATGGTTGTTTAAATCACTCTTACAAGTAAAACTTTGCGCACAAATAAAACATTTAAAAAACTTTAAGTGTTCTGATAAATGTTGATTTAAATGTTTACTCGATAAAAATGAAATTCCACACGTGTTACATACCTAAAATTAAAATTATGCGAAAATTAAAATTTATAGTTACCCTTATATTTTAAATTAATCAATGGAATTTTCATAAATTTTAGACAATTTATAAAGCACAAAACACTCACATGGCCTTTACTTGTACTCGGCTGATTATAATCCTGATCTGTAGTATCTAATGACTCACCACTATCGGAATTCTTTCCCGCCAAAGACATTAAGAGATTCTAAGTTGGGAAGGGAAAATTTTACAATTATTTTTAACATCATAAAATATCTAAGTTGGGAAGGAAAATTGCAAAATACGCTGAATAATTAAAAAAACGTTTTAGAAATAAAAATTATATGAATGTATATTGCGCTTACCTCTGGAACATCTCTAATTGCTTGATCGGCCTGATCGTCTTCCATAGTATCCATTTTAGTTTTAAATTATAAGAAAAGAATTTTAAAATACTCAAGGAATGGAAAAATATATAGTATTTAGGTTTTTAAGCGAAACATCTACAGACTGCAAATATATTCATTGACAATATGTGTTGAATTTCAAAACGAACTTTATAAGACTAGAAGGGGTGGGTGATAAGGTATGCAAAAACAGGATTCTCTTATCAAACTAACCTCCCCCTCTTTGACTAATCTTCATTCACATTCCTAAGATACTTATTGCCGTGATTGATCATTCCAAGAAACGCTTGATTCGCTATCAGTATCCTTTTCTCCCTATGAGCGTGCTTTTATATCTACAGTGTTTGCTTCTACAATCAGCTTACTGATTCACTCTGACAAGCATTGCACATGACTGTGGTTCCTTTAGGATTGCTCACATAGTTGTAAATATATAAAGCCTCGTACTTGTAGATAAAATCACTCTGTTAAACTTTGGTTAACATAGTTTTGTAGCATATCTTAAAAATAAGTTTGCTTAAATTTTATATTAAAAAAATGTCGATATATTTAACTGAAAATAATTTAAACGTAGAATATCATGAAGATTGCTTTACTGAACAGGAAGCTACTTCTTTTCTGAACGAGCTTTTAAAATTGGATTACGAAGATGCAGTTGTTAAAATTTACGGTCATACATACAAGCCTCCCAGAAAATTAACAGCATATGGTGACGTGGGATTAAAATATGTCTTTTCCGGAAATGCGATTCCAGCTAAAGAATGGACACCTCTTCTATTAGAAATAAAAAAGACTGTAGAATTTAAAACAGGATGTCAATATAATTATGTGCTCATTAACTTATATGAAAATGGAAATTCAAGAATCGGACAGCATAAAGATGATGAGTCTTGCCTGGATCTTGATACACCAATCGTGACTGTTAGCTTGGGTGCATGCAGAAAAATGATTTTTCAGCGAAAGAAGTATTCTCCTATTGCCCTTCCATTGAAGCATGGGTCTTTGCTAATCATGAAAAGGCCTACAAATGAATTGTATTCTCATGGCATACCTCCACAACCAGAAATTAAACAACCAAGAATAAGTTTAACATTTCGACGCATACTTGAAACTGTTCCACATCAGTCTAAAAAACGTAAAATTGTTCATTTCCAAAACGATGATGGAATACCTGCAAATGACTGGATGGAGCTCTATATGCAAAAAGTTGACGAAATTTCCTTACCAACATTTTCTTTAGGATATGATGTGGAAGTGCGCATTCAATTATTTCGCGGGAATGTGTTGGTACTAATTAGAAAATATGTTGCTAATAAAAATAATGAAACTTATCCTACGAAGGAAGGTGTAGCATTCAATTTGGCTACTTGGTATGAATTTTCTCAAAAAATATTTGAAACAAATTTAGTGTATAAAAATGCATAATTTGTGGTGAATAATTCTCTAATAGGCATTATTACTTCTGGATGTCTTCAGCTACAATTAATGGAATCAAATTCAACAAATAATTTTCAGTTGAAAAATGCATCTATACAACTGAATGCTAGTCAAGTGAAACTGTTGCGAGACTTTGTTGGAGATATATCTAACGAGTTGTTAAAGTTTTTATTCACTGTAGTCTTACGGGACGAAGTAATGAATAAAAAGAATTTTGATACAGTCGGGGATGAAGCAAATTACACAGAGATAGAATCTAAATGCATGACATCTTTCTTGGAATGCTTAGAGCATTACATTTCACCTAAATTGCGTGAAATTTTTAACTGTAGAGGTTGTATAGTAGACAGTTTTTCTCAGTTTAATCACGATTGTGTTTTAATGACTGATAAAGCTAAATTTGAACAATTAGGTCAAGAAGTTTTTCTACTAATTGATGTAAAAGAACTTTCTGAGGAATTGTGTAAAATTTCAGGTATAAACAAAAAATTTTTTGATACATTATCTGTTAACAATGTTGTCAGTCTAATCTATTCTTCATAAATTGCATTTATGTTTATGATCCCATTTTGTACCTGCATTTGGAGTCAATGTTTGTGTTGTAAATGTATCTAATGCACCATTTTCTTTCTTAATACGTTTCTTAGGATTTATTATTTTACTAAATGATCTTTTTTAGAGTTACTGGGTTGAGAAACATGCATTTTTTTCATGTGAGTTTCTAACTCTCGTCTATTAGGAAATGTCTTATCGCATTTATTACATTTATAGGAAATCAAATGACTCGCCATGTGTCTTTTTAAGTTGTCTCTTCTAGTAAAAACGCTATGACATTCTTCACATTCAAAATTATTTTCTTTATGGTGCATAATTTTATGGTTGTTTAAATCACTCTTACAAGTAAAACTTTGCGCACAAATAAAACATTTAAAAAACTTTAAGTGTTCTGATAAATGTTGATTTAAATGTTTACTCGATAAAAATGAAATTCCACACGTGTTACATACCTAAAATTAAAATTATGCGAAAATTAAAATTTATAGTTACCCTTATATTTTAAATTAATCAATGGAATTTTCATAAATTTTAGACAATTTATAAAGCACAAAACACTCACATGGCCTTTACTTGTACTCGGCTGATTATAATCCTGATCTGTAGTATCTAATGACTCACCACTATCGGAATTCTTTCCCGCCAAAGACATTAAGAGATTCTAAGTTGGGAAGGGAAAATTTTACAATTATTTTTAACATCATAAAATATCTAAGTTGGGAAGGAAAATCGCAAAATACGCTGAATAATTAAAAAAACGTTTTAGAAATAAAAATTATATGAATGTATATTGCGCTTACCTCTGGAACATCTCTAATTGCTTGATCGGCCTGATCGTCTTCCATAGTATCCATTTTAGTTTTAAATTATAAGAAAAGAATTTTAAAATACTCAAGGAATGGAAAAATATATAGTATTTAGGTTTTTAAGCGAAACATCTACAGACTGCAAATATATTCATTGACAATGTGTGTTGAATTTCAAAACGAACTTTATAAGACTAGAAGGGGTGGGTGATAAGGTATGCAAAAACAGGATTCTCTTATCAAACTAACCTCCCCCTCTTTGACTAATCTTCATTCACATTCCTAAGATACTTATTGCCGTGATTGATCATTCCAAGAAACGCATGATTCGCTATCAGTATCCTTTTCTCCCTATGAGTGTGCTTTTATATCTGCATTGTTTGCTTCTACAATCAGCTTAATGATTCACTCTGACAAGCATAGCACATGACTGTGGTCCCTTTAGGATTGCTCACATAGTTGTAAATATATAAAGCCTCGTACTTGTAGATAAAATCACTCTGTTAAACTTTGGTTAACATAGTTTTGTAGCATATTTTAAAAATAAGTTTGCTTAAATTTTATATTAAAAAAATGTCGATATATTTAACTGAAAATAATTTAAACGTAGAATATCATGAAGATTGCTTTACTGAACAGGAAGCTACTTCTTTTCTGAACGAGCTTTTAAAATTGGATTATGAAGATGCAGTTGTTAAAATTTACGGTCGTACATACAAGCCTCCCAGAAAATTAACAGCATATGGTGACGTGGGATTAAAATATGTCTTTTCCGGAAATGCGATTCCAGCTAAAGAATGGACACCTCTTCTATTAGAAATAAAAAAGACTGTAGAATTTAAAACAGGATGTCAATATAATTATGTGCTCATTAATTTATATGAAAATGGAAATTCAAGAATCGGACAGCATAAAGATGATGAGTCTTGCCTGGATCCTGATACACCAATCGCGACTGTTAGCTTGGGTGCATGCAGAAAAATGATTTTTCAGCGAAAGAAGTATTCTCCTATTGCCCTTCCATTGAAGCATGGGTCTTTGCTAATCATGAAAAGGCCTACAAATGAATTGTATTCTCATGGCATACCTCCACAACCAGAAATTAAACAACCAAGAATAAGTTTAACATTTCGACGCATACTTGAAACTGTTCCACATCAGTCTAAAAAACGTAAAATTGTTCATTTCCAAAACGATGATGGAATACCTGCAAATGACTGGATGGAGCGGTATATGCAAAAAGTTGACGAAATTTCCTTACCAACATTTTCTTTAGGATATGATGTGGAAGTGCGAATTCAATTATTTCGCGGGAATGTGTTGGTACATATTAGAAAATATGTTGCTAATAAAAATAATGAAACTTATCCTACGAAGGAAGGTGTAGCATTCAATTTGGCTACTTGGTATGAATTTTCTCAAAAAATATTTGAAACAAATTTAGTGTATAAAAATGCATCATTTGTGGTGAATAATTCTCTAATAGGCATTATTACTTCTGGATGTCTTCAGCTACAATTAATGGAATCAAATTCAACAAATAATTTTCAGTTGAAAAATGCATCTATACAACTGAATGCTAGTCAAGTGAAACTGTTGCGAGACTTTGTTGGAGATATATCTAACGAGTTGTTAAAGTTTTTATTCACTGTAGTCTTACGGGACGAAGTAATGAATAAAAAGAATTTTGATACAGTCGGGGATGAAGCAAATTACACAGAGATAGAATCTAAATGCATGACATCTTTCCTGGAATGCTTAGAGCATCACATTTCACCTAAATTGCGTGAAATTTTTAACTGTAGAGGTTGTATAGTAGACAGTTTTTCTCAGTTTAATCACGATTGTGTTTTAATGACTGATAAAGCTAAATTTGAACAATTAGGCCAAGAAGTTTTTCTACTAATTGATGTAAAAGAACTTTCTGAGGAATTGTGTAAAATTTCAGGTATAAACAAAAAATTTTTTGATACATTATCTGTTAACAATGTTGTCAGTCTAATCTATTCTTCATAAATTGCATTTATGTTTATGTTGAATTTGATGGTGAAATGTAAAATTTTAAGTATTCATTAAATTTTTGAACCATAATTTATAGTATGATGTTTATTATTAATTCTATATACCAGTTTTTATTTTAAATGTTTGCAAAAACAAAATTGTTTTTCAGAAATTTTTTTTTAATTTGTAAGTGTGTTTAAATATATTTCTGAAATTGAAAATGATAAATAAAAATTTATTTGTTCATTCAATGCGCAAATAAATAATTTAAATAAATGAGACATAATATGTGTAAATACGAGAAAATAATTTTTATTAATATGATATCCATTCTTTTACAACTGGTACTTCATGCTTTACAGTTTGTTTGTCATATTGAATTTTTCTTTTCTTACGAGGAGGTATGGATATAGAATCTGTAAGTAAATATTTATTTTTTATGTAGTGATGAGGAATATTTAGTTCATTCATTGTTGTTAAAAATTCATTCTTCGCAATTATATTCGTTTTCTTTTTATTTGTGAAAAGTACATTAAAGATATCCGCTATGTTAGAATTTTCATACTTTTCCCCTTTAAAAATAATTTCTCCTTTTTCATTCCAATTCACAATTGAAGGGTACGCTGATAGTAATTCAAGTAGCGTTTTTGCTTTGTTCTTCATGGAAATGGGTACGGAGTTTAAAATTATTGAAGTGTAACTATCATTCACTATCCCGTTGACATTCTTGGGTGTATCTTCATTATTTACAGAGTTTTCTCGCGGGGGAGAATTTTTCTCTTTTTTCACAGGTGCTTCAGTTGAAATGTTTATTTCTTCTTTAACAACAGGCGACCAAGGTAAGTTGTAATTTTCCATTTTTATTTTCTTTTGCAATAGTTCATGATATCTTTGAATTTTATCGTAATCATCTAATGAGCTATTTAATATTTTTAACATTTCTTTATCAAAATCATTGAGTTGTTTTGTCGGTACAATATGTTTAGACAACGTATCTTCCGGCACAAGAGCATACTTTTTAGCGAATTGCATTTATAAAACTTAATGCAGATAGTGCAGCAGGTAATAATATATTTAAGAAACCTCCTTTTTGAATAACCAGCTTTCGCTTTCTAAAGAGTGGTGTTTTCTTGTCGGTTAATTTCCGAAGTGTTGTTTTATGTTTTCGCAAGCACTGTTTTTGTTTCTCAGTTAAAGGAACATTGCCTTTTAATACATTCAATGTACATTCACAAATTGCTTTTATACACGACACAGGAAAGTTTGTTAATAAATTTTTACGTACTTTTGGAGAACAGATTCTTAAGATTTCTAACTGTTTCAGTTGTTCTTTACTCAGTGTCATTTTGTTAAGTGAAGAAAATTTATGTTTACCAATGTTTTATTTGATATATGTATTGCGTTTGATTGGGCAAAATTTGTGTGCGCAACCTCAGTTCTTCAGGAGTATCATTACGCAAATCAATTAATAAATATGAATAAGGTTTCCTTGTGGCATCATCGTATACTTCTTGGAAAAATTTTAAATGTTTAGGAAATAACTGTTTCCCCAAATGTGTTATTTGAGTAAGATCACGGCGATTTTTAAATAGTAACAGGTAATGAGCATTGAGAGTAATTTCTCTAATTTCTCTTCCTTTGTGAAAAAAGTTTTGAGTGATAAAAATGATACTCAAATTTAAATGGTGACTTCCTCGTGTGAATAAATTAGTAAGACGTCTATCATTTCCACATTCACTCATCAAATCGTCAATGATAAATAAAGTGTTATCACCCAGATACTGTTTAAAATTTGTAGGTAAGCCTTCCACGAAAATAACATTCGATATTTCTTCATATAAGGGTTGATAAATTCCATAAAACCACACAATTTTATCAGGGACGATAGAAAATGTTTCTTTTCTAAAAGATACTAAATCACGGACAAAGTAGGATTTACCACTACTTGTGGGGCCACAAGCAATCATTGTGAAGGGGTGTTGTAGTTTTGGAAATTCCATGATAAATGAACAGAAACACATAGAGATTAAGTTTAAATAAATTTATTGATAAAAATCAGACATAACATGAAACTTTTTTACTACAAAATTATAGACACGCTTATCATTACAAATGTGATTGTTTACAAAGGATGATAAAATAGTTTTTAAGCTTTTCCTTCTACATCGAGAATATAAATAAAATATACAGTAATGACCACACACTGCCGTTACATCGCTTTGTAATGTAACAGGATTATAATTTATATGAACATAATTAGAAATAAAATTAGAAATGTATCCTTGGTAAAAAGTAGGTGATTGACCATATGAATCAAAAAATTCAATTTCATTCGGTGCAGATAGATAGAAAGCTAACCAATGGCTTCCAGATTTTTTAGATGTATCAACATTAGCGATAAAACATGTAGGGTATGTAGTTATAGTTTTGGGAAGATGATCACTTGGGAAAACGCCCAGGAAATATTCTCTTGTAAATTTATCTTCAGACAGTATTCGCTGCAGTTGTACAGTGTTCATTTTTTCTTAGTTAGCAAAGTCACACAATACGTGACGAGATTTTGTTATTTCAATTATGTTTTCAAACTCAGCATATACTAAGACCGAAATTGTTTTTGTCAAAGCTTCAGAAAATTTGATTTCTAATCTTAAATTCCCCTGCCGTAATAAATTAAGGTGCGAACCATCACAGGAGTCTGGACTTAAATCGAATAAATATAATGTGTGTCCGTTTGGAAATTCGTCTCTAGATATGTAAATACCTTTGTCTTGATTGAAGCCGGAAAACAATCTATGGTAAGCGCGTATATAATTATTAGTATCAAAATTTAATTCTAGAGGTTTGCTAGGTACAGGCTGTCCATCCATGTAAACACTCAAAAAATTTACATTAAAATGATCAAACAGAAATGGGTTCAAGTCGTATTGTCCATTCATAGCAGCATTTTCTAAACATGCCACAATGACACGCTTAGGCATAACACCTAGAAATACATTATCTTGCATAAAGGACCAACTACCTTTTGATACAGAGTATGTTTTACATAAAATACGATTAATTGGATACTTTGCATTCGTCCTTTCTAACGCTTTCATATGACCTAGCGAAACTCCTGGACTTATTTTTACTTTTCGAATAAAAAGTGATGCGTGTTCTAGTAGAATATTGTATTCGGCATCTGTTTTAGGTGATAGTAAACAAAAATTCGGTTTGCTGCGAGTCATTTTTAATTTAAGATCAACCATATTAAGTAAAAGACGATTCTGTTGGAAGATATCACAATGTAGTTGACCTATCATATCTAAAGTATGACTCTTTTCAGTTAACTTATATCGTTTTTTGAGTCCATCGCTTGCTAAATCACTTGTGGGGTCTACTGAGCTTAAATTGGTATCCTTGTAAAAACATTCACATGTAAGTAAACTTTTCTTAGCATCTTCCCCATAGTTTAAAATTGTTTCAATATAAGCACGGTAAGGATAAGCATTGCTAGATGACGAGATAACTCTTTCATTTAGACTCACATCTACTTGAGAAAAAAGAGAATGTAAAAATAAATTAACTGGAGCTACGGGTTCTTTTTCAGGTAATGGAGATCCATCTGATTTAACAATTTTGACTTTCACATATAAGTAAGATGAAGATGTATCTAAATATTCTTCACTACTTCCAGAAATTAGGAATTCAAGAGGGTTTCCTTCCCGTATATTGGAAAGTGGATGATATTCGACAAATTGTCCTTTTTCGATAGCTGTTTGGGTGGGAGGAATAACGAACAAGTCCACTTCAGATTTAGAACACGCAATAGAATCCTTATGTATTAAAGCAGTCATTCTTATGAGAAAATATCCTGTGTTTTCACTCTCTTAGCATTGGTTATTCTGACTGTTTTCCTGACGCGTTTCTTACTTTTATTGCGTCCTGAACCAATCATCGTCTTCATTTTAGTTGAAGCTTTATCAGTCAATTGCCGGCCGGCTTCTTTTAAACGTCGTTTCATTGTACTCTTTAAATCATGTCCTTTAGATAAATCATTTATCATATCCACACCACTGTGGAATAATTGTTTTCCTACAGCTTTTGCGCCTGATTTCAAAAGTGGAACAGCTGCTCTGAAAAATGATCGAAAAATTCCTCCTAACCCATACCCTTTTTGAAAAGTCGCACCTTGGTAATAATTTAACCCACCACCTGCTTGATTTAAAAAGTGATCTTCAAAAGATTTCTTGCAACATTCATATGGCACATACATCATGAAAGGTACTTTTGTCGGAAGTGTAACTTTACGTATGAGCGTCCTCGTTCGAATGGTGTAAGTTGACCCTTGTGAGTTCTTATAACTATTTCTAAAGTTTCTATATTTTTCCGACTGAGTGGTAAGTAGTGCGGCCTATCAAATTGTGCATTTATGACGTCACCATCCTTTCCTGTAACTTTTATAATTTTTAGTAAGGGAGCAAATGTATCTCCTACAATTTGTGGCTCAACAATATCAGTGTATAAAAATAATACCTTATAATTTGCAGAAGGATCTGCCACATTTAAACTTTCTATTGTTGTACCAGAAATTTCAGTGGGTTCGAATCCTAACATTTCTGCTAATCCAGAATATAAAACAAGCTTTACGTCTTTTTTTACTTTTATTTTAACTCTTTTTGTTACATGATTGTAACTAAAAGCAATTTTGTCTTTCATATCTTCAATAGTGATAGCCTTTATAATATCTGAAACTGTTTCATAACATCCTATGGGTATTCTTCGTCCAACTTCTTCACCGTTGCCTAGTAAATCAAACCCTATTAAATTATTTTGACAGTTCACATTATACCACGTATGTGGATAGATAAACTCTACCAGTCCAACTTCCCACTCTCCTAACAATTCAATCGGTTGTGGTAAGCGAGTAATAAAATGTGATATTTTATTATCAGTAAAATAACTCATAGAACTGTCGCTAGGTAACGTCACATAAAAACTCATTTTGCTAAATGATGATTTAATAGTAAATACTTGCTTTTTATAATGTGAATAAGTTTTTCCCTGTAACCCATTGGTTAAACTTTTGAGGATAACCACGAAACTTAACAAAATATTCTACATGACCTTTCCTTCTCCTCTTTTTCAAAATGTTTTCTACTACATAATTATTTTTTAGTTCCACTTTCTGTAACTCTTGTGAGTAAAAGGATCCTTTGATGGGTTCCCCTAATAAGTCCTTTATTTTAAACATAGAATATTGCTTTCTCATACATTCACTTACTTGAAATAATTCTTCTGACCAATTTTTTTCATAACCTTTTTCAAACATTAGTTTAGTTTTGGAAACGCGAACAATATCACCTATTTTGAATTTGCACGATCCCATTTTCACTGATTCCATATCTCCATATAATGTAAACCACACGTCACGTTCATTGCTTTTATTTACTTCAATCGGAGGCAATTTTATGCTTGAATGATAAGTGATGTTATAACTCCTTATCAACTGATCTAGTACATTAATATAATTATAGGTATTATGTGCAGTAAAATATTTCCATATTTTCGTTTTCAATGTGCGATTGAATCTCTCAACTACAGAAGCTTTTTGTACATTATGCGTTGTGAAATATTTAACACCATTCAGTTTTAAGAAGTTTTGAAATTTCTTGTTCAGAAATTCTCTGCCATTATCAACTTGAATAATTTTTGGGAGACGTTCTGCAAATATAATTTGGGAAGCTTTCACTATAGATTCCCCGTGTTTTGTTTTCAGAGGAATCGCCCATGCATATTTAGAGAAAATGTCTATACATGTTAAAATGTACCGAAAACCTTGATTGTATTCTCGCAGGTGTAATAGATCTACCAAATCGGCTTGCCATTGATGGTCAATCCCATATACTATAACTCTATTCGTTGGAAAATTCCGTCTGGCCGGCTTGTGTAGAGTGTATGCGTCTACGCCTTCCAACAATTTTTTTATTGTGTTTCTTGGTACTTTCCCTTGAGCAGCACGGTATAAGGTATTTACACCACCAAAACTTGCTTCGTGACCCGGTTCCACATATGTTTTCTCCATTGCAACACAAGACTTGATTATTTGACAAATTAATTTTGAAACTTATCATCTTTTGTTAGCATGAAACTACAGGAATAAAAGCGTGTTATCAAATTTGAGTGATGATTATAATTATCACCTTCACAGTGAAACGAAATACTTTAAATGACAGTTATAATTTAACCTTCCTTGATTTTATATATTCAAATTTCCATTTTATCTTAAATTATTTCCTGGAAAAAATATCTCAACTATACTGAACGCACTCATACTTCAAAAGGTTAAATAAGCGTGAAAGACATTTTATTATTCACATATATAACTTTAACTAAACATTCTTGAGATAAGATGTAAATTTATTTAAATATAATTCTGTGTTGCCATTCTGTTAATCTAATATATGCTTTTTATAAGAATAAAATCAATCCTTGAATTATCGCCGTTCCTCAAAATATAAGTGTTGCCATACCACAAAAGCTAACTCTATTTACAAAACAACACTATCTCTACACCCCTCACAAAATGTCTTATCTTATCAGTAACTCTCCTTCCCTCCTCCTCCTCATTGGCGCAGAACCCTCCTCTTCCACGTGGCGCAGAAACCAGCCACTTCCTCCTCCTCCTCAGTGGCGCAGAACCCGTAAACTTATACTACTAATTAGGTTATTAATTTCACACACACGCAGATAAATGCAGGATAAAATAGTTAAATTGGCAACATAATGTTAGCCCTTTAAAAATCATTAATTATAAAAAATTTTATTTAATAAGTATAAGGATTATGAATTTTATTCTAACCCTTATACCAATTGAAAATTTAGTATACATTTTAGGAGTTTTATATTATACTTTACACAAATTATATTAGTCGCTTTGAAATATTATTTCCTTTCATTTGAACTGATGTTGAAACACATGCAGGAATAAACATTTAGAATTCATTTATTCGTTTCAGAATAGTGAAAATTAAAGATTTTTTAGACGAAAGTTGCAATGGTCAATGCATATTTAATGTATTACTTGAATAGAAGTGTGAAGTACGCTACTGGCTATTTAAATTGCTACACCAAGAAGGAATGCGAATAGCAGAACGATATTTATTGGACACATACATTATAGTGGAAAGAACAAGTGATTAGATTTACAGGAAATTAGGATGTATAGATCTTGAGAAATCAGTACCCTGAGCAGCCACCTCTGGCTGCAATAACAGCATTTATCCGCCTAGGCATGGAGTCAAACAGAGATTGTATCGCATGTACGGGAATCTCAGTCCATAAAGGTTCAACAGTGCCACAGTCCATCGACAGACGTGGATGGTGAGTGATGGCGTGCCAATTGCTTAGCAAACTTTAACCACACGTTCTCAATTGGTGACAGATCAGGAGAACTTGCTGGCCAGGGTAACGGTTGAACCTGTTCTGTATCAAGGAAGTTCAGTACAGTACGGGCAACATGCGGTCATGCATTATCCTGTTGAAACAAAGCATTAGGGAGGCCTCGAAGATAGGGCAGAGCCACGGACCTTAACACATCAGAAATGTAACGATTGCTGTTCAAAGTGCCGGTAATGCGAACAAGAGGTGATCGAGACGTGTAGCCAATGGCACCCCATACCATCACACCAGCAGATGGGCCAGTATGGCAATGTTCAATGCAAGCTGGCAATGCGCGTTCTCCACGATGCTTCCAAACACGGAAGCGGCCATCGTGGTCCTGTATACAGAACCAAGATTCATCTGTAAGGAAGACGTGATGGCATTCCCGCGTCCAGGTTCGTCGCTGATCACACCATTGAAGGCGCTCCTGTCTGTGACGCAGCGTCAATGTTAGCCGAAAGCATGGTCGCCGTGCAGACAATCCATGCTGCTGCAAACGTCGTCGAACTGTTCGAGCAGAAACTTGTTGCTTTGCAAATGACTCCATTTCTCGACTCGTGGGTTCGTGACATGGCTGTACGATCCCTTGTGACCATGCGGATAAGATGTCTGTCTTCTCAGCTGTTAGTGATGGGGGTTGCTGAGATCCTGCATGACGTTCCGTATGCTTGTCCTGAACCCATCGATTCCATATTCTGCTAACAGTCTCGACCGACGCGAGCAGTAATATTGCAGTACGATAAACCGTAATCCTGATAGGCTATAATCCTTCCTCGATCAAAGTCAGATATGTGCTGATAGGCATTTCTTCTTCTTACACGAGGCATTACTAACAACTTTCTTTGCTGAAAACCACGTTGATTCTGGTTTTCACAAGCACGTTCTGGTTTTATACACATTGTAGATGTCGGATTGCCTGCTTTGTATAAATGCGCTGAAAATCTAATCATTTGCATATCACAACAAGTTCTACCTGTCGTGCAAATTTCACGTTGTGGTGTGCCGCTTTCCTGGTGTAGCAATTTTAATGGCCAGTAGTATATTTTAGGGTTGACTATCAAATATTTTAATTGAGCATTTATGAGAACTCTCCACTTATAATGGCCGAAATTATCGAATGCCACACCCATGGACTAAATTTCTAATGCTAATTTCACTTTCATCATACAAATGCCTCAGTCCTTGTTTGTTAGAACAAGATTTAACTGGCTCAATTTCTAAGAGTTTGTTTACAAAAACTGTTAAAAGACAGATATGGAAAATGGGAACATTTAATTAAAGTTAAACATGATTTGTAATTTTCTTACGTTAGGTCAAACCCTGCAACCGTTTTTGTAAGCTTCCTCAGAAAGAAAAGATTTTAAATAAATTAGTTTATCAATATTATTTAATGATTCATTTGAATCTATAGCACTATAAAAACTATTAAAAAATTCTAAAAATGTAGTAGAATCACCATTAAAAGTTGGAATGCTAAGTTTAGACAAATTAATAGAAATTGGAATATGTTTACTACCGTTTCTACTTGAATCACATTAACATTATTTGAAACGGATTCCTTAATTTTAAATTTGTGGTTAATATAATTTTAATTTTGGAGTCACCTATGTTTTCATCATACACCATGGAACTTTGGATTTCTGTTTCAAAAACAGCATCTTTGATTTTGAATCTTAAATTTTTTCATTAAAACTTTCTAGCTCAAGTTGTTTTTCTTCCAATTACTCTGAAATTTGCTTATGCTGCATTTCATCTTCAAAAATTTGTCCATTGAAGGCAGTCAATAGCAGCAGTGATGCAACTAACCTCCTACGCTGACTTGAGCTGTTGCGTTGGCAGCTCTGGACCACAAGCAGGGGTGGCGCTCTTCTATTGGTGCTTCATTCTTTTTTCCCAGCAGACTCCACTCAAATTGGGAGAACCCTCACTGGGTCAGGTACAGAGAGCCCTGCTGGTGTTCACTTCACAGCCCATGACCACTTTATAAACAATTATATATGTGTGTGTGTGTGTGTGTGTGTATATATATATATATATATATATATATATATATATATATATATATATATATATATATATATATATATATATATATATATATATATATATATATATATATATATATATATATATAATTGTAATGTCTCATAGTCAGAATTTGAGTTGAGAACTGAAGAGCCTCTGATGGGGAGGGTAAGTATGGAGACGGTTGGTGCCAGGAGCAGCCTGAGAAAGCTGCGTTTTTTTTCTTTGTTATATTGATATTATACTTACTCATCGTACGCTAAGGAGGCGTAAGAGAGATGTTAGTGAACCCAGATATGACTCATGAGGTATTTCTTAAGGTATGAGGGAATTTGACATCAAAGTAAGCGGGAATCAGAAGTGACAAATACCATATTAGCGCACCAGAAAAAAACACATTTTTCTCCTAAAATATATTTTTTATAAAAAAATAAATACAGCATTTAGTCTTGAATTGCTATATGCTACAGAAAGATACCATTTGATTGTTTATACATGAGGTATTTCTTAAGATATTAGGGAATTTTGACATCAATATAAGAGGGAATCAAAAGTCACAAATAATATATAAACACACCATACGAAGAAACATATTTCTCCTAAAGCATATTTTTATAATTAATTAAATACAATAGTTAGTCTTGCAATTCTATATGCTACTGAAATAAACCTTTCGTTTGTGTATACATCGGGTATTTCTTAAGATATTAGGGAATTTTCACATCAATAAAAACGGGAATCAGTAGTTATACATACCATATAAGCGCACTATAAGAAAACACATTTTCGCCTAAAATATATTTTTATAATAAAATAAATACAACAGTTCGTCTTCCAATGTTATATGATATTAATAGAAGTCATCTTTTAGTGTATACATGGGATATTTCTTAAGATATTAGGGAATTTTGACATCAATGTAAACGAGAATCAGTAGTCATACTTACCATATAAGCACAATAAAATAAAACACATTTTATCCTAAAAATATTTTTTTATAATAAAACAAATACAAGTTAGTCTTGAAATGTTATATGCTATTGAAAAAAACCTTTCGTTTGTGTATACATGGGGAAATTTTTAATATATTGGGCAATTTTGACATCAATGGAAGCGGGAATCAGAAGTAACAAATAACATATAAGCGCACCATATGAAGACACATATTTGGCTTAAAGTATATTTTTTATAATTAATTAAATACAAAAGTTAGTCTTGCAATGCTATATGCTACTGAAAGAAACCATTCGTTATTGTATACATGAGTTATTTCTTAAGATATTAAGGAATTTTGACACCAATTTAAATGGGAATCAGAAATGATACATACCATATAAGCGCTCTATAAGAAAACACATATTTCTCCTAAAATATATTTTTTATAATAAATTAAGTACAACAGTAAGTTTTGCAATGCCATATGCTACAAAAAGAAACCATTCGTTTGTGTATACTAGGGGCATTTCTTAAGATATTAGGGAAATTTTGACATCAATGTAAGCGGGATTAAAAGTAACAAATACCATGTAAGTGCACAATACGAAAAAATTTTTTTCCTAAAATATATTTTTCATAATAAAATAAATACAAAAGTTAGTCTTGTATTAATATATGCTACTGATAGAAACCATTGCTTTGTATATACATGGGGTATTTCTTAAGATATTAGGGAATTTTGACATTAATGTAAGCGGTAATAAGAAGTCACACTTACATTATAAGCGCACTATAAGAAAACACATTTTCTGCTAAAAAAATATTTTTTATAATAAAATAAATGTAACAGTTTGTCTTACAATGTTATATGATACTGAAAAATACCTTTTGTTTGTGTACATATTGGGAATTTCTTAAGATATTAGGGACTTTTGACATCAATGTAAGCAGGAATCAGAAGTCACAAAAACCATATAAGCACAGCATACGAAAACACATATTTCTCCTAAAGTATGTTATTTATAATTAATTAAATACAACAGTTAGTCTTACAATGCTATATGCTACTTAAAGAAACCATTCGTTTGTGTATACATGGGGTATTTCTTAAGATATCAGGGAAATTTGATACCAATGTAAACAAGAATCAGAAGTGATACATACCATATAAGCGCAGCATAGGAAAACACATATTTCTCCTAAAATGAATTTTTTTTATAATACAATAAATACAATAGTTAGTTTTCCAATGTTATATGATACTGATAAAAATCATCCCTTAGTGTATACATGTGGTATTTCTTAAGATATCAGGGAATTTTGACATCAATGTAAGCGGGAATCAGAAGACACACAAACCATATAAGCGCACTAAAAGAAGACACATTTTCTCCAAAAAATATTTTTTATAATAATATAAATGCAACTATTAGTCTTACAATATTATATGCTACTGATAAAAACCTTTCGTTTGTGAATACATGGGGAATTTTTTAAGATACTAGGCAAGTTTGACATCAAGGTAAGTGGGAATCAGAAATCACAAATACTATATAAGCGCACCACACGAAGACACATATTTCTCCTAAAGTATATTTTTTATAATTAATTAAATATAACAGTTAGTTTTGCAATGCTATATGCTACTGAAAAAAACCATTCGTTTGTGTATACATTGGGTATTTCTTAAAATATTAGGGAATTTTGACATCATTGTAAACGAGAATTAGTTGTCATAAATACCATATAAGCACACTATAAGAAAACACATTTTCTCCTAAAATATATTTTTTATAATAAAAGAAATACAAAAGTTAGTGTTGCACTGTTACTTATTTCTGATAGAAACCGTTGTTTTGTGTATTCATGGGGTATTTCATAAAATATTAGGAAAATTTTGACATCAATGTAAGCGGGAAACAGAAGTAACAAATACCATGTAAGTGCACAATACGAAAACACATTTTCTCCTAAAAAATATTTTTTATCTTAAAATAATTGCAACAGTTTGTCTTACAATGTTATATGCAACTGAAAGAAACCATTGGTTTGTGTCTACATGGGGTATTTTTTAAGATATTTGGGAATTTTGACACCAATGTAAGCGGGAAGCAGAAGTAACAAATACCATATAACCGAACCTTACGAAAACACATTTTCTCCTAAAATATATTTTTTATAATAAATAAAGTACAACAGTAAGTCTTGCAATGTCATATGTTACAGAAAGAAACCATTCGTTTGTGTATACAAGAAACCATTCGTTTGTGTAGCATTGCAAGACAAATTGTTTTATTTAATTAATTATAAAAATATACTTTAGGAGAAATATGTGTTTTCCTATGCTGCGCTTATATGGTATTTGTGACTTCTGATTCCCGCTTACATTGATGTCAAAAGTCCCTAATATCTTAAGAAATTCCCCATGTAAACACAAACGGCAGGTTTTTTTCAGTAGCATATAACATTGTAAGACTAACTGTTACATTTATTTTATTATAAAAAATATTTTTTAGCAGAAAATGTGTTTTCTTATTGTGTGCTTATGTGGTATGTGTGACTTCTGATTCCCGCTTACATTGATAATAAAATTCCCTAATATCTTAAGAAATACCCCATGTATATACAAAGCAATGGTTTCTATCAGTAGCATATACCATGTATAGCGTGAATCAGAAGTAAAACATACCATTTAAGCGCACTAAAAGAAAACACGTTTTCTCCTAAAAAATATTTCTTATAATAAAATAAATTCAACAGTTAAGCTTATAATGTTATATGCTACTGAAAAAAACCTTTCGTTTGTGTATACATGGGGCATTTTTTAAGATATTAGGCAATTTTGACTTCAATGTAAGCGGGAATCAGAAATCACAAATACCATACAAGCGCACCATACGAAGACACATAATTCTCCTAAATTATATTTTTTATGATTAATTGAATACAACAGTTAGTTTTGCAATGCTATATGTTACTGAAAGAAACCATTCGTTTGTGTATATATTGTGTATTGCTTAAAATATTAGGGAATTTTGACATTAATATAAACGAGAATCAATTGTCATACATACCATATAAGCGCACTATAAGAAAACACATTTTCTTCTAAAATATATTTTTATAATAAAACATTTACAGACATCAATGTAAGCGGGAATCAGAAGTAACAAATACCATATAAGCGCACCATACGAAGACACATATTTCTCCAAAAGTATATTTTTTATATTTAATTAAATACAACAATTACTCTTGCTATGCTATATGCTAATGAGAGAAACCATTCGTTTGTGTATACTTGGGGTATTTCTTAAGATATTAGGGAATTTTGACATCAATGTAAACGAGAATCAGTAGTCATACTTACCATTTAAGCGCACTATAGGAAAACACATTTTCTCTTAAAAAATATTTTTTATAATAAAATAAATAAATGCAACAGTTAATCTTACAATGTTATATGCTACAGAAAGAAACCATTCGTTTGTGTATACATGGGGTATTTCTTATGATATTTGGGAATTTTGACACCAATGTAAACGGGAATCAATTGTCATACATACCATAAAAGCGCTCTATAAGAAAATATATTTTCTTCTAAAATATATTTTTATAATAAAATAAATACAACAGTTTGTCTTGTAATGTTATTTATTACTGAAAGAAACTGTTGACTTGTGTATACATGGGTTATTTCTTAAGATATTTGGGAATTTTGACATCAATGTAAGCGGGAATCAGAAGTAACAAATACCATATAAGCGTACCATACGAAAACACATTTTTCTCCTACAATATATTTTTGATAATAAATTAAGTACAACAGTAAGTCCCTCAATGCCATATGCTACGGAAAGAAACCATTCGTTTGTGTATACATGAGGTATTTCTTAAGATATTAGGGAATTTTGACATCAATGTAAACGGGAATCAGTTGTCATACATACCATATAAGCGCACTATAAGAAAACATATTTTCTTCTAAAATATAATTTTTATAATTAAGAAAGTACAACAGTTAGTCTTGAAATGCTATATGCTACAGAAAGAAACCATTAGTTTGTGTATAGATGGGGTATTTCTTAAGATATTAGGGAATTTTGACATCAATGTAAGCGAGAATCAGAAGTAACAAATACCATATAAGCGCAGCATACGAAAACACATATTTCTCCTAAAGAATATTTTTTATAATTAATTAAATACAACAGTTAGTCTTGCAAAGCTATATGCTACTGAAAGAAACCATTCGTTTGAGTTATACATGGGGTATTTCTTAAAATATTAGGGAATTTTGACATCAATGTAAACGAGAATCAGTAGTCATTAATAACATATAAGCACACTATAAGAAAACACAATTTCTCCTAAAATATATTTTTTATAATAAAATAAATGGAACCGTTAGTCTTACAATGTTATATGCTACTGAAGGAAACCATTCGTTTGTGTATACATGGGTTATTCCTTAAGATATTTGGGAATTTTGACATCAATGTAAGCGGGAATCAGAAGTAACAAATACCATATAAGCGCACCATACAAAAACACATTTTTATCCTAAAATATATTTTTTATAATAAATTAAATAAAATAGTTATGTCTTGCAATGCCATATGCTACACAAAGAAACCATTCGTTTGTGTATACATGAGGTATTTCGTAAGATATTATTGATATTTGACACCAATGTAAACGGGAATCAGAAGTGATACATATCATATAAGCGGTCTATAAGAAAAACACATTACTCCTAAAATATATTTTTTATAATACAATAAATAGAATAGTTAGTCTTCCAATGTTATTTGATACTGATAGAAACCATCCCTTATTGTGTACATGGGGTATTTCTTATGATATTAGGGAGTTTTGCACATCAAAGTAAGCGGGAATCAGAAGTCAGAATTACAATGTAAGCGCACAATAGGAAAACACATTTTTCTCCTAAAATATATTTTTCATAATAAAATAAATACAAAAGTTAGTCTTGCAATGTTAAATGTTACTGATAGTAATCATTCCTTTGTGTATACATATAGTATTTCTTAAGATATTAGGGAATTTTGACATCAATGTTCGCGAAAATCAGAAGTAACAAATACCATATAAGCGCACTATAAGAAAACACATTTTCTCCTAAAATATATTTTTTATAATAAAATAAATACAACAGTTAATCTTGCAAAGCTATATGCTACTGAAAGAAACCATTCGTTTGAGTAATACATGGGGTATTTTTTAAAATATTAGGGAATTTTGACATCAATGTAAACGAGAATCAGTAGTCATACTTACCATTTAAGCGCACTATAGGAAAACACATTTTCTCTTAAAAAATATTTTTTATAATAAAATAAATAAATGCAACAGTTAATCTTACAATGTTATATGCTACAGAAAGAAACCATTCGTTTGTGTATACATGGGGTATTTCTTATGATATTTGGGAATTTTGACACCAATGTAAACGGGAATCAATTGTCATACATACCATAAAAGCACTCTATAAGAAAATATATTTTCTTCTAAAATATATTTTTATAATAAAATAAATACAACAGTTTGTCTTGTAATGTTACTTATTACTGAAAGAAACTGTTGACTTGTGTATACATGGGTTATTTCTTAAGATATTTGGGAATTTTGACATCAATGTAAGCGGGAATCAGAGTAACAAATACCATATAAGCGTACCATACGAAAACACATTTTTCTCCTACAATATATTTTTGATAATAAATTAAGTACAACAGTAAGTCCCTGCAATGCCATATGCTACGGAAAGAAACCATTCGTTTTTGTATACATGAGGTATTTCTTAAGATATTAGGGAATTTTGACATCAATGTAAACGGGAATCAGTTGTCATACATACCATATAAGCGCACTATAAGAAAACATATTTTCTTCTAAAATATAATTTTTATAATTAAGAAAGTACAACAGTTAGTCTTGAAATGCTATATGCTACAGAAAGAAACCATTAGTTTGTGTATAGATGGGGTATTTCTTAAGATATTAGGGAATTTTGACATCAATGTAAGCGAGAATCAGAAGTAACAAATACCATATAAGCGCAGCATACGAAAACACATATTTCTCCTAAAGAATATTTTTTATAATTAATTAAATACAACAGTTAGTCTTGCAAAGCTATATGCTACTGAAAGAAACCATTCGTTTGAGTTATACATGGGGTATTTCTTAAAATATTAGGGAATTTTGACATCAATGTAAACGAGAATCAGTAGTCATTAATAACATATAAGCACACTATAAGAAAACACAATTTCTCCTAAAATATATTTTTTATAATAAAATAAATGGAACCGTTAGTCTTACAATGTTATATGCTACTGAAGGAAACCATTCGTTTGTGTATACATGGGTTATTTCTTAAGATATTTGGGAATTTTGACATCAATGTAAGCGGGAATCAGAAGTTAGAAATACCATATAAGCGCACCATACAAAAACACATTTTTATCCTAAAATATATTTTTTATAAAAAATTAAATAAAATAGTTTGTCTTGCAATGCCATATGCTACACAAAGAAACCATTCGTTTGTGTATACATGAGGTATTTCGTAAGATATTATTGATATTTGACACCAATGTAAACGGGAATCAGAAGTGATACATATCATATAAGCGGTCTATAAGAAAAAACACATTACTCCTAAAATATATTTTTTATAATACAATAAATAGAATAGTTAGTCTTCCAATGTTATTTGATACTGATAGAAACCATCCCTTATTGTGTACATGGGATATTTCTTATGATATTAGGGAGTTTTGCAATCAAAGTAAGCGGGAATCAGAAGTCAGAATTACAATGTAAGCGCACAATAGGAAAACACATTTTTCTCCTAAAATATATTTTTCATAATAAAATAAATACAAAAGTTAGTCTTGCAATGTTAAATGTTACTGATAGTAATCATTCCTTTGTGTATACATATAGTATTTCTTAAGATATTAGGGAATTTTGACATCAATGTTCGCGAAAATCAGAAGTAACAAATACCATATAAGCGCACTATAAGAAAACACATTTTCTCCTAAAATATATTTTTTATAATAAAATAAATACAACAGTTAATCTTGCAAAGCTATATGCTACTGAAAGAAACCATTCGTTTGAGTAATACATGGGGTATTTTTTAAAATATTAGGGAATTTTGACATCAATGTAAACGAGAATCAGTAGTCATATTTTCAATATAAGCACACTATAAGAAAACACATTTTCTCTAAAAAATAGTTTTATAATAAAATAAATGCAACAGTTAGTCTTACAATGTTATATGCTACAGAAAGAAACCATTCGTTTGTGTATAAATGGGGTATTTCTTAAGATATTTGGGAATTTTGACATCAATGTAAGCGGGAATCAGAAGTAACAAATTCTATATTAGCGCACCATACGAAAACACATTTTTCTCCTACAATATATTTTTCATAATAAATTAAGTACAACAGTAAGTCCTGCAATGCCATATGGTACAGAAAGAAACGATTCGTTTGTGTATACATGAGGTATTTCGTAAGATATTAGGGAATTTTGACATCAATGTAAACAAGAATCAGAAGTGATACATATCATATAAGTGGAGCATATGAAATCACATATTTCTCCTAAATTATATATTTTATAATTAATAAAATACAACAGTTAGTTTTGCAATGCTATATGCTACTAAAAGAAACCATTCGCTTGAGTTATACCTTGGGTATTTTTTAAAATATTAGAGAAATTTGACATCAATGTAAACGAGAATCAGTAGTCATACTTACCATATAAGCGCACTATAAGAAAACACATTTTCTCCTAAAAAATATTTTTTATAATAAAATAAATGCAACAGTTAGTCTTACAATCTTATATGCTACTGAAAGAAACCATTCGTTTGTGTATACATCAGGTATTTCTTAAGATAATAGGGAATTTTGACATCAATGTAAGCGGGAATCAGAAGTCACACATTCCATTTAAGCGCACTATAAGAAAACACATTTTCTCCTAAAATATATTTTTATAATAAAATAAATTCAACAGTTAGTCTTACAATGTTATATGCTACTGAAAGAAACTATTCGTTTGTGTATACATGAGGTATTTCTTAAAATATTAGGGAATTTTGACATCAATGTAAACGAGTATCAGTAGTCATACATAACATATAAGCACACTATAAGAAAACACATTTTCTCCTAAAATATATTTTTTGTAATAAAATAAATAGAACCGTTAGTCTTGCAATGTCAAATGCTGCAGAAAGATACCATTCGTTTCTGTATACATGAGGTATTTCTTAAGATATTAGGGAATTTTGACATCAATGTAAATGGGAATCAGTTGCCATACATACCATATAAGCGCACTATAAGAAAACGTATTTTCTTCTAAAATATATTTTTTATAATTAAATGGGTACAACAGTTAGTCTTGAAATGCTATATGCTACAGAAAGAAACCATTCGTTTGTGTATACATGAGGTATTTCTAAAGATATTAGTGAATTTTGACATCAATGTAAGCGGGAATCAGAAGTAACAAATACCATATAAGAGCACCATACGAAAAAACATATTTATCCTAAAATATATTTTTTTAAAAAATTAAATACAACAGTTTGTCTTGCAATGTTACTTATTACTGAAAAAAACCGTTGTTTTGTGTATACGGGGGTATTTTTTAAGATATTAGGGAAATTTTGACATCAATGTAAGCTGGAATCGGAACGAACAAATACTATGTAAGTGCACAATACGAAAACACGTTTTTCTCCTAAAATATATTTTTTATTATAAAATAAATAAAAACGTTAGTCTTGCAATGTTATATGCTACTGATAGAAACCATTGCTTTGTGTACACATGGGGTATTTTTTAGATAATAGGGAATTTTCACATCAATGTAAGCGGGAATCAGAAGTCGCACATACCATATAAGCGCACAATAAGAAAATACATTTTCTCCTAAAAAATATATTTCATAAGAAAATAAATACAAAAGTTAGTCTTGATATGTTAAATGTTACTGATAGAAATATTTCCTTTGTGTATACATATAGTATTTCTTAAGATATTAGGGAATTTTGACATCAATGTAAACGGGAATCAGTTGTCATACATACCATATAAGCGCACTATAAGAAAACATATTTTCTTCTAAAATATATTTTTTATAATTAAGAAAGTACAACAGTTAGTCTTGAAATGCTATATGCTACAGAAAGAAACCATTCGTTTGTGTACACACGAGGTATTTCTTAAGATATTAGGGAATTTTGACATCAATGTAAGCGGGAATCAGAAGTAACAACTACCATATAAGAGCACCATACGAAAACACATTTTTATCCTAAAATATATTTTTTATAAAAAATTAAATACAACACTTAGTCTTGAAATGCTATATGCAACAGAAAGAAACAATTTGTTTTTGTATACATGAGGTATTTCTTAAGATATTAGGGAATTTTGACATCAATGTAAGCGTGAATCAGAGGTCACAGATACCATATAAGCGCACAATAAGAAAACACATTTTCTTCTAAAAAATATTTTTTATAATAAAATAAATCCAATAGTTAGTTTCACAATGTTATATGCTACTGACAAAAACCTGTCGTTTGTGTTTACATGGGGAATTTCTTAGGATATTAGGAGCTTTTGACATCAATGCAAGCGGGAATCAGAAGTAACAAATACCATATAAGAGCACCATACGAAAAAACATATTTATCCTAAAATATATTTTTTTTAAAAAATTAAATACAACAGTTTGTTTTGCAAAGTTACTTATTACTGAAAGAAACCGTTGTTTTGTGTATACAAGGGGTATTTCTTAAGATATTAGGGAATTTTCACATCAATGTAAGCGGGAATCAGAAGTCACAAATACCATATAAGCACAGCATACGAAAACACATATTTCTCCTAAAGTATATTTTTTATAATTAATTAAATAAAACAGTTAGTCTTACAATGTTTTATGCTACTGAAAGAAACCATTCGTTTGAGTTATACATGGGGTATTCCTTAAAATATTAGGAATTTTTGACATCAATGTAAACGAGAATCAGTAGTCATACTTACCATATAAGCGCACAATACGAAAACACATTCTTCTAATAAAATATATTTTTCATAATAAAATAAATACAACAGTAAGTCTTGCAATGTCATATGCTACAGAAAGAAACCATTCGTTTGTGTATACATGAGGTATTTCTTTAGATATTATTGATATTTGACACCAATGTAAACGGGAATCAGAAGTGATACATATCATATAAGCGGTCTATAAGAAAAAACACATTACTCCTAAAATATATTTTTTATAATACAATAAATAGAATAGTTAGTCTTCCAATGTTATTTGATACTGATAGAAACCATCCCTTATTGTATACATGGGGTATTTCTTATGATATTAGGGAATTTTGGAATCAATGTAAGCGGGAATCAGAAGTCATAAATACCATGTAAGCGCACAATACGCAAACACATTTTTCTCCTAAAATATATTTTTCATAATAAAATAAATACAAAAGTTAGTCTTGCAATGTTAAATGTTACTGATAGAAACCATTCCTTTGTGTATACATATAGTATTTCTTAAGATATTAGGGAATTTTGACATCAATGTAAGCGAAAATCAGAAGTAACAAATACCATGTAAGCGCAGCATACGAAAATACATTTTTATCCTAAAACATATTTTTATAATAAATTAAGTACAACAGTTAGTCTAGCAATGCCATATCCTACAGAAAGAAACCATTCGTTTGTGTATACATGAGGTATTTCTTAAGATATTAGGGAATTTTGACATCAATGTAAACGAAAATCAGTAGTCATACTGACCATAGAAGCGCACTATAAGAAAACACATTTTCTCCTAAAATATAATTTTTATAATAAAATAAATACATAAGTTAGCCTTGCAGTGTTAAATGTTACTGATAGAAACCATTCCTTTGTGTATACGTATAGTATTTCTTAAGATATTAGGGAATTTTGACATCATTGTAAGCGAGAATCAGAAGTAACAAATACCATGTAAGCGCACCATACAAAAACACATTTTCTCCTAAAAATAATTTTTATAACTAAATAAATATAACAGTTGGTCTTGAACTGCTATATTTTCCAGAAAGAAACCATTCGTTTGTGCATACATGAGGTATTTCTTAAGATATTAGGAATTTAGACATCAATGTAAGCGGGAATCAGAAGTAACAAATACCATATCAGAGCACCATGCAAAAACACATTTTTATCCTAAAATATATTTTTTATAAAAAATTAAATACAACACTTAGTCTTGAAATGCTATATGCAACAGAAAGAAACAATTTGATTTTGTAAGTTTGAGTTGTTTCTTAAGATATTAGGGAATTTTGACATCAATGTAAACGAGAATTAGTAGTCATACTTACCATAAAAGCACAGTAAAAGAAAACACATTTCTCCTAAAAATAATTTTTTATAATAAAATAAATACAAGTTAGTCTTGCAATGTTATATGCTATTGAAAAAACCTTTCGTTTGTGTATACATGGGGAAATTTTTAATATATTAGGCAATTTTGACATCAATGTAAGCGGGAATCAGAAATCACAAATACCATATAAGCGCACCAAACGAAGGCACATACTTCTCCTAAAGTATATTTTTTAAAATTAATTAAATTCGACAATTACTTTTGCTATGCTATATGCTAATGAGAGAAACCATTCGTTTGTGTATACAAGCGGTATTTCTTAATATATTAGGGAATTTTGACATCAATGTAAACGAGAATCAGAAGTAACAAATACCATATAAGCGCACCATACGAAAACACATTTTTCCTAAAATATATTTTTTTATCATTAAATAAATACAACAGTAATTCTTGCAATGTTACTTATTACTGAAAGAAACCGTTGTTTTGTATATACATAGGGTATTTCTTAAGATATTAGGCAAATTTTGACATCAATGTAAGCGGGAGTCAGAAGTAGGCTACTGAAAAAAACCTTTCGTTTGTGTATACGTGGGGAATTTTTAATATATTAGGGAATTTCGTCATCAATGTAAGCGGGAATCAAAAATCACAAATACCATATAAGCGCACCACACGAAGACACATATTTCTCCTAAAGTATATTTTTTATAATTAATTAAATACAACAGTTAGTTTTGCAATGCTATATGCTATATGCTACTGAGTTTTGCAATGCTATATACATGGGGTATTTCTTAAAATATTAGGGAATTTTGACATCAATGTAAACGAGAATCAGTAGTCATACATACCATATAAGTGTAAAATATTATGTAGGATAAAAGTGAGTTTTTGTTTAGTGCACCCATATAGGATGACTTCTGATTATCGCTTAGATACATTTCAAAATACACGTGTATCTCAAGAATTTCCCAATGGATATACAAATAAATGGTTTCATTTGTAGTAAATTACATTCCTAGACTAACTGTGGTATTTATTTTATTATATAAAGTATAATTTAGGGGAAAAGTGAGTTTTCGTGTTTATCGCCCACTTGAAGCGGATGACTTCTGATTCACACTTAGATTGATTTCAGATTTCCCGTATATCACAAGAAATGCCCAATGGATATACAAATAAATGGTTTCATTTAGCAGTAAATTATATTCCTAGACTAACTGTGGTATTCACTTTTTTATGTAAAATATAATTTAATAGAAAAGTAGTTTTTTTGTGTAGTGCGCCGATATGGGGTGACTTCTGATTCTCGCTTAGATTGATTTCGAAATTCATGTGTATATTAAGAAATTCCTAATGGATATACAATTAAATGATTTCATTTAGCAGTAAAAAACATTCCTAGACTAACTGTGGTATACGTTTTATTATATAAAATATAATGTAGGAGAAAAGTGAGTTTTTGTGTACTGCACCCATATAGGATGACTTCTGATTCTCTTTAGATGTATTTCAAAATACACGTGTATTTCAAGAAATTCCCAATGGATATACAAATAATTGGTTTCATTAGGTAGTAAATTACATTCCTAGACTAACTGTGGTGTTCATTTTATTATATAAAATATAATTTTGGGGAAAAGTGAGTTTTTGTGTAGCGTGCCTATATGGTGCGGGTGACTTCTGATTCTCACTTAGATTGATTTCAGAATTCCCGTATTTCTCAAGAAAAGCCCAATGGATATACAAATAAATGGTTTCAAATAAACTTCTAATTAATTTTGTTGACAGTGGTGTATTTCTCTACTGCATCCCAGTTATTTCTTTTGAGAAGATTGTTCGCTCCAACACAGTATGTCCCATTATCTAAGTAACAATATCTGGTTTTCCTCGTCGTGCTATAAATCTCCGGAATGACTGCAAAAATTGTTCTGTTGATAGTGAAGTAGTGAAGTCTAAATGAATTGCTCTAAATACAGCACAAGTGTAAATTACAATCCAAGATTTTTGGTTTCCTTTGAGGATGAGTGGTCCAGCAAAGTTAATTCCAATTACTTCAAACGTCGAAGCCGCTTTGAGACGATCTATTGGTAATGGAGCTGTTGGAGTTTCTACTGGTCGTGAATCAAATTTTCTGCACGAAAGGTAATTTCTGTTAACCTTGCATACAGTTTTCCTACATTTAAATATCCAGAATTCTTTTCTCAGATATGCCATTACTATCTGAATACCAGCCTGACCAAGAGAAAAATGTTTCCATCGTATTAGTTTTTAAACAATTGGATGTTCACAGTGTAATACAACAGGAAATTTAAAATTCTCTAAATCTTCTTTCAATGAGAGTCTTGTCTTAATTCGGAAAAAGATTATTTTCATCTACAAAAATTTGAAACTTCTGAAGTCTTTTATCTCGTGGTCCTGTGAAAGACTCTCGCTGCATTAACTTTAATAATGAAATCTCACATCTATTTCTTTCTTCTACAGTTATGTTTCCACATTTCTGTGAAAAGTGAGTTTTTGTGTAGTGCTCCCATAAAGGGTGACTTCTGATTCTCGTTTAGATTTATTACAAAATTTACGTATATCTCCAGAAATTCCCAATGGATATACAAATAAATGGCTTCATTTAGTAGTAAATTAAATTCCTAGACTAACTGTTGTATTTATTATATTGTATAAAATATAATTTTGAAGAAAAGTGAGTTTTTGTGTAGAGCGCACATATGTTGCGGGTGACTTCTGATTCTCACTTAGATGAATTTCAAAATTCCCGTACATCTCAGGAAATGCCCAATGGATATACAAATAAATGGTTTCATTTAGTAGTAAAAAATATTTCTAGAGTAACTGTGGTATTCATTTTATTATACAAAATAAAATTTTGGAGAAAAGTCAGTTTTCGTTTAGATCACCCACCTGTAGCGGATGACTTCTGATTCTCACTTCAATTGATTTCATAATTCCCATATATCTCAAGAAATGCCCAATGGATATACAAATAAATGGCTTAATTCAATAGTAAGTTACATTTTTAGACTAACTGTGGTATTCATTTTCTTGTATAAAATATAATTTAGAAGAAAAGTGAGTTTTTGTATAGAGGGCACATGTGGAGCGGTTGATTTCTGATTCTCACTTAGATTGATTTCGAAATTCCCGTATATGGAAGTGACACAAGTGATAACAAGTGATAACAAGAAATGCCCAATGGATATAAAAATTAATGGATTCATTTAGCAGTAAATTATATTCCTAGACTAACTGTGGTATTTATTTTATTATATAAAATATAATTTAGGAGAAAAGTGGTTTTTTTGAGTACTGCGCCCATATAGGATGACTTCTGATTATCGTTTAGATATATTTCAAAATACACGTGTATCTTATAAATTTCCCAATGGATATACAAATAAATGGTTTCATTTGGTAGTAAATTACATTCCTAGATTAACTGTGGTATTCATTTTATTATATAAAATATAATTTAGGTTAGTTTGTTTGTTTGTCGCTCAACCGTCATTTTTTGCACACAAGGGCTAATTACACCAGGACTTACGGTTTTAAGTGAATTCCGAACCACTACAAGCATCCATGCCCAATGTGGGATTCCAACCCTCGAGCTGTTGAACCAAAGGCAAGAGCGCCAACCATTCGGCTGCCAGCTCGGCGATATAATTTAGGAGAAAACTGTGTTTTCGTGTATATCGCAAACATGAAGCGGATGACTTCTAATTCTCACTTGGATTTATTTCAAAATTCACGTATATCTCAAGAAATGCCCAAAGAATATACAAATAAATGGCTTCTTTCAATAGTAAGTTACGTTTTAAGACTAACTGTGGTATTCATTTTATCGTGTAAAATATAATTTAGAAGAAAAGTGAGTTTTTGTATAGAGCGCACATATGGTGCGGGTGACTTCTGATTCTCAGTTAGATTGATTTCGAAATTCCCGTATATCTCAAGAAATGCCCAATGGATATACAAATAAATGGATTCCATTAGTAGTAAATTACATTCCTAGACCAACAGTGGTATTCATTTAATTATATAAAATATAATTTAGGAGAAAAATGTGTTTTTGTGTAGTACGCCGATACGCTGCGGGTAAATGCTGATTCTCGCTTAGATTGATTTCGAAATTCCCGTTTATCTCAAGAAATGCCCAATGGATAGGCAAATAAATGATTTAATTTAGTAGTAAATTACATTCCTAAACTAACTGTGGTATTCATTTTATTATATAAAATATAATTTAGGAGAAAAGTGAGTTTTTGTGTAGTGCATCCAAATAGGATGACTTCTGATTATCCTTTAGATATATTTCAAAATACACGTGTATCTTATAAATTTCCCAATGGAAATACAAATAAATGGTTTCAATTAGTAGTAAATTACATTCCTAGACTAACTGTGGTATTCATTTTATTATATAAAATATAATTCAGGAGAAAAGTGAGTTTTTGTGTAGTGCTCCCATAAAGGGTGACTTCTGATTCTCGTTTAGATTTATTACAAAATTTACGTATATCTCCAGAAATTCCCAATGGATATACAAATAAATGGCTTCATTTAGTAGTAAATTACATTCCTAGACTAACTGTGGTATTCATTTTATATATAAAATATAATTTAGGGTAAAAGTGAGTTTTTTTGTAGTGCGTCCATATGGTGCGAGTGACTTCTGATTCTCACTTAGATTGATTTCAAAATTCCCGTATATCTCAAGAAATGCCCAATGGATATACAAATAAATGGCTTCATTCAATAGTAAGTTACATTTTTAGACTAACTGTGGTATTCATTTTATTGTATAAAATAAAATTTTGAAGAAAAGTGAGTTTTTGTATAGAGGGCACATATGGTGCGGTTGACTTCTGATTCTCACTTAGATTGATTTCGAAAATCCCGTATATCTCAAGAAATGCCCAATAAATATACAAATAAATGGATTCATTTAGTAGTAATTTACATTCCTAGACTAACTGTGGTATTCATTTTATTATATAAAATATAATTTAGGAGAAAAATGAGTTTATGTGTAGTACGCCGATATGCTGCGGGTGACTGCTTATTCTCGCTTAGATTGATTTCAAAATTAACGTGTATATCAACAAGTTCAAAATCAATATACAAATAAATGGTTTCTTTTAGTAGTAAATAATATTCCTATAGTAGCTATGGTATTCATTTTATTATATGAATATAATTTAAGAGAAAAATGAGTTCTTGTGTAGTACGCCCATATGCTGCGGGTGACTTCTGATTCTCGCTTAGATTAATTTCAAAATTCACGTGTATCTTAAGAAATTCCCAATGGATATACAAATAAATGGTTTCTTTTAGTAGTAAATTATATTCTTAGACTAACTGTGGTATTCATTTTATTATATAAAATATAATTTAGGAGAAAAGTGAGTTTTTGTGTAGTGCATCCATATAAGATGAGTTTCTGATTCTCGTTTAGATTTATTTCAAAATACACGTGTATCTAAATAAATTCCCAATGGATATACAAATAAATGGTTTCATTTGGTAGTAAAAAACATTCCTAGTTTAACTGTGGTATTCATTTTATTATATAAAATTTAATGTAGGAGAAAAGTGAGTTTTTGTGTAGTGCACCCATATAGGATGACTTCTGATTATCGTTTAGATATATTTCAAAATACACGTGTATCTTATAAATTTCCCAATGGATATACAAATATGTGATTTCATTTGGTAGTAAATTACATTCCAAGCCTAACTGTGGTATTCATTTTATTACATAAAATATAAATTAGGTTTGTTTGTTTGTTTGTCGCTCCACCGTCATTTTTTGCACACGAGGGCTAATTAAACCGGGACTTACGGTTTAAAGTGGATTCGAACCACTAAAAACATCCATGCCCAAGGTGGGATTCCAACCCTCGAGCTGTTGAACCGAAGGCAAGAGCGCTAACCATTCGGCTGCCAGCTCGGCGATATAATTTAGGAGAAAAGTGTGTTTTCGTGTAGATCGCCCACATGAAGCGGATGACTTCTAATTCTCACTTGGATTTATTTCAAAATTCACGTATATCTCAAGAAATGCCCAAAGGATATACAAATAAATGGCTTCTTTCAATAGTAAGTTACGTTTTCAGACTAACTGTGGTATTCATTTTATCGTGTAAAATATAATTTAGAAGAAAAGTGAGTTTTTGTATAGAGCGCACATATGGTGCAGGTGACTTCTGATTCTCAGTTAGATTGATTTCGAAATTCCCGTATTTCTCAAGAAATGCCCAATGGATATACAAATAAATGGATTCCATTAGTAGTAAATTACATTCCTAGACCAACAGTGGTATTAATTTAATTATATAAAATATAATTTAGGAGAAAAATGTGATTTTGTATAGTACGCCGATATGCTGCGGGTAAATGCTGATTCTCGCTTAGATTGATTTGAATATTCACGGGTATCTCAAGAAATGCCCAATGGATATACAAATAAATTGCTTCATTTAGTAGTAAATTATATTCCTAGACTGACTGTGGTAATCATTTTATTATATAAAATATAATTTAGGAGAAAGGTGAGTTTTTGTGTAAAATGCCCTTATAGGGTGACTTCTGATTCTGGCTTAGATTGATTTGAATATTCACGTGTATCTTAAGAAATTCCCAATGGATATACAAATAAATGTTTTCATTTAGTAGTAAAAAACATTCCTAGACTAACTGTGGTATTCATTTTATGATATAAAATATAATTTAGGAGAAAAGTGAGTTTTCGTGTAGTTCACCCAAATTGTGCGGGTGACTTCTGATTCTCGTTAGATTGATTTCGAAATTCCCGTTTATCTCAAGAAATGCCCATTGGATAGGCAAATAAATGATTTAATTTAGTAGTAAATTACATTCTTAGACTAACTGTGGTATTCATTTTTTTTTATATAAAATATAATTTAGGAGAAAAGTGAGTTTTTGTGTAGTGCATCCATATAGGAAGACTTCTGATTATCGTTTAGATATATTTCAAAATACACGTGTATCTTATAAATTTCCCAATGGATATACAAATATGTGATTTCATTTAGTAGTAAATTACATTCCTAGACTAACTGTGGTATTCATTTTATTATATAAAATATAATTCAGGAGAAAAGTGAGTTTTTGTGTAGTGCTCCCATAAAGGGTGACTTTTGATTCTCGTTTAGATTTATTACAAAATTTACGTATATCTCCAGAAATTCCCAATGGATATACAAATAAATGGCTTCATTTAGTAGTAAATTAAATTCCTAGACTAACTGTTGTATTTATTATATTGTATAAAATATAATTTTGAAGAAAAGTGAGTTTTTGTGTAGAGCGCACATATGTTGCGGGCGACTTCTGATTCTCTCTTAGATTGATTTCAAAATTCCCGTATATCTCAAGAAATGCCCAATTTATATGCAAATAAATGGTTTCATTTTGCAGTAAATTATATTGCTAGACTAAATGTGGTATTCATTTTATTATATAAAATATAATTTACGAGAAAAGTGAGTTTTTGTGTAGTTCATCCATATAAGATGACTTCTGATTCTCGTTTAGATTTATTTCAATATACACGTGTATCGCAATATATTCTCAATGGATATACAAATAAATATATTCATTTGGTAGTTAAAAACATTACCAGACTAACTGTGGTATTCATTTTATTATATAAAATATAATTTAGGAGAAAAGTCAGTTTTTGTGTAGTGCACCCATATAGGATGACTTCTGATTCTCTTTAGATGTATTTCAAAATACACGTGTATTTCAAGAAATTCCCAATGGATATACAAATAATTGGTTTCATTAGGTAGTAAATTACATTCCTAGACTAACTGTGGTGTTCATTTTATTATATAAAATATAATTTTGGGGAAAAGTGAGTTTTTGTGTAGCGTGCCTATATGGTGCGGGTGACTTCTGATTCTCACTTAGATTGATTTCAGAATTCCCGTATTTCTCAAGAAAAGCCCAATGGATATACAAATAAATGGTTTCAAATAAACTTCTAATTAATTTTGTTGACAGTGGTGTATTTCTCTACTGCATCCCAGTTATTTCTTTTGAGAAGATTGTTCGCTCCAACACAGTATGTCCCATTATCTAAGTAACAATATCTGGTTTTCCTCGTCGTGCTATAAATCTCCGGAATGACTGCAAAAATTGTTCTGTTGATAGTGAAGTAGTGAAGTCTAAATGAATTGCTCTAAATACAGCACAAGTGTAAATTACAATCCAAGATTTTTGGTTTCCTTTGAGGATGAGTGGTCCAGCAAAGTTAATTCCAATTACTTCAAACGTCGAAGCCGCTTTGAGACGATCTATTGGTAATGGAGCTGTTGGAGTTTCTACTGGTCGTGAATCAAATTTTCTGCACGAAAGGTAATTTCTGTTAACCTTGCATACAGTTTTCCTACATTTAAATATCCAGAATTCTTTTCTCAGATATGCCATTACTATCTGAATACCAGCCTGACCAAGAGAAAAATGTTTCCATCGTATTAGTTTTTAAACAATTGGATGTTCACAGTGTAATACAACAGGAAATTTAAAATTCTCTAAATCTTCTTTCAATGAGAGTCTTGTCTTAATTCGGAAAAAGATTATTTTCATCTACAAAAATTTGAAACTTCTGAAGTCTTTTATCTCGTGGTCCTGTGAAAGACTCTCGCTGCATTAACTTTAATAATGAAATCTCACATCTATTTCTTTCTTCTACAGTTATGTTTCCACATTTCCTAAAAATATTTTTCACCCTACAATAATCAAAAAATCTAGAAGTCCATGATACAACCAAGAGAGGTTTAGGATAATAGGAGAAAAGGTAATAAATTTTTCTTCTTTTTCTGTATTGGTAACACTGACAACTGTTTTTCTTCTTTCAGCGTTAGTAATCTCTTCGTCGGGGAGAAGATCGGATTTAAGCCATTCTTCAGGAGGATTTCTTATCCAAGCAGGTCCAAGCCACCAATTAGACTTGGCTAATTTTTCAACGCTACATCCTCGAGATGGTAAATCAGCTGGGTTTGGTTGTCCAGAAGTGTGATGCCAATCCTCTGGATCACTCAAAAGACGAATTTCTTTGACACAATTGAAAACAAAAGTAGCCCAGCTTTCTTTCTTTTTAATCCAGTATAAAGCATTACAGGAATCAGACCAATATTGTGTAGTCAATTTCTCCATTCCTAAGCTCTCTTTCACAGATTGACAAAGTCTTACTCCTATATTGCATGCTAGAAGTTCTAGCCTAGATACTGATACAGATTTAATGGGAGCATCTCTTGAACTAGCTTGTATCAGTTGACAATCGGTAGAATTTTCTCCTTCACTCCTTAAAAATACACTTGCAGCATACAGCTTCTGATGCATCGCAAAAGACGTGCAAGGTTATATTTCTATTTCCTTCACTTCTGTCTAATCATCTTGGTATTGAAATGCCATTTAGAGTTTTCAGTTGATTTTGGCAAAATATGGACTTTAACACATTTCAGTATCTTTTTTTTCCAAAATCTCATTTTTTATTCAACTGAAATGTAAATAAAAATATTTCCCGTTTTGTTACTAATAATGAAAAAGATGCATGGAATAAGGTTAAAATGACTATTTTATATGAATGCATTAATGATATTTTGTCATGAATTGTTTCCATATGTTCATTTTTTCATGGGTTACACTTGACTGTTAAATGATCGTCTTTCTATTGTCAACTTATACACACGATGGTTAAACTGGGGTTTAAGTGCATTCTGGACCAAGGCGGGATTTGAAACATTGAAGACCACCAAACATAGTTGCCACGCCAGATGTATCACGGCTTATTGTACTTTTCCTAGCTGCTATCAATAAAAACGACGGATCATTGAGTAGAGCGGTATAAAATCGGCAACCTTTTTCACAATGACGCTTTTTGAAACAAGAATATCGGGAACCACCTGACATTCAGGATGTGGCAACAATTCAGAAAGATTTGTTATGGCACAAATGTTCCTCATCCACATGAAACATACGAAAATTTAGAATATTTTTATACCCCTTATTTGAAAAACATAAGAAAATGTAAAAAAAATTCGTATCCACATTTAAGCAATGTATAATTCTATTACACATTACATAAAAGAATTCATAAAAAGAAGCTTGACATAAAATCAATTTTATCACATTTACCAATTTATTATAAATCCTGGATCCAAGCTAATCGCTAAACATTTAGAGGGATGCTGAATGGTTACTTTTTAATTTGTAGGTAGCCTTGTGTGCAATGACCACAGAGTGATAAAACAGATCATTTAGAGATTTTCAATTTTAATTTTTTAACTTTGTTTAGCTCGAATTCTCAGTTAAACTTTGAGTCCTGTAAAATTAACACCGTTGTACCAAAAGGGACTATATTGTACAGCAATTATACAGTATAAACTACTACCAGCCTAAATAATCGATATTTATATATCATGTTTGAAGAAGCTAAATTTGAATGAATTCATTTGTTCTTAAAAATGTATGACTAATCTTTTTGTTAAAATTTTCAGAAAACATATTTAATATAAGGATGTAGTAATTTGATTGAGATACTTATTGAAGATCCTTCGTGTTCAATAATAATAACCTTAATGAGTTAACATTACTCATTTCTGTTTCTAACAGGATTTTTTTTTAAATAATTAGTTAAAATAACAAAGGAACCTGTATATTTTTACAAATAAAGTTGCAGTTAGTTGGCAGCGGAATGATTTTTGAAAACTATCGGTCAATAAATGGACAAACAATAACAATTTAGAAACATGATCTATATACTACAGTGTCAATTATTTAATCTATGTATATAATTTCACGTACGGTATTTAATCTCTATGGGATATCAAGCACTTTATTTTTTCTTCCTAACCACTTATAAGTCTTTTATGTCTATATAGCTAACGTGAGCAGAAAATCTAATTTAAGAATGAATTCGAAACACTAAGTATCTATGTCCGACTTGACATTCAGACGCACGAATTCTTAAACCGAACTCCAGGACGATATTTATTTTGCGGTTTAGCCTGTGATAATTATCAATTAAAATTTAAACTCCTGCAGCATCGCAAATAGGTAAACTGTACTTCAATGTTCACCCAAATGACAGCTTCTAATTAAAATTTGAATAAATTTCTATGCAATAACGTGTTACAAATAATTGTATCTTTTCCTTTTATATTCCTTCAATTAATTGAAGCGAAGATTATCTGGAAAGTAAAGGCGTCGCGCTGCTAAGACAGGGAGGTAATTAAATTTCTGTTTGACCCCGCCAAAGATCCTTCGTAACGAGATGGCTTATACACCCTATTTAGTTGCATGAGAAAGAGTGTCAGCTCAGATATTGACCTCAGCTTTAAACGATTCATATTTAGCGGTTTCTCTGTCTTCAATAATATGCAAACGATGTGATTAGTTTATTATACAATATGTCTTGCTCATCATTTTTAAGTTATTAGAATACTGGTGCTATGGGATTCTTTTTCACTCAGCATTTCAAAATTTGCCTTCCAGGGCAAGAGAAAGGTTTGTTTGGCATTTAACAACTATTTTTGCACGAGAGGGCACTATTCAAACTGAAACCTAAGATTTAAGGTAGATTCCGTACTATTGCAAATATCCAAACCTGAGATGAAAATTAGCTCACTCCTGTTGAATCGAAAAAAAACCCATGAGAATTTTATGAATTGAATATATACTACAATTAAGAATATCTAATTAAATGATTGATTCACAGGTACTTACTGGGGAACGACAAAATGAGAAGCATTTTCCGGCTTTATTGTGACGAAGGGTTAGTCATCCCCGTCGTTATTTAAAAAATAGGAATACACGAAATAAATGTTAAAACAATCCGAAAGTTCAATATTTCATTTCTGCCAGGACCGTGCATTGAAACAATTGAACTAGAATTGTTATATTTAATTTTAAATTTACAAATAGAACCAAAGTAATAAAAAAATATTTTTATTCATATGAAGATTGACTAATTATCTTAATTTGCATTTAAATAGGATTGATATAAAGTCTACTATTTGACATTTTTTCAGTGTAGACCTCAACTAGTATAATTAACAAAAATACTAAACTAGTAATTATGAAATGCTGCATTTCGATCTTCCTCACTTTTTGTTAATACCAATATACTTTTTACTGGAATTATTTTTTTAATGTTACCGAAGCCAATGTAATAATAGTTTGCAGTAAGCTAATTTTATCATTGACTAAAAAGAAGTAGTAGGAGAATAGTTATAGATTAGACTTCCCGGATTCAATTGAAATTCGTGGCTAATCTATTTAAAGAGTAATTCATGATCTAATTAGTCATCTTGCGCAAAAAATAATAGTTACAAATTATTGCAAACACATGATTTTGGTTAAGTAAAAACTGTTTAATTAATCAGAATTTACCTCTCGGTCTATTAGGATTTGAAACTATTCGTCAGTGAATGTTGAACTTGTATTTAATTTGGCTTGTTATCCAACGGTTACTTTACATACTCAAGGATTAACTTTCATGTCAAAGCTTTGCCCTGATCATTACATCAGTCATTCTCTTAAAATTACAATGTATTTCTCTGCATTGTGTAAATTTTCTATACAATATTTTAAGCAAGGATATATTAATATACTTGATAGCGCGAACGCCTTTCTCTGGAGGAAACTACACTGGTGGAAATGCAATTAAAGACACTCAAAAATTCACTTTTTTACATATAAATGCCCGTGATATTTTTTTTTGTACTAACTATATTTGAATTAAATTTTTTGTTTTCAATCATTTTGTGCAAAGAAAAATAATTAATTTGGTAAGTATTTACATCATTTAGTTTAAAAAATCCAATATTTCGAGTGGAAATTCAATTAAAGACACTTTAAATCTAGAATTTTAGCTAACTACCACTTCGTTTTTGTTCTTAAAATGCTTAAAAGGAGCAGTTTGTTGTGTAGTGTGCATGATACTACATATTTGAAAACATTTTGGCTCAAACACTTATTATTCAAAGGTAGTTATAGAATGGGACGTAACATCGGACTTTCGATAGAAGATCGATCAAAATTTCGAATTTTAAAGGAAGAAGGCTACTATACTAAATATTTCAAAACATCTATGCTCAAATACTTATTATTCAAAGGTAGTTATAGAATGGGACGTAACATCGGACTTTCGATAGAAGATCGATCAAAATTTCAAATTATAAAGTAAGAAGGCTACTCAAATAGGTCACAATTGCATAGAAAATTAATCGATATACTAAAAATCGATATATCAAAATACGAAAATAATAAAATATACTGGAATTTTGAAATCAAACTTAGCGGGTATCAGAAGTCACACGTACCATATAGGCGCACAATACACAAAAACTTTTTTTTAAATTATATTTTTGGTAATAAAATGAATACCACAGTTAGTCAATTAATGTGATTTACTACTAAATGTAACCGTTTATTTGTATGTCCGTTTGGTAATTCTTAAGATATACTGGAATTTTGAAATCAAACTTAGCGGGAATCAGAAGTTTCACGTACCATAGGCACGCTATACAAAAACTCATTTTTCTTCCTAAATTATAATTTTTGTAGTAAAATGAACGTACCATTTTTTGTAATAAAATGAATACCATCGCTTAGTGCTCTGATTAAACGAAAGAAGCCCTTTACTGATTTCGATTCACATAGCGCGTCTGGCTTGTACAAGTGCCATTAGTAACAACTACAGATTTTTTGTATGTGACGTTGGATAATATTCCATTATAATGTTATATATATATATATATATATATATATATATATATATATATATATATATATATATATATATATATATATATATATATATATATATAAAAACAATAAAAGACTTTCTTCGTTATTCTTTTCAGTGCACCTTTTTTTCATTTTGGAATATTTAATTTTTCATATATTTTTACGTTTGTAATTTTTAGTGAGCAAATATGCAGCATAAACGGAACTTTGGAAGTTTGGCAGTTAAATATTTTAATTCACTTTAATTTTTTAAAGTATTACTGATAATAATCAAGATTTCATTATTGCAATTAATATATTATTATAAAATTTGTTAAATTAAAAATGCATCTAATAAATATGCTCTTAAGATCTACCTTCATGTGTAAAAAATTTCTTTTAAAATTATGAAATAAATATTTCAATTAACCTAGTATTTTAAAATATATTTAACTACACTGTTAGAAATGGAACATCGGTGAATTTATTTAGATAAAATAAGAGCCCTGAATGATATTATATATTTTATAAACATTTAGAATGGGAATCAAATCATTAAAAAAATAAGAAAATGTATTATTATTATTTAGAGTTTGTAAAATTTCTAAAACATTTTTCATACAATGTTGGATAACTTTTTTAATATTTTTATAGTGCAAAGAAAATGACTGATACATAATCATGATTCTCGATTTTATTTCAAATTAAACACTACAAATCAATGCAACTAACAATTTTAATGCAAAACAAATAAATTATAGATGACTGACAATATAAAATTTAACAATCCACTTAAATTTAGTAAAAATTAAACTTACCTAAAAACTTATTTAAAAATCGAATTTTATTTAAGTTAAATTATAGAAAATTAAAGTAAATATGATTATTAATAAAAATTTAAGATGGAAAAGGATAACTTTTCTAATAAAGTATATGGAAGTCATAAAATAATAGATAGTAAGTCTAAGAGCATACATCAAATTTTAATGATAAGCTCTAATTGGAAATAAAATAAAATATAGTTTATCAAATTTATTAAAATATGAATAGTATAAATTTTTATTTTACTTATAGATATATTACTTATAGATATATAGATTTATTTTACTTATAGATAGAGAAATATGGACTCAAATGCCAGAATGCTATTCATTTGAAAGCTCTGAAGTGTTTAATTTTTAAAAGTACGTTTAAACTGCTAAGTTTTCATCATTTATTTTGCGTTACTGATTTCATATTGTTGCAAGGAAGTTAAACAAATGACTTTAATACTATATACATTTTTCTTATATACACTCATAACTACTTTACAACATGCATTTTAAAAGTTCTGTACTTTTCATAATTTTCCCATAAAATCTCACAAACCACAGTTACTTTTTCTTAATGATGCTTGAGATAAAAATATAAACATGAGATAAAGTTTGTAATATTTTTAATAGTATCACACACACATACACACACACAGTAGTATCTTGTATTAAAAAGAGGATGTTTATTAGAAATAAAAAGAATTGCATATAGAATATTCAACAAAAGCAAATTCTATGATTAATTGAAATAAATGAAATGTGGAAATTTTACTTCATCGCACCTAAGTCACTGAAATTAATAGTTTTACTAAATGTATGCTTTATAATTAGATTCTTAATTTTGCATCAAGAAGGAATTTATAAAACAAAAAATTTATTGATTTGGAAGCCTTTATCAAATAGATAAAAAAGATAAGCCCTGAATGCAATAAACAAGCAAGAAAAATAACTCTCTGTACAGTGGAATTATAAAAATTTACAACTCTTAAATTTGCTTATATGTCTCATATTTAATGTTTAGAGCATATCAGAAAATAAAATTTATAAATATGAATATAATTATACATTTAGAACAAAATTAAATCATTTAAAATATCTTATGAAAAATAAAAAATTTTTAGCACTTAATCTTGATGAATATTTTATCTTCAATCTCTCACTATAAACTGCTGGAGATGCTCTATTCTGTATATATCCAAAATATAGATTTTTCATATCTTTAGATATGAATATTTGGTTGGAATTTAACAAGTAATGTTGTTGTTGTTACTTATGACACTTGGACAAGCCAAGCTCGCTATGACGTTGGCAGTGCGAATTAAGTCAAACGGGTGCGTCTTTCGTTTTGGAACAGAGCACCACGAAGGTGAAAGTACGTCTTTGCTCTAATTAAGGTGCCTCGTAATTTTGAACCAAGGTCAGGTGACGAAGCCACACCTGAGCTGGCACCCTCCTCTCCACATCCACGCCACACCAGCGGAAGGACTTTGGACGTCACAGATTAACGTAGACACGTCCCCAACCTACGGAGTTCCAGCAACCCAGTGAAGGAGAGTACACCGTGGTCACCCTCACAACCGCTGCCGGCGGCAAATGATGCTTCACTTTGCTGAGCTTACGGGAAGCGGCATGAAGCTACTGAGCCACTGGAGCTCACAAGTAATGTAAATTAATATGACAACATAAAAATTAAAAAATTGATGCAAATTTAAAATTACTTTTAAAATTTTCAATTTTAATTAAAAAAACCCATTTTTCCCTATTATAAGCTAAACAACAATCTTTTAATATAGATGGTAATGTCTCATCATATAATCAAAGTTCTGAAATAATTTAATTAAAATATTTTTAACAAACAACTCATTGTGTTATGATGTATCTTGAATTTAATGGCTAAAAATTTTAGTGTTTTTTTTAAATAACTAAGAATTTTTCAGTGTCAGATTTTGAATTAAAAAAATATTTTCACTAAAATTAATGGTTCAAAATACAAACTTTTACTCTCCTCAGCAGAATTCTATATAAACTAATGAAGTCTTTTAAAAAATTTCGGTAGCGTACATTCATTGATAATAGTATCCACATTTTATATGGAAAAAAACAGATCAAAGACTATACTTAAATTTCAACATAAATTAAAGTGTCAACATTTTTAACATATACAAGGAAAAATTGGTAGAACAATATGTTACACTGTACTAAAAATATATATTGCTCATAAAGGTATTCAATAAATCATTCAAGTAATTGAAAATATTAACTTAAAATTTTCAACTAAAATAGGATAAAATTAAAATGAAATAGTTAAGGAAACACGTATGAAAAATGATTACCTTTCTATAGTCATAATTAAAATATTACTATTCTGGCGTAAAATATATATTATAAAAAAACTATTCAAAAACATAGTAAAATCCATCTACATATTATTCACTTAATAGGGTAAATTAATAAAGAACAATAACAGCAGGTTTTTAAATCATTTCTTTTGAACTCAAATCTATTTAAGACCTATAAATGACTTATTTCAAATCAAAACCCTTTTGCATACATTTATTTTAATAATAAGTCAACTAAAACTTGATTAATAACATAACGAGCTATATTATAATTAGCACATTATATGGGCAACGAATAGATTAAACTAATCATTATAGTTGAAATTAAAGGTATCCTAGAACAAATTATAAATTAGACTATTAAAAAAAGAACTGAAATTTCTTCAAAATTAAAAATCAATTCCAAGAACTGAGGAATTAGAATAAAAAATAGCAATCAAATTATGATTTTTCATTATACATTTTTATCAATTTGTGTTAAAACTGTTTATTCTGTAAGAAATGCTCTCATATCTTCATTTCGTTTCACATAGATAATTATTAATATTATTTAACATCAGCGGATCGACTTTCGGCATTCGCAATATTGGCCAATATCTTTTGTGCTACTTGGGGCATGGCATGAAAGATTCATCCGTAGACGCCCCAAGCACACTTTCGCAAACGTGCATACGCACAAGTACGCACTCTGATGGTGGCATCGCGCAGGCGTATGTCGCCCTCCCTCCTATTTGAATGACGGGCGCCTAGCGGCCGGCATAGCGTCCTCCCCTTAGGGGCGATCGACAGGCGCGCAATGCCACCACCAGAGTGATAATTCTCTTAAGAAAAATAGTTTTTACCCCTCCACGAGAAGGGGGTGGTTATACTGCACTCATCATTCGCATAAGAGTCCCGACCCTGCTTTGGTCTTATAGTGGACTCTTTCTATATACTCACCATAACTCATTTTCATTGGAAGGACTTTGGACGTCACAGATTAACGTGGACACGTCCCCAACCCACGCAAGAAAAACATTGTCCTATGAAAAGCATTACCCAGGATAGCCAATTCATTGAGAAGAAAATTCATAGGATAAAATGTCTCTCTGTTAGAATATCGTGGAGAGGAGGGTGCCAGCTCAGTTGTCGATCTGATCATTTAACTTAGATTTAAAAATGGTTGTCTGTTTCCGCGGCATCTGTTATAAGAAACATAGTCAGTCAAAAGTCAGGACGAACTTTAAAAAGGAATAAAATAATTCGAAAACGAATCATGATACAAAGATGCGGTTTGCACCAAACGGATAGAAAAGAAACCGGGTTTTGTGTGGCAATGAAAAAAAATAGTTCTGTTGGCGACCAACAGATGGCGCTGTCGGATTTCTGATGTAGGATTATGCAAAGCAACAAACGATATAAAAAGAAGCAACTACGGCAGGTAATGGTAGTCGAAGCTGGTATGCATCGAAATGTTGTACATAGTGGAGAAAGCCCTCTTAGTTAAACTGTTTTACAAGAATTTGGAAAGTGCCATTGCGAGCATATCGCTACATGAAGGGTATGCGAGATAGCAAAGGACCAATAACGTCTTCTGCATTGAACAAAATTGTGAAAAAATTTGAAGCTACAGGTTCTTTGGCGTTACGTCAAAGAAGTGGATGTCCCTCAACTGCAGCTGCTGTTGCCACGACAGTGGAGCAGACGGTGCAAGCCATGTCGGCGGTTGCTGCACATGGAGAGTGCAGTGCTTGAGAAGTTTTGAGGCAGACAGGAGTGTCGTATGGAAGTGTCTGGAGAGCGCTGCGAGTAACTTTGCAACGGTATCCCTACAAGTTGCAACATAACCAAGAACTGAAACCTCCTGACTTCGACTCTCACCAACATTTTGCGAATTTGGTCTTCAATAAGATGGAAGAGCAGCACGACTGGTTTCACACTGTGCTTTGGACAGATGAAGCATATTTTACACTCTCTGGCACTGTTAACAACCACAATTGTCGAGTGTGGACCACAGAAAATCCACATGCATTTGTTGAGGTACCCTTGCAACAGCCTAAAGTGACAGTCTGGTGTGGCTTCACTGCTGATTTCATAATTGGTCCATTTTTTTCGAGGAAGTCACACAGACAGGTTTCCAAACAGTTTCTGTCACCGGTAAGCAATATCTAGCACTGTTAAAGAACAGCATTATTCCTGAACTGCAAGCTCGACAGGCACTCCAAACAGTCACCTTTATGCAAAATGGAGGACCACCTCATATTGCTCTGCCTGTGCAACGCCTGATACGCTCAACATTTGGGGAGGATCGTATTATCAGTCGCTACTTTAATCACGCATGGCCTCCAAGATCTCCCGATCTCACACCCTGTGACTTTTGACTGTGGGGCTTCTTGAAGTCAAAAGTGTACAGCGACCAACCGACATCACTAGCGGAACTGAAAGATGCCCTCCGCCAAAATGTGTCTGCCATAACGCAAGAAATGCTACTAAATGCTGTGAATGGTGTGGTGAATCGTATCACAGCTTTACTTCTGAATGATGGACATCACATTGAAGATTTACTGTAGTAAGTACTAATTAACTGTAATTAATCTGACTTCATTAATCATTGTTTCATTTGTAAATCATCTTTTGTTGCAATAAAACACTATAGCGCCATCTGTTGGTCGCCAACAGAACTATTTTTTTTTTCATTGCCACACAAAACCCGGTTTATTTTCTATTCGTTTGGTGCAAACCGCATCTTTGTATCGTGATTCGTTTTCGAATTATTCATTTTTAAAGTTCGTCCTGACTTTTGGATCACCCGGTATATGGAAAAAATTAAAACAGCAATTTAAATAATCTTTTCTTTTAATATCTCTTAAGCATGCAAATGAATAAATTTCATTTTATTTAAATTTTTCTTAAAATATTTTCTATTATATTTTATTGGATTAAATAATATGAATATTTAATATCGTATTAGTATTTTATTAAATATAAAAACTTAAAGCTAAAAATATGGATGTATATTCTTATAAACAAATAATATATATATATACATATTGCCGACCAACTTGTCTAGTGGTCAGCGTACCTGACTACGGATAAGGAGGTCCTGAATCCGAATCCCGGATCGGACATTGATGTAATTTCTCTCTCTATCTATCCTGTCCTTTTCTTGCATGAAAGAGGTGTGAATGGTCGCCTACCCTATTAAAGGGTCCCTATGGCAAGTGTGTACTGAGGAAGTCGGACTTCACACCAAAATAGGGTTCAGTTGGAAAAGTGGAGCAGCGCACCCCATGTTGCCAGCCTTGCTGGCACACGACAATGAATGAATATATACATATTTTAAGTTCTAAATATATATACGTACATAGTGGTGCGGATGAAAACTGTCTTAAGCTTAATGGATTTGAATTACTCGTCCATCACCAAGCACCTCATTATTTTGAGCCACAGTCAGGTGACGAGTCCACACGTGAGCTGGCACTTAACGTGTCCAAAAATCCAGAGTGAGTAGCTGTATTTATGGTTAAACTATAACTGGATGAAAACATATTTTCAATTTAAAACATTTTTAAGTTAAAATTCTTTCGTATCAGGATAATCAAAAGGTAAATTCAACCTTACGATTACTAAATTTTATGTTTTCATATTTCTTTTCAGTATTATGATAATATAAAAAATTATTTTATTCAAATGTTTTAATTACATTTTTACATTCAAAATAGTCATTAAAACTTAAAATATATACATAAACCAACTTATAAAAAATAATTATATTAATAAAATATACATGAATAATTATAATCATATAAGTAATGATGACAGGACACAGAGAAAAGAATTTGAAAAGGACAATGCTAATATTGTAATTGTTTTATTTTTAATCTGCAGGTCATTAAAATGGACAAAATGTAATTCAAGTTATGTTTATGGGGAATTTATATAAATCATAATAGAATGAATGATCAATTTAAATTTCACAAAATGCAGATGTATAAATCCTACGAAATTTTTAATAAGTCTATGCTTAACAGATATAACAGCGTTTTTCTGCTTAAACATCTAACCAGTAGCTGCTGGCATAGCGCCTAGATCACCAGCAGTCAACTTTAAGAATCTGATAGCCTCTTCAAATGTTAAATCAAATTTTCCCAACAATTATGACTAACAGTTTTTGTAGGAACATTTTTACAAAATTGTTACATAGGAGATACACCGCGTTGCATAATGATAGAACCACCTTGTATATTCAGTCTAGCATACAGTAATTGGAATAAATAAATGATCGAAATAAATATTTTTATTGAAAATATACAAAATAAGAATGACAATAACGAAGTAAAAACATTACTAATGTTTATATTTTCACGTAATAAAATAAAAAATGCAAATTTTAGGTTGCAAAATGATAGTACCACCCATACTTTTCAGTGGAATAATCGAACCTAGAGAAGCACGTGCAGTTGGGTTGCAACAAACAAGAATATAAAAGCTTCGTTTGATCAACTAACCTAACCTTACTTGCATTTATTGTGAGTGCGCATAGTTTATTGATTTGACACGGTGTCACTAAGTATGGGTAGGAAAAAACCGTTATCTGATTTTGCAAAAGGACAAATTGCGGCTTTTAACCTAGCAGGATTGTCTTCACGGAATATAGCAAGACATATTGGTTGTTCACCACACGTGGTCAATAATTTTCTCCATCTTGGATCCAAATATGGGACAAAGAAATCCACTGGAAGACCTCGAAAGCTAACAAAGCGGCAAGAAAGGTTAGTTGTAAGGAAGTTAAAATCTAGAGAAACATTGAGCAGACTATCACGACACCCCACTATCAAAGTTCACGAGTCAACTTTATCCAGAATAGCTCCGCGGAATGAACATCTTGAGTGCACGAAAATGAAAACGCAACCGAGACTTACAGACCTTCACAAACGAAATAGATGCAATGGGCAAAAGAACACATGACGTGGAAAGAACAGTGGACTCAAGTAGTGTTCAGCGACGAAAAAAAATTCCATCTAGATGGTCCAAACGGGTGGACATTCTATTGGAGGGATTTCCGAAATGAATCACACATTTTTTAAGAGACAATGAGAGGAGGATCGTTAATGGTTTGGGCTGGAGTTGTCAAGAAAAGATACCACTGAATACGGACGCCTAAATTAAATGTTAATTTGTAAACTATTCAAATAGTAATATTCATGACAATATCTTAGATTTAAATTTCACAAATAACTATAAAAAGCAGTGACATCACTGTTTTATAGCTTGCAAAATCTTTTCAATATAAACAAATTATGAAATTAAATAATTATTTCAAGATTTGAAAATAAACGACGTCAATAAAGTGGTGAAGAGTAATATTTACCTCTGATATTAAGGATTTGCAAATTGAACCATTTATTTTTATTTAAATTTTTGTCCGATTTATTTAATAAATGACTGCATATGTAATTTTTTTAAAAATTATTGTTCACAATTAGTAATAATAAGAAATTATAGCATTACAATTTACACAGAGAAAATAATATTTAGAAATATATAAAATTAAAAATATTTTGATTGCAAGTCAACAGATAACTATTACTCACTTGAAATCGGATGATTTTGTAGAAATCCTCAATAATTAAAATCTGGCATTGAGATTTTCTTTCATCAAATCTGTTTTTTATAAGAAAAAATGGATTTTTTTATAAAAAAAAAAAAAAAAGATTGGCGAGGACAAATTTTCTGATTCATGTCTAAAACGCCTTTAGGAACCAACTTAACTGTATGATATGATGATATGGACTAGGAAAAAGGATTAAAATGAAATACATAATTAATAAATGATTGGAATTGAAGAATGAAAAGTCAATATATATAAAATATTTGCCTGAAATCTATTAAAAAGTGTAGTTTATTTCTGCAGTTTTAATTTGACTTAATATTATTTACTTTAAGGTCTCAAAACTTTATATTATTAATAATTTTAATAATTATAATTTTTTAAGATTTGCTTACAAATAATTCTTTCAATTTTAAAATATTTTTCATGAAATCTATTAGGTAATAAAATTACGGTAAACGAAAAATATGCCAAAAATATCTTATAGACGCTATTAAAAACAGATATAGTATTAATTTTTTTTTGAGATTATTTTCTTAAAAATAATAACTGATGGCAAGCAATGAGATGCAATATTTTTCTATATATAATTGTCAGGAAATATTTTTAAAACATAATTTTCCGGGAACCTAAAATTAATTCTATTCTATTATGAGCACATAAGCTTCTTAATATAACCTTCGCAACTGCCACTAAAATGACAAACACGTTCGTCAAAAGAATCAAAGGTTTCTTATAAAAATAAAGGGTATTTAATGTATTAGTTTAACGAATTGAAATTAAAAGTTTTATCATAACGTAATTGTTGTTGTTGTCGTGTGCCAACCAGGCTGGCAATGTGGGGTGCACTGCTCCACTTTTCCAACTGAACCCTATTTTGGTGTGGAGTTCGACTTCTTCAGTACACACATGCCATAGGGACCCGTTTATAGGGAAGGCAAACATTCCCATCTCATTCATACAAGGAAAGGACAAAGACAGGATAGATAGAGAGAGATAGTACATCCATGCCCGAACCGGGATTCAAACCCAGGACCTCCCTATCCGCAGTCAGACACGCTGACCACACAAGTTGTGCGGCATCATAAAGTAATTAAAATATTAATATATTTACAGATAGAACTTATTTATTTGTAATATTAAACTGCTTTATGTAAATGGCTTGAAAGTTAAAAATAACTACACAGTTTTCAAAGAAAAAATTTTAAACGTAATACAGGAAAAGACAAGTGCACCTTCCCTATCTAATTTTGGATAGTTAAACATCATTTTATTACGATTCAGAAAAAAACTATTTTTGAATTATTAGCATCCAGAGACATTTTCATGTTATTTAATTAATGCTGTGTTTTTAAAAAGAGTGATTTTCTGAAAATTTATCAATTGCAATAAAAATTAAAAATAATTATACTTGATTTTAAATTATATATGATTTTTTGAGCTCTGATTTGTTACCACTGCAGCTTTTGTGACAATGATGATCTACAATTCAGAGAAAATTTAACGGTCCCACGGTCTTTAATAATTTTTCAACAAGACCGATATCGCATATAATATTCGGCACAGAATCGGAATGTATGTATCAGCAGAGGACATTCACATTCTGCCGGCAGTTAGCCTTATAGGGACCGATACTTATTTCCGACACTATTAAAGAGCACATTTTTAATGTCGCTTGCCGATACGGAACCGATATCGTTACTAAATCTTCATGCCAATGCTGACTATTATCCGAGACTGCCGATATCGGCCCATCAGGATGCCGATATGCTTGTGTTTTCTGGACAGTTACTTGAAATCAGTAAAGTGCGCTCGTCGTAAAAGAATTTATAAAAAAATTGTGAATGCTTCTTACGCCTTCTTCCTGATACAGTTCTTTCTTCTATGTTAGGTTCTGCATAGTTAATATTTTGGTTGAGAAGACTTCATTTAGGTTGAGAAGACTTCATAACAGGTTGTTCTGGTGACATAATTTGCTGATTCACAGAATTATTTGGACTTATCTTTCTTGACTGATTAGATCTTGCACGACTTTTTCTTGAAGGAGATGTAGAAAGTGATCTAGCCGGAGGCGAACATGTTCGCAAGCATTCCTTCATGAATGAGAACATTTGTTGGACCATTTGATCTTGTCTAAGCCTGTATCGAAAATAATTTTGCCTCAAATATAAAAGCCATCTCAGTCACTTCATTTTTTTAACAATATCAGTTATTTCAATTTGATCCAGCAAAACAAGAAGATTAATTTTGGTTACACTGGAGTATATGGTTTTTAAAGATTTATTATAACGTCTTCTCACTTCAATAAATGGAAGGTGGTTTATACTTTTAAAATGTAAGAATTTTCTTTATCAAACCTCGTAAAGCAGGAAAAGTCCTAAGCTACATGATTTCGTTGGCAGTTTATACATTTAGGTGTTTCAGTGGCACAGGGAGATTCCTTATGTAATGTTACACCGTTTTTACATAGGATGAAGTCCTTGCATTTTTTCGTAGGATGAGTGTATTTACAGCATTTTACTCATTGACAAACGTTATCAAAAAAGGAATTACAGAAGAGAATAAGTTAATAGTTTGAGGTAAATAATGACCAATGACACTCACCAAAATATTTTCACTCTGTTCCTTAGAATTACTTTTTTGTAAATATTTGTAAGCCTAATATTGTTACGCCATTTTGAGTAATTTCTTCAGCAACAAGGTGTTCTACATTTACAAACAAAAGTAGTTCTACATTTATTTCTTTTATAAGAAATCTTGAAGATATGTATTCAGATTTAAACATGACCGTGAACATGTACTCCAAGAATGTTGGTTATCTGGCTTACTTCTATAGCATTATGTGGGCAATTTGTTTCGAATAGAAGTTTACCTTGACGGGTGTGTTGAATATGTATTATTTTCTTGTAATTCTTTACAAGTTGTATTATTTTTTGCTTTAAATTGTAAAGATTTCTTTGGAATAGATGCCGTACCATCAGCGGGAGATAGGAAAATGAAAAACTTGGTAATACCGTTTTCTGCAGCTAACTGGATTAGCTGTGGAATAGAATCTTCAAAACACAATAATCTTGAAGTGTTTTTTTTTTTTTTTTTTTTTGAGGGAATGCGCAAATTGCAATCCGTATAAATCATTTCAGTCTCTGCTTCAGTCATTTTGAATCCATGATAAAAATTTTAACACCATAAACAAATTTTAAATTTTTTTTAAAAAAAGAATATAAAAAGGAATAAATAAATATTTAAATAATATAAATAAATGAACAGAAGTACTCAATCTTAGTCAATCAAACACAACTAAGCCAAAATCAGACCATAATTTCAATACAGAAAAACAGAAAAAGTATTACAGAAGACCTTAAATAATGGCAAAATTATCAGAGTTCAAAATATACGTATTTTGCAATTTAGAACAATCCGCCATTTCAATAGAATTCTGAATCAATAATTGAAATATTTGTAAGCACAATCTCTTTTAAAACTTAAAACTAATGCCTTGCTTACAAAAACATTAAATTTTTATTTTTTTCACTTTTATAGGTAAACACACACACACACACACACACACACACACACACACTATATATATATATATCTATATATATATATATATATATATATATATATATATATATATATATATATATATATATATATATATATATATATATATATATATTACAGTATGTCCACTAAAGTCCCTTGCAACCCTCTTAACTTCGGAACTGCTGCTATTATAATTATAAAAGTGGTGTCTAGGTATAGTAAAGTAGCCATGCGCTACTGAATGAAACAGATTACTGCGCCACCTGGTGGAAAACTGCGGAGTTAGCATTCCTATCTTGAAAACGGAACGAGATAGAGAAAAAAAGTGATTTACAAAGTTGTAGAGCATTCTCGATTTAGTACGAAAAGATACCTTGTAGGCATTAATGTGAAGAATACAACGGTTAAAACGCGCATTTGTTGTTTCGTGCTGTGACGTGACAAAACGATCTAAGAAAGAGAAAAAAACAAATAGTTACAACAATATACTTTATTTAAGATGTTCAAACTTCTCAGCGTCAGCTCCAATGCACATTTGGATCCTCGCTTGAAGATTACGTTGCACACGTTGGAACACGCGACCTTAATGTGTCGTTTAAGGTCCTGCAATTTTTGTGAAGGTATCACATGCACCTGCTGTTTCAAGTATCCCCACAGGAAAAAGTCCAGTGGACTCAGATCACGAGAACGTGGAGGCCACTCTTCGAAACCGCCATACCCTAGTATTTGGTTGCTAAGTTCCTTGACGGGGTACTGCTTCACTGGAGATGTCTAGTGAGCAGGCGGGCCGTCATGTTGAAACCATAAATTCTTTCAATTAAACAACAGCAGGCTCTCCACAAAATCGGGTATTACCAAGAACATGTCTCTTTTATAGCTGTTTCAGGTGAACAGGCATGACGTTTCTTACGCATTTGCATACTGCATACATATTGTTGGAATTATTTTTAATACTACGCTTCTTCCCATTTCGAAATAAAAGTGAAAAATGTAATCACGAAAATATAAACCGTTTTCTTTCACGGCTAGCGGTGAAAGAAAACGATTTTTTGTTTTTTCAAATATGCACACGTACGATGTGCCACGTCACAGCACGAAACAACAAATGCGCATTTTAACCGTTGTATTCTTAACATTAATAACGACAAGATATCTTTTCGTACTAAATCGAGGAGGCTCTACAACTTTGTATACCACTTTTTTACCTATCTCGTTCCGTTTTCGAAATACGAATGCTAACTCCACAGTTTTCCACCAGGTGGCGTGGTAGGTGGTTTCATTTTGTAGCGCATGACTACTTTACTATACCTAGACATCACTTTTATGAATATAGCAGCAGCCGTTCCAAAGTTAAGAGGGTGGCAAGGGACTTTAGTGGACATACTGTAAATATATATATATATATATATATATATATATATATATATATATATATATATATATATATATATATATATATATATATATGTTTTTGTGTGGGTATGGAAACTTGCATTTTTCTTTTTCGTTAATGACGCGAATTTAATATTTTTTTATATTACAGATTTTCATTTTTATTTAGATGAATTTTTTAAAATTAAATAATTACGTTTGCATCATGTATGATAGGTGGGTGGAGAGAAAACGTCATTCTTCTATCCAGAATGTGTTCAGTCCCATACCTGACCTTACCCAGAAAATTTGGTTTGAGAGGCCCCTTAGGCCCAATGTCCTGGACTTGGTGTGGTAGGAAATGAAGAGTCGTGTGAAGACAAGCAGCTCTCTGGTTCATGTTTAGATGAAGAGCTATTGTGAAGTTCTCTCAATTTTTTCCCGCGTTTTTCTTTATTTTTAAAATTCTTTTCAAATTTGTAAAAAATTTGAAATTTCTTCCGTTTTCAGTATTTAAATGTATTAGCAAAATTTTATTGTATAATATATACCAGCAAAGTCCCCTGGACCTAACCCATGAAGGGATCTACCAGTTTAAATGGGATTTGTTGGAAAGATGAAAAAAAGTGGCACCGCCGGGTGTCCCTCCCTTGCAACGGAGCCAAGCTCCAAAACACAACAACTTCACACGCTAGTGGAGGGCACCCGTCAGCTGACTCTAGCTGTCCCCATTGGACGAGTTTATTGTGTGAGCAACAAAACAAAACATTACAAGACAGCACAAGTACAAGGTGAGTAACTGTGTAGGAATTTACACTATTGCTATGATCAACTTGGGACAATAGACAAAATTTACAGACATTCTCCGCCCACCCTGTCTAGTGGCCAGAGTGCCTGACTACGGATAGGGAGGTCCAGGGTTCGAATCCCAGTTCAGGCATAGATAAAAGTGATGGATTATGATCCATAGCAGCTAGCTTATGCTCCGATCATAAATTTCAAAAATTCATACCGTATTGGGTTCAAAGGGGGTTTTTCTTACGGAGTGGTCCGATTTCATGTGTTGCAAAGGATGAAATGAAAACTCCTAAGCCCTCCCCTGGGGGACGTCCATGCAAATAACATAAACATAGCAACCATCTATCAATAGTCACTGATCCAAGCCCAATAAGCTGCAAAGTACTTTCATTTTCAAATAATTCAGATTATGCTTTGCAACCTTAATAAGAAATCTTTCCAAAGTTATTTTTATTTTATCGGGTTCATATTTGGATGCCTATTTTCATTGAATGAAACTATTAAACACCACCGACCATCTCGTTACAATTAACTACGTTTGAGTGACGAAATTGACGCCTAACTGGATCTCTAAATAAATCCACAAAGCTAGTTTTTTCCGACAATTTTCTTATTGTTTCTACATTTGGAACATATCAGAGCAGGTTCCATGATTCCTCCAACAAGTGCTCTCATGACAACGAAGTTTGCACACCTGAACACCTTCTCCTACACTGTGCGCACTATGACACTGTTAGAAACACATGGTTTCCGAAGGACTACCTTGATAAAGACATCAAACTTCTTGTATATCTCCCAAATGTTATCAAAGGACTAAGAGAAATCTTCTCGTTGGAACTCCAACACCAAATCAATGTAAATTCCAACTAAATTTGTAACACTCTACCACTCTCTGTACGTAACACAATTACTGTAACCTTGTATATATTTATTCTGTCATGTATTTGTACACCATAATTATCTGTTTTTGTAAATTTTTAACCACTGTATTCATTTGTATTAAATAAAGGCCGTGCTGGCCCATCTTCCAGTCAGAGAGCGAGCTCGATGGATTGCTTTTCGCCCCGCCCCACACTTTGGGACTTCTTTCTGGTGGCTTGGATTCTCCGCCGCCCTTGAGCTTCTTCTTTTGTCCTTTCGGACTTTGTGGCAGGTGCCCCTACCTGGTTCATCTCACTTTGGCTTCATTGCTATCGCCAACGTCCATCTCCGCCGTATATCTTCGGGTGGGACGATGTAATCTTAAACTTATTGTTTCTATATGCGCTGAGTGATTTTTTTCTGGAATGGGACCTGTTTTATACGTTTTTCTGAAACAATTGTGGCTATTGCAATATATACGTTTATATAGGAAATATTCTGAAGACCAATTGCATCAGCAGTAAGAAATTTTCTCATGTAAGAAACAGACCTATTCCTTTAGAACATAGGTTCTCAAAGTGGTCCAGGTGGACCCCCAGGGGTCCATAGAAGACCACACGAGGGTCCACGTAGATGTGAAAAGAAAACAGGGGTTCACAAGTTGTAAGTGGGGAACCACGAAACATTTTCTGGTTTTCATCATAAAGAACAAACATTTTGGCTTACATTTACTTATCAACGTAGGCAGGTAGCATCATTCACTAGGTAGATACTCAAAAATATTCGAGACTCAGTTCAAACGCAGAATTGAATTGAAAATAGTACAAGTGTACACCACATGTCAAGACTTGCAAAGTGCCACGCATGCGCCCGCTCGTCCGGGATGCTTGCTTGGAACTGCAAAGGGATGAAATGCGACTTGCGCTGTGCTTGCCATCTACATTAGGCGCGAATTCTCCCAGTTTCAGCACTTGTCACAGTTAGAATGTCTTGATGAGGATATTCATGATGAGGACTTACTCTCAATATTTAAATACCCTGCATGATGACTTTAAAAATAGATTTGAAGATCTTGTGATGATGGAAATACCACCATGGATCGTAACCCCATTTGATTAAACTGAAAGAGGCGAATGTGGTATTACAAGAGGAGCTACTTGAGCTCAGCACCAACGAGGAACTGAAGGTGAAATTTAGAAGGCTGTCAAACGTTTTGGCTGCAGGCAGAAATCCCAGAAAAATATCTTGGGCTGTGGGAAATGGCGAGAAAATTTTTGATAGCGTGTTTCCCTCGTCATATCTTGTCGAAAGAAGTTTTAGTACCGTTACCTACCTGTTAACAAAAAATAATAATAAATAAAAAAAGAGTAGATTGAACATCACAGAACGAGAAGATTTGAGATTACTTCTTACAAAACTGAAGCCAAATATTGATAATTTACTGTCAATTCATCAAGTACATCCGTCTTATTAAAAGTATGACTATCTTTTATTGTTGATTTACATTTCAGAATTCATTTTTTATTTTTTCTCAATTGTTGATTGTTTGTAATAATAAATGTTTATAATTTTGTATAACAACAAGTATTATTCTAATAAATAGGACACAAGAAAATGTGCTACTTTTTTTCTCCTTTACACCCCTAATTTAGGGTGATATTTTTTAGTAGTTTTGGGAATACAGTAGAAATGTAGCCGCAGGTGGTCTACCGAAAATTGTAAAACTTTGAAAGTGGTCCACGAGAAAAAAAAAGTTTAGATGGCGAAAAAAAAGGTTGGAAAAACATGCTTTAGAAGATTTTGTTTCTCTCCCTAGCAAATTTATTCAACATTCTGTTTAGTAGGAAAACTGGATTCTATCTCGATAGTTTTTATAATGTGCGTGGAAATTACCACCGCATTCGCACAGCTCGGTTCCACTTGTCTTGCTCTATGATTCATTTTTTGTAATCAACTTTTCTACTAAAGAATTTCATGCAAAATTTCTTTCGGTATTCTTCCACAAGATTCTTAGGTATAAGTATGATATATCCCCCCCCAAGATATTTCTCGCCAAATCTAGTATCCTTTATTTTGATTATAGTGTTGTAAATTTGAGTTTTTGTTGCTTTTCGGTAATTGTGTATTGTGTAATTGTAAATATCGTATAATTGTATTTATTAATGCTTAATGTTAACCCATATTTGTTGGTCCATTGTTCGATTATGCCTAAAGGAGTTGTTGCTAGTTTTGAAAATTTGTAGTAGACTCTTAATGTCAATAGTATGACGATATCATCTGCGTAGGCTAGACAATATGTGTCCGTACAGAAGTCCCTTCACAGAAGATCATTTACCACTATGTTGCATAGTATTGGTCCAAGGGATGAGTCTTGTTGTACTCCTATAACGAACAACTAGTCAACAAAGTCACCATTGTAGTTCATGTATGTTCTATCATTTAAAAAGGATACTAGGGATCCATATAAATTACTTTTTAATTTGAAATTATTTAATCGAACTACTATATCATTCCATTTAGCAGAGTTGAACGCATTTTTCATGTCTAATGTTATAAGACAAGTATATAATTTATTAGCTTTGTTTTCTTTTATTTTGGTAATGATCTTGTATATCGCGTCATCTGTTGATTTCCCTTTTGTGAAACCGAACTGGTTTTCTCTCATGTAGTTATTGATGCCCAAGTGATACACAAATCTTTTCATTAATAGCTTGTCTAATATTTTGCCACAAGTTGGTAGTAAGCATATCGGTCTATAAGATTCTTTTAGGTTTGGATATTTGTCCGGTTTTAATATGAGTACAACCTTAGCTCTTTTCCAACACTTGGGAAGGATACCATTCATAAAATAGGAATTTAATAAGTCTGTGAACCATTGTTTATTACAGTTGAATAGTTCTTCATATACATCGATTTCAATATTATTATAGCCTGGTGTTTTACCTTTCTGAATTTCCTTAAAAATTAATTATATTTCATTAATAGTTATGGCTGGATCTTGCTCCTCTTCGTATATCATGATTGTCTTACCATAGTTATGATAAGGGAAGTTGTAACTAAGTATGTTATTAGTGGCCTCTTCAATATTACTAGTCATTGTCCCATAGTCTAGTTTTATCATGTGCGAAACAGTGTTACTTCGTTTTTTATCTCTTATCGTTTTATAGTAATTTCCAAAGGCGTTTTGATTAGTTATTGATTCTAAATAGATTTTTAATGATTCTCTTTTGATGGTTCGGATTATGTTTTCCTATATGTTGCTGCTTCTCTCTTAAAAAAGATTTTATAATGGTCTCTGAGGTTGATAACTAATTCCTTTTGATATCTTCTGCGTGTAATGCTCTTACTCTACTTCTCTGAGTATTTAAATCGTTTGTCCACCAGGTATTAGTTTTCCTCTTTGTTGATTTAATAACTTTGCATTTATAACAAATTTCTAATATATGATCTTCAACTCTTTCAATCATATTTTCAATATTTGATTCTGTGGGTATTTTAATACTTTTTGTTAGGTATTTTAATTCTTCTGTTAATTTTCCCCAGTGTACTTATTCCACTTTATACTATATGTTGTTTTGTGGTAATCGGTATGTAGTTCGCATAATATTATATTATGGTCACTCGCTGTAAACTGGTCGTCGATGGTCCAATTTCTTTTACTTTCTATGGCTAAATTCCTAGTCAGTAGTATATCAGTTCAACTTGTGCCAATCGTACTGTCAAAAGTTGGAAGACTATTGGGATCATTTTCTATTTCCAAATCAAACTTAGATATCGTATCTAGCAAGATCTGTCCTCTACCGTCCGTATGCCTTGGGCTCCATGCCGTTGACTTCGCGTTGAAATCCCCAAATATTAACCATAGATCTTTCTCGTATAGTGCAAGATGTTTCCAATTCTTCTAAAGACCGTTTTATTTCTTTAGCTGGCGGGCAATATATGGAACATACTAGGTATTCCTTCTTGTTTATTATTAAACGTATAGTTACAATTTCTTTTAATATTATTATTGGTAAAGTTTGATATGTGAGTTTGATTACTATTGCGGTTCTCGGTTCTGTGTAGCTGATTATAGTATATCCATTCGGTATATCTATTATTTTATTATTATATACATAAGAGGGTTGTTCAGGGATGCTAAGTCAATGTCCTTTTCTATAAGATCTTGTGAAACCTGTATGTTTGCTGGCTGGCAGTGATTCAGATTGATATGTAAGAACCTTGTTATATGTAATTTTTGTTTTTATTATCCATAATCAATCCTGGCTATTAATTTGTTGAACTCTTTTTCGTATACCTGACATCTCTTATCATTAGCTGCTATAATTAGTTTTGTATCGTGTGTTGTGTGTTCAATGCAATTTCCGCATTTAGTGTCGTATATACACTTTGTTGTTTCGGCATGTTCTTGACCACATTTATAGCATCTGTCATTATTTCTACAGTTTTTGGCAAAGTGACCGTTCCTATAGCATTGTATTGTTCTTAAGTGTTCTCTGAATCCTACTGAATTCCAACCTATGTAGAACTTCCTCTTATCTTCTATTTTATTGAATGACTTAGAGTCAATGGTTAAAATCCAATTATTATCATATTTGCCATCATATTTATATATAGCTTCTACCTGCACATCATCTTCTAATTGGTTTTGCCGTATTAATTTGTCAGCTATTGTATCTTTTTCGATGTCTTTATCACGTCATAAATGACTATCCGTGGTTTTCTTTTCCGAGGCTTATCGACTTTAAAATTCCCCCCCCCTTTCTCTCTCTCTGTTTACTTGATTGTTAGTTTTAAATTCTTCTATAATTTTATCTATGTCTTCCTTCCTGAACAGCAAACAAGCAGAAGTTTAATTTTCAAATCACCGCTTGCATTGCCACACAAATAGGAACGTAAGATAGTTTTTCATAGGCTTATGGCCAGACAATGCACTCGGTTTGGAATCTTTTTCCAGATCTGTTTCACCACAATTAAAAACTTGTTAACTTTAAGAATCAGCGAGCTTCTTGAAATCACCTATGATGTTTAAGGCGCCTCGTCATTTTGAACCATGGTCAGGTGACGAGGCCACAATTGAGCTGGCACCCTCCTCTCCACATCCACCCCACACCAGCGAAAGGACTTTGAACGTCACGTATTAACGTGGACACGTCCCCAACCCACGGAGTTCCAGCAATCCAGTGAAGGAGGGTACACCGTGGTCACCCTCCCAACCACTGCCCGCGGCAAATGATGCTTCACTTTGCTGAGCTTACGGGAAGCGGTGTGAAGCAACTGAGCCACTGGAGCTCACACATATTGTTAATTGTTATAACAATATTTTTAATTGTTATCAATTTATTGTAAGATATATTAAATATATTTGTTGCATGATGAGTTGATCCCTCATGTGGAATACCAAAATAAGAAAAGTTTCTAAGCTGATTGTTTATTACATTTAAGCAAACTCACCGCATACAAAGACACATCTTTAAGCTCATATTTATAAATAATCACATAGAAGGAAATAAAAAACAGCGATAAATAAAACAGCGATTAAGCGAGGTTTTTAGTACGACTAATTTTAGAAATAAAAAAGAAAAACTGTGTATAATCATAACTCTAATACGGTTATTTTTTGCTCAGAAAATGACAAAGCTACACAAATTTATTCTTCCGGTGTTTTTTTTTTTATTTACGTCAATTTTATGTATACTCCTTTGATATAAGACCTAATATGAATTTTATGATAAACAGCTGTTTTTCCTATTTTAAAAAAATTACATTTTCATTCACATTTCATTCCAGTATTTATTTAAATTTTAATTCATTTCCAGCCGCCCACCCTATAGTTTTTGTTCAGAAAAGGTTATTTAAATTAATTTAATAGTACAAATAGCCGACCAACTTGTCTAGTGGTCAGCGTGCCTGACTACGGAAAAGGAGGTCCTGGGTTCGAATCCCGGTTCGGGCATGGATGTACTTTCTCTATCTATACTGTCTTTGTCTTTTCCTTGTATGAATGAGGTGTGAATGATTTCCTACCCTATAAACGGGTCCCTATGGCATGTTTGTAGTGAGGAAGTCGGACTCCACACCAAAATAGGGTTCAGTTGAAAAAGTGGAGCAGCGCACCCCATATTCCCCCCACACTACAACAACAACAATTCATTTCCTAATAAAATCAAAACAAGTATAAATAAATTAATGTTTTATACAAAATTTACATACATTAGAGTTTGATTAGTTTGACATTAGAAACATTAAAGAATGAGAGGAAAAATGGTTGTGAAAACAAAAAATGATTATTGATTGTAATTTAAACCATAATTTCGCAATTTCCTTTAGCAATTGTTGTCTTCCATAGACAATAGCCCATAAAAGAAATTTCAAATTTTAACTTGCAATAAATGTTCTTAAGTGTAAGCTTTCATTATTTCATTTTAAGTTTGAAATGTTAGTACTGAACAAACTTCGTTTATCCCAATAATTAAGTTTTGCATCAACCATCAAAAAGCACTGAAATCTTCTCTCATTTTCATCCGATTTTCTATGGTTTCATCTTCATTTTCTAATTTTGCAAAATCATGGACAGTTTCTTCAATTTGACTCAGAGTTTCTTCGTCAAACATGGAGAATTCACTTCAGGAGTGACTAGGCGCCATTTTTAAGATACGCGCGCGCGTATCTTTATCAGAGATGAACTTACTTTATTTTATTATTGTGGAAATATTTCATCTTTTTTCTGCGATCCAAAGAAATATTGATAATTGTGGAAGTTACGGTTGTTGTTGTTGTGTGCCAGCTAGGCTGGCATTATGGGGTGCGCTTCTCCAATTGAACCATATTTTGGTGTGGATTGGTTTGGTTTGGTTTCTTTGTCGCACAACGGTCATTTTTTGCACACGAAAGGCTATTTAGACCGGGACTTACGGTTTAAAGTGGATTCCGAACCACTACAAACATCCATGCCCAAGGTGGGATTCGAACCCACGAACTGTTGAACCGAAGGCAAGAGCGCTAACCATTCGGCTGCCAGCTCGGCTATTTTGGTGTGGAGTCCGACTTCGTAAATACACAGAGACGATATACTCTCGTTTATCGAGTAGGAAACCATTCACAACCCATTCATACAAGGAAAGCACAAAGACAGGATAGAGAGAGAAAGTACATCCATTCCCGAACCGGGATTCGAACCCAGGACCTCCCAATCCGCAATCAGGCACGCTGACCACTAGACAAGTTAGACGGCGGAAGTCACGGTACTTTCACCTACTGTCAAGGACAGTTATTTGGAATTTTGAAACTACCCCCGTTGTTGTGGTGTTTTTCTTGAGTCATATTTCGATTTGAACATGTTCGTCATCAAATGATTCATTTTCATTGTCCAAATAAAATATTAAAAGGAGTGAAGGACTATTCTTAGGAGCAGATAGTAATGATAAGGACACTTTTTCGCATTTCAGGAGCTAGCTGAAATACTTTAACTTACAGATGAAAGACATTTTGCCCACTTTAACTGCAGTACAACCTCTTCAGAAGGAACTTAAATCCCTCCACAAATTGCTTAGGATGTCATGTGCTGTATAATACATTTCTGGCAACAAATTTGCCGTCGAGGCATCTGTTTTTTCATTGTACACAAAATTTGCAAGAGACTAGAGTTGTTTTGTAGTGCTGTAGAATCATTCTTGTAGCTCTGTCTGTGGCAAAGTAGGGCCAACGTATCTCTAGATTTTAACATATTACGTTACTGTCACGCCATCTTAAACTGCAACTATGTTTTTGATTCAGATAGAAATCTTTTTTCTCAACTTTTTCCAATGAATATTCTGAATTATAAGCCAAAACAAAAGAAAAACTGAAAATTATTAAAACAGTATTTTTTCCTAAATCCTCAGTATCTGACCGATTTATGTAGCATGTAATGTAGGGGCATTGTTTTTTTCTTCATAAAGATACATCTGTAGGAACCACGCTGTTTTTTCAAGGAAATGCACAATAGAGGTTGGACTAGAAATAAAGCCAGCTTTTTCATTGACATACAAAAAGAAATTTTCTCTCTATATTCCAAGTAAAATAAGTCTTCCTTATTTCTTAACAACAACAATAAAAGTGAGAGACATTTATCGAAGAAGAACCATTTCCCCTTACACAAATCGAAATGTTATCTTTGAAAATAAATAAAACATTATAACGGGGAAGTTTGATTTTCTTCTTTTCTTATCTGAATTTATCCGTTTGTTCTTTGGTAGAAGAGCTGAATATAGTTTTAAAAGTATATGGTTTGCTGACAAAAATTTACATTTCATTTAAGAATTACTTGAAAACTGTAATATTAAATAAAAATTTACTGAGAGTGTGTATTAAAATATAGTTTATTAGAAAATTAAATTAAATGTGTTCCTTTATTTATTGATCACTTAAAATTTAATTATTCATTAAGTATAATGAAGGTTATTATTTTATGAGGTGTCACTTATTGAAATAAGAAAGAGAAAATAATGATACCCCAAATTTATTTGATTAAATTTATCAATTCTTGAGAACAGATAAAGGAATTTTTTTGTTAAAGGTTACGTTGAATCGCATTCAAATTTAATTACTTTCCATGATACCATGTATTCAAACGATTATTGTAAATTGATTTTGGGATATGTAATAAAATTCTTACAATAATTTTACCTTAACACCAATTCTGTAACTCTAGTGTTAATCACAATTAAGAATCCTGATTAGAAATTTCACTAATTGGAGAACAAAAATTAATTGCTGTTTTTCATTCCATTAATTTTCAGCAAACATACCATTCGCACTGTCATGCAGCCGTTTTCTGTTGTATGCTTCTACACGAGAACTAGCCACAAACCATTTAAATGATTCCCCTATTTCTGCAACAATTTTAAATAAACATCTGTACATATGGAGGATATTGTGGTTAGTCTGGAAAAAAAAGAATCACGTATAATGGTATTATTAAAGATATTCAAAGATTTGATGACACTCTTAAAATTACGGAGGGAGACATGGAGTACTAACTCTTTGAAGCTTCAACACTTGCTAGAAAATAACAATGACAGTTTAAAGACCAAAAGTACAGTTTTAGGCCTTAAATGGAGCCCGAGAACTGATACTTTGAGCAACGTATTCAAGACTTCACTCTGTGCTTCTCTAGATAAGCCTCTTACTAACAGATGGTTGCTCCAATGTGTTGTAAGTTTATACGATCCTTTAGGACTGTTTACACCATTCACGATAATTGGGCCGACCAACTTGTTTAGTGGTCAGCGTGCCTAACTACGGATAAGGAGGTCCTGGGCTCGAATCCCGGTTCGGGCATGGATGTACTTTCTCTATCTCTCCTGTCTTTGTCCTTTCCTTGTATGAATGAGGTGTGAATGGTTGCCTACCCTATAAACGGGTCCCTTTGTCATGTGTGTAGAACAAAGTCGTACTTTCACCTTCATGGTGCTCTGATTAAAACGAAAGACGCTCCCAATCGACTTAATTCGCATAGCATAGCAAGCTTGGCTTGTCCAAGTGTCATTAGTAAACAACAACAATGATAATTGGAAAGATGCTTTTTCAAGATACTTGGAATCAAATTGAATGAAAACTTGCCAATAAATACAGCTACTTTGTGTCAAACTCTGACATCAGCTAAAGTTCAGGAATTTTATGCGCACAACGGCTTAAACGGGTAAAATACTTGGATAACTGTTTTTCTTCCAACAGAATTGAAGCCTCTTTGAACAGCAGGCCTCTTACGAGCTTTGTTTGTTTGTCGCTCAACGCTCATTTTTTGCACACGAGGGCTAATTAGACCGGGACCTACGGTTTAAAGTGGATTCCGAACCACTACAAACATCCGTGCTCAAGGTGGGATTAGAACCCACGGACTGTTGAACCGAAGGCAAGAGCGCTAACCATTCGGCTGCCAGCTTAGCAGGCTTCTTACGAGTGAAGAAGTTGAAGACTCCTTTGATGTATTGACACCTTCACATATTTTGGTTGGAAAAAGCTTACTTTGCTTCCATGTATCACAGTGCGTAAAGAACGGAAGCTAACAAATCTTTATAGGAACAATAAGACATTTGAAATACGTTCAGGAGGAAATGGTCTAAGAAATATCTGCTATAGCAACGTTCCTTTCATGAAGTACATCATGTTAGAAAATCTGCTAAAATAAGCATCGGAAACCTTGTGTTGGTGCAAGAAGAATCCAAACTAAGACACATGTTGAGAAGATATTGTATTCTTAAACATCATTGAAGGGTGTTTCTGAAGACCAAGAGATTGTACCATAAAGATGAAAGGGAGGCAAATAGTTTGACCTTTCCAGTTGGTCATACCCATGGAGGTAGACAAGGGATGGGAGGATGTGGAGACAATTGTATTTACAAACTTCATGAGATTAGACTTGTGATTTATAGTTTCTTTTCTAAAAAGCTTTTAGCAACATGATGAAAGATGAATTGTAAATAAAATAAAATACGATTGTTCTACATTATGTTTATAGTATGCGTGTTGCATGTAATTATCAGATTATACGTCTACATATAGCAATACCATGTCTTTGGATATCATTGATGCAGGTTGACCCAGATAGAAATGTTTTCTGCTTCAAGGACCATCAAATGCAGTTTGAGTGTTGGGTCCTGTGTGGTAGAGAGTGTCTTTTGATGCAATAGATGTAGGCTTAAACCCAGATGAGAATATATTTACTAAATCAAGGAGCATTCGACTCAGATTTGAGTGTATTTGTTAGTGACACCTGTGTGTGAATACTCACCTTTCGAAATACAGAGTTGGAATTATTGCATTCTGACAGATCTGCAATGTTTCACTGACTGATGAATATTATTACCTATGCCAGTGAGTCTCAACCTGTGGGCTCGCGTCCCCCTAGGGGGACGCGAGCCCACAGGTTGAGACTCACTGGCATAGGTACAATTAAAAATACATTAAAAAATACAATTAAAAATACCCAATGATTATGCAAGAAATAAAATGAACTTTTTTTAAAGGAGAAATTCAATTAATTTAAAATTTTGGAAGATACATTTCACTTAATTTTTTATCCGTACCAAACAGACTTTGAAGCGATGGAGTTAATCAAATTTATGTGGACAGGTATCGATAATTTAGAAATATAGAATTAGCTGAATTCCAAAGCATCGTAAACAAAATTTGAAGACTTGATTTCTGAAATAGGAGGAAAACTGTGTGAAAGTAATGCAGATAATATTGATCGCATAGAAAAAATATAAAAAATTATATTAAACGTGTGATTCTTTGCCAAATAATTTTATATCGCTAAAAACCAGAGTAATGCACTTTTATTGACGTTTGGGTCCACATTTTCGTGTGAAAACGTGTTTCTTCAGTGAATTTTGTAAAATCATCTATTAGAAATAGACTTTTTAGGGAATTAACAGCGAAATGCCTTTAACTAATGAATACGAAATATGAAACCTGATAGTAAAAAAGAATTTATAATCTATCTCTCTGCACAGCATATACAGTGCAAACGTACTCTGTGTACCAACTGAATGTTTTTTAAGACAATTGAACGAAAAATGTGCCCAGTTGATTTGTTGCCTTAATTATCACCTCTAAATGTGTATGCCATCAAGGATACTTTAGCAATGATGTGTTTGTGGTTTTCCTAATTGATAGGAATAATGGTGCTACGTCTAGATTAAACATAAATGTAAAATATCAATGGAACTTTCAAAAGTTTTGTTATAAATAAATTTATCTGATAGTCGAATTTTGTTACAGTTTAAGAAGGAGTATAAATTGTTTTATTTTTGCATAAAAAATTTGTAAACTGTGAAACATTTAAAATAGTTTTTATAAATCATTGCGTTGATTAATTACTCAATATCTGATTGTTTACATAAATATTCTGCTCTTCCTCTGAATACAAGACACGGGATGGATTCTAAGAGGGGGATGGTTCCTGGGTTAATTTAAAATCGATTTAATATTATTTATTTCGAAGTTTAGATTAAAGAGTAAGCAATTTATTTAAAACGTAATGTATTTTAAATCATTAATAGTGATTCGAACTCAAGGAAACATATCTAAGGCTTTGAAGTATTTCAAAGCGTACCAACATCATAAATAATATATTTCTATATATATTATTGCTGAAAAAAACTGCTGTGAGCTGAAATGATTGCATTAGTTTTTCTTTATTATTGTTTTGTTTTCTATCTGAATTCGTGTATAAAATCATTTGATTTTTGCTTTATTATGAGGTTTATTAATGTTTTTGTTGTTACCTTGTACTAGCTAATCTGGCAATTATGGCATGCGCTGCTCCACTTTTCCAATTGAACCAAGGATTATCAATGCTACAAGTTGTTGTTGTTATCATGTGCCAGCTAGGCTAGAAATATGGGGTGCGCTGCTCCATTTTTTTAATTGAACCCTATTTTGGTGTGGAGTCCGACTTCCTCAGTACACACATGCCACAGGGACCCGTTTATAGGGTAGGCAACCATTTACACGTCATTTATACAAGGAAAGGACAAAGACAGGATAGATAAAGTACATCCCTGCCCGAACCGGGATTCGAACCCAGGACCTCCCTATCCGAAGTCAGGCACTCTGACCACTAGACAGGACGGGCGACAATTATATTAACAAATTAGAAATTGTATAAAGTACATCGGAACTTTGAACGATGAATTGAATGAACGATGAATTTTGATTCATATTAAATTTGGCTCGTTAGTTTAACGATGCGTTGTTTATATTATGTCTACCGGGAAATTCTGCCCATTGATCAATAACTTTGTTAAAAAGCATTTTAACGGAAGATCTTTTGCTAATAACTACGGAGATCGCAGAAAGCAAAATTCAGCTCAGCAAACTATTTCGGACCATATTTTATTCGGAAGATAGGATTGATGTGGAAATATTCAAAACGAGTCCCACATAAATTAAGTCTGACGACTTATTTATACTGAACGTATTTTAGGACCCTGATCGTCTTTTTGCCTCTATCCTTGCCGAACCTTTAGGTAAATGGTATGCTCTTACATTCAATTCAACTGTTCATGGCTTAGATTCCCGCCTTGAGCTTGGGGTTTAAAGTGAATTTCGAACGACTACAAACATCCAGGTCCCTGTCTGATTAAACTGCGTGTGCAAAAAATGATGGTTGAGTGTCAAACCAACACATATTGCTTTTTTTAAGTATTTCATCCATTAATTGGAAAGGGATAAAATGTAATGTTAATAAGCATTCTAATTCGTTTTCGACTTAGAATTAAAAGAACTCGTTAAAGATAGTTTTTGAAGTATCTTTCTTTATTTTTCTTCATAACTAAATCAAGTCTTATAGGAGTCCCTGCCAGTTTTCTTATTGTGTGAGTTACTTTTGGATACATATAACATGCAAACATAACAATGCAAAAGAACTCAGGAGTCTTAAGGTTTAACAGGTCGGCATACTCGCCCTTAATTTTGAGCCATGTTCAAATGACGAGTTCATACCTGAGTTGGCACTATCTCCACATCAGCAAATAGGACTTCGGACGTTACAGATTAACGTTCGCAACGCACGGAACTCCAGCAACCTAGTAGGGTAGAAAATGGCCATACTTTATCGATCTTAACGGTAAGCGCCATGAAGCTACTGAGCAATTAGGGATGCATGTAATTTTTTTATTTATAAAATTCTTTTACATCATTTAACTAATAAACAAAGCATTCACCAGTAGATGAATATAGTTGATTGCTTTATGAACGAAATCTGGAAGTAAGGATGAATTTTTCTTAGAATTAGAAAGTGATATTTTTAAAGATGCTGTTTTTTGCCTTGCTATTTATTACATAATTCTTCATTTTAAATTTCATTAATTATTGTAGTAACTTTTATTTATTATTATTATGAAAGAAAGTTAATTTACATATATTGTCACTCAAAACTTCGAAATAATTAAATAGCATTATCAAAAATCACTTATAAACATAATTTTATGAACAACCACTGTGTGTGCCCAATTACATCAGGTTGCCAACATTTCCGCTCTAGTGATGAAAGGTGAAAAATCCTAGTAGCTGAGCAATTTAGAATAACGATTTCTGAAAGAATATAAGCACTTTTTTATTCAAGGTGCTCTTTGGAGAATAACGAATCCAACAGCAGCAACTGAAACAGTAATGAAAGTAAAGAAAATTCTAATAAAATTGCTTCGTAATTTATCTAATAATCTTGAAATAACATGAAGGTGAGTCCATTATATTATTTCTTTTTTCTAAAGCCTTAAAACTGTTAACATACGCATTTCCTTGTTAATACGAAGTTTAAATGATTTATTGCGCTAATGTACGAAATTAGGAATACTGATCATTTTAGATGTATAGGTTCATTCATTGTCGTGTGCCAGCCAGGCTGGCAATAAGGGGTGCGCTGCTCTACTTTTACAACTGAACCCTATTTTGGTGTGGAGCCCGAATTCCTCAGTACACACATGCCATAGGGACCCGTTTATAGGGTAGGCAACCAATCACACAAAGAAAGGACAAAGATAGGATACATAGAGAGAGAAAAAAGTACATCCATGCCCGAATCGGGATTCGAACCCAGGACCTCCCTATCCATAGTCAGGGACTCTGACCACTAGACAGGCTTTTGCATATTTTTAAAGAAGAGGTGGAAAACCCAATAATTTCCTTCACAGCGATATAGGAAAAATTAAATAAATTCAATGAGAAAATTGTTGAAATTTTATAATTTAATATCCATAAGCTTAAAATGTATAATTTTTTTTATCGTAAATGATAATATTGTGTGTTCATGTAACACTTTTATATATGAAAATTAAATTATCTAATTTAAAAAAACTCTGAGGTTGGAAAATGATACTCCTTTGGTGAAGTGTGAACCAGTAAGCCCGCGTATACATGAGTGACGACCTGGGTAACCCGCCCACATCCATCCGTCATCTTGTCTTTCCTGTATCTCTGATTTTACCTGAAATCTGCACCTTGCTTTTTTCGGGAAGGAGGATCTTGTGTTGGCGTAAAGAGCAGATAGTTAAACCAGCGCAACTCCTTTTAGAACAGAGTGAATAAAGAAGCACCTCACAATTTGTAAAGGAAATTAAACATTTTCTCCTACTGCACCACATTTGGTGATATAAACATGGCTTCCATCAGTATTTTTCCTACTTCCAAAGTTATCATTGTAAATAGAATCAGTACATTTAAGAATTCGGCGTGTTCATAGATAAAATTAATAACACAATTTAACATTTTTAAGTGATATATAATTTTTTAAAAATTTTATGTAATATGCGCTGCAATTTAATTTTCCCGCATCCTCGAGTCCCAGAATACTAATATTATTGACACATTGATAAATGCGGTATCAATTCTGTTTGTACTTAAATGGGCTATTTAAATAATGCCTACAAACGTCAAAGTTTCTTGAAATCATAACACACATTATTCTACAAATAATTCTCAAAATGATTTAGTTATAAAAAAACTTATATCTTTCAGAATATTTTCCCATTAAATATATACACACATATTTGCTTTTGATTGAAAATTTGACATTTTTAGATCGTTACATTTATATTCTCTAAACAATGTTTTTCACTTTAAATTTAAAAAAATATGGGCACCATATTTGCGTTTAGTTGATAATTCGACATCTATATCATTACAAAAAGCTTAAATATATAAATTTTTTAACATATTCCTATTATGCTTTTCACACATTTCATTTTAGATAATAAATAAATGCTTAGGCACGTATTTATATGGTCTGACTTTCTTGTTTTCATTACCATATACCCGAGTTCATTTTTGTATCTCTATACTTTAAAATACGTGTTGCTTTTAACAGTTTAATAAATACTCAAGAGTTGTGGTGACGTCATTAATTGGATTTATTTATGGGTGACACATAATTAAACCGCAAGACAAACTTGACTTTTTATTTTTATCAACTCTGCCACAGTCAGAATGAACAGCGATATTCATTTGTTATTCTTTAATTCATTGCAATCAGCACTTTAAAGATTGAACACAGGATTATATTTTGTCAAAAATATTGTTTTTAAACATGAAACAAAAGATTTAAGACTCGTGGAATTTTTTCTTAAGAATATTATAAACTAAAAGTTATCATTAAGATGTGGATAACTTTGAGGCATTATAGAGAGAAATGCATCGGATTCTAGAATCTTTTAAAATTTAAATCTGGATTTTTCTTAATTTTGTGAACTATTAATACTACTTATATGAAAATTTATTATGTATGCATTAGTACAATCTTGCATTACGAATTAGTCATGATTGCTTAATTTTGAATACATGTATTTATATCTTGAGCTGCTTGAATTTTGACTTCGAAGAGGCTTTGTCAAAGCCCCTTGTGTTTTTGGATTTACTGGCTATTCATGGACTTGCATTTATTATAATTGTTTGAAAATGTATTATCAGATTAAAATATAATTGATCATATTCAGTCACCTTTTGATGTTTAATACGTAATTATACTGATAAGAGAAATAATTTTTTACTGCAGAGTATTTCTTTATCTAATATTATGACTTGTCTATTATATAATTTTCATTAAATGAACAGTTCGCAAAACAATACTTTGTAGCCATTATTAGAAAGAAATTAATGTAGAAATAAGTGATAAAATAGACTTAGCAATTGAACATTTTACTTTTCGTAACAAAAGATGTTAGTTCGTACATTCATTATGGGTGCCTATGTCAAAGGAAATTACTGACTCAGTAACCAAACGCAATAAAAAAAACACCGGCATATTTATGAATAGGAGTTCAAAAAATGTAGGGACTTTCTAAAGGATGGTGTTCATTTTCATAAATAAGTCACGAGAGCTTCAAATACTCAGTCATCAATTTCTTGTTCCTGATCTTGTATCGCCGAGCTGGCAGCCGAATGGTTAGCGCTCTTGCCTTTGGTTCAACAGGTCGTGGGTTCGAATCCCACCTTGGGCATGGATGTTTGTAGTGGTTCGGAATCCACTTTAAACCGTAAGTCCCGGTCTAATTAGCTCTCGTGTGCAAACAATGACCGTTGAGCGACAAACAAACCTGATTTTGTGTCTACATCTTTCATTCTGCGAGAAGTTGCCGAAGCACTGACAGGAACACAGTTAAGCAGCTGGATTTTACCGTTTCTTCATCTGTAGTATTTCCTCATAAAAATGAAGTTATTTCTATGGAGGAATTTACGCATCCTAAGCATTCAAGATTATGGTATTACTTGAGCTCTTTTGCTTCCAGTTTCCAAGTCACAGTAGTTGTAAATATTATATTTTGTCATTTATTAGCTAAATTTCAGAGGTAATGTGTTTATGTTACAATATAGTTATCAGATTCTTTGACAGAAATGTAAAAATCTATGAATCTTTCTGTGAGGCACGAGTTGAAATTATGCAGGATGATTAAAACAAAAGACTCTATGTCTATCAATTTAATAGAACACAAGGCTTCTTTTAATTTGAAACTATATTAAGTTTTAAACTAAAAGTACAAGTTATTCACAATTTCATTCAATTTGCAAAATCGTCTAATTAATAGTCACATATTCTAAATCATAAAATGTTTAAACAAGAATGTGTAGTTTGACTGGGGTTCAAAATTACAAGGCCAGTTGGTAATGTTCTGTGGATTTTCAGCCGGCAGAAATAAGAATCCGGAAATGTTATGCAAGCAAATGCTACTTCTTTGGTAATACAGCGCTTTTTGTATTGCTTTTAAACAGAGTTTTTTTCAATCATATATATAAGCAACTTATACAATCCACCAAATAATCTGAATTTATTTCGACGTAGTAAATTTACGTCATGAAATATCAGTTTCATACTATCTAATACTATTTGTGCTAATATTCAAAAGTATTGTATTAAATGTTTAATTTGAAAAACGAATTTTAGTATTGTTTTATCTATAAGGATATTTTTGTCAGATCATTCAGCTTTATCACCAGTAATAAACATCCTTTGAAATGAAAAAAAAATAACGCAAAGTTTCTAAAAAGTACCGAATTTTGTATTCATTAGATATTTCACAAAAGAAATGAAGGCACGTGAAACAGAAGTTTATAATATAAATGATAAAAAATGACACGATTTATTAGTTTAGCTTTATCATTGTGTAACAATACATTATAACAAGAAAAAAATCAAGTTCTTTATATACTTTTAAAAATATAAGGATACAGGATAAAATAATCTTAAAAAGTATTTTGAAACAGTGTTAATTGAAAACGATACATTATTAGTTTTGTACATGTGATTATTCAAAAATTGTAACTGACTAACACAATTAAAAAAGTGGTGTTAACTTCAAAACAACTTTAATTTAATGGTAAGGCCAAAATGTAAAATACAAAAAGGTTGAAATTTCTAAAAATTCCCTTTAATTATTATATGACGTCGGGGTACTTCATAAACATCGAATGCCACATTTCCAGTTGTCGGTTCATTTGGAAAAAGCGTAAACACGTGGATTGCAGTAGGTAAAAACAAAATTTTTTCAAAAATCATTTAAAAAAATAGTCAATATTGTTTTTCAAAAACTCATTTAAGCATAAGGAAATAAAGAACCCGAAAACTTAAAATTGTTTCATTAATACCATCGCTATGTATCGATGAGTTTTAAAGAGATTTTTTTAGGATTCTTAATAGAGAAAGAATTTTTAAAATTCAATCGAGACGAATTTGACACACCTGATTTTTGAGAGTTTATATGTATAAAATATACATGGTAAACTCTAGAATTCTATGATTAACATAGTGCAAGTTCGATACTCGATTATGTCGAGTTGTCATACAGCCTGTCATCATTTGAACTTTAGTACTGCATCCGAAATGTAGAAAGTTTAATATAATCAGGATTAGAGCTTTTGCATTGGATAGCCGCGAATCCATTCAGATTCTTAGAAAGCCATCTCGCGTTAAAGTAGGCCAATTAAAGAGGATAATTTTATTCAGGTGTCGACCTCGTTACTTTGCTTTGAAAATGGATGGAAGGACCAAATCTTTAAAAGTTAAAAAGAAATATGTATGATATAAATGCTTAAAGACAATCTGAGGATTCAAATTTCTTCTCCACGAGAGCATCAAATGGACGACGCAATCTTACAGATCTACAGACACACTTGTCTGCCTTTCAGATTTAGGAAATGGTTTTACTCAACGGGCATAAAGCTAATCTGTAAATATTTAACCGATTCAATCAATTCAACTGGGAGTTTTACATTCAGTTTTAAATTTACAAATAAGATTATGCAAAACATAAAAATATTGATTGAATATTAAATCTGGTCATTTTGTACTTATATTTAAGGACGAATTTTAATTTTTCCTTGAATTTGTTAATCTTTATCTTTCACTGCGTAAAAATTTAAAATATTTAAATTGCATTTGTTATATAGAACAGTTTGTTAGATTATTCGTTCTATCAAAATGACATTTCTTTTTCAATAATAATTTAACATTACACGTGCACTCATCACAAGAAAATATATTTCGCGTGTTGCATCTCAAACAAAACTATAACGTAATAAATAACCAGTATATTTTTGTATGTATATAAGTAAACTAGTTTCTTCCATATGGATTTATGCAATGAAACAGCCTATTGAGTTATTCCTTTATTAAATCTCACCCTATTTTTTTAAAGAACAAATTCTAAGCTAATAATTAGGGAATGCTGATTTTCAATGAGTAGCACAGGTTCGCTATTTAATTATATTTATTACTGTGGATTGCTATGAAAAGTTATTTCTACTGGAAATATGTTTTAATGTTACTGCAATCGATATAATACTTTGCAGTAAATTATTTTATAATTGAGTAAGCAGAATGCGTGCAAAATATACTGCACTACCACGGATTATCTTAAGAAAATTGCCTAATCAGAATTTACTTCTCAGACTGTTAAGGTTTGAAACGATTTGTCAGTAAACATTGTGCCGAATTTTTTAAAATTTGGCTTGTCACCCTTCAAACACTTTCATGCCACAGACTTAAAACTGAGTAACTGTTAGTATTTATTGCCCCGATTTTCATTTTTATCTTAATATATATACACACACCCACATTGTGTAAAAAATAAGAACATATCAATATATTAGTGTGCGTGTGATAGTATTCTTCCAGAAGAAATTATACCTTAGTCAAAAGAAAGTTTTGTTCAGTAAAGAGCGGATGGAGTACTTAAAATACATGTAATCGTGAATAATTTGTAAACGTGCATGAAATTATAAATAAAATATAAACACATGACAGGGAGTTAAGATTCATGTACGGAATTTTTGCAATAGTATTTCGAAATGTTTAATTTACGATTTTGATGGACAATAAATAGAAAACAACAGGCCAATGACGATTCAGTTAATTCAATAAAATCTGGATCTAAGCAGACCGGGACCCACGGTTCAAATTGGATTCCATACTACTACAAGCATTCAAACTCCAGGTGGGATACTAACCCACGAACAGTTAAATCAAAGGCAAGAACGCTAACCACTCGGCTGAGTATAATCCGATTAACATTTCATACGTAATACAAACTTAATTGAGTTATAAGCCAAAACCATCATCAATGCATTTGTACTTCGAAAATAAAATATTAACATAATTTAAAATGAATTAACAGATGAATTCTTTTTAAAATCAAAATTTTAAACTATTATAAATAATAATGTGCAATAATTTATAAATATAATTTAAGAATGAGTCATTAAAGTACAGGATTGAGTTGCTCATTTGTTTACTATGAAATTTTTGGCTGACTCCCTAAAGTCTAAAACAGTGATTCTCAACCACTGTGCTGCAACACTTTTGTAAGCCGCCAAGTTTTAAAAATGTATACAGTAAAAATTCTAATGTTTTTTACGAGTAAAAAATTATCCTAAATTGAATAACTGTGAAAGAAAACTTATTTTTACAATTAAATAACATTTGTTATATATATACTTAGAAACTGTTTTTCTCTTCATTAACTGAGACCTTTCATTAAGTGGAATTACTTACCCACGTGAAAATATTTCAAGCTTTAACAATACTACAATTTTGTACCCCTTATTTGTGTGAATTCGGATTTTCAATATATATCAACATAAAAAAGGTAAAAAACGAGACTTAAATGTGAATATAATGCGAGTAGAATTGTCAGTTTTACGACTGAATATGAAAGAAATTATCAATAAATATCAAGAAAATATTTATCATTAAATGTACTTTTCTAAGCTTGTAATTAACCCCTTTATAAACATATTGTCGTATTTTTTTTTACTTTACATTCAAACTTAGTAAGTAAACAACTTTTAAATTATTTTTATTTTATGTGGCTTGACAGAATGAAGGTTGAGAATCACAGGTCTAAAGTTTTAAAATACACCCATTCCTTTCTTGTCATATAACAAATACAAAATGACGTCACTTTAAAAAGTACTGATTTCGCCGTTAAGGAACTGCATTAGCAATAAAACAAGCAAATCAAATTGCTTTTTTAAACCAAACTATAGAATGTTTAAGATTATAAAAAAATGGTATCAAACCCCATGGGAGTGTAATTACTTTTGTATACGCTTCCAATTTATGATACCGACGAACAAACAGTATTTTAAGCTTTATGCATTAATGTTATTAATGAAGAAGTAATTTTTTTATATCTAAGTAAACACTTTTCCATTAAAATATCTGCAAGAGAAAAGAAGAACCGAACACACATATTTAATAGAAAATTAGAAATGCACATGTTCTTATGTTGTGCGAGAGAAATAATGACACCACACCAAATAAAAGTTTACTATAGCTAAAAAAATTATAAAACTACAATTCTCTTTTAGATTTATCATTTCTTGACACATTATATTCAGCTCTTAAGATACTTTAAAAATTAAAAAAGGCATATTTTCAATTTTTATATACATTTGCAGTTAATAATTTCGTCTTAAGATAATTTTATAAATTCCTAAAACTTTTTAAACATGACAACAAAATAATAAAAGTTTCATGGCTGTAATTTAAAACAAAATACTTAAATATTTTTTTTAAATTAAATATAAACCAATTTAATTATTAAATTAAATAACATAATAATTGGGTATAAAGTTCAAACATATATTGTCTATTACAGCGTTATACTTCAAAAGATCCGTAAAATGAACTTTTTTCTTCAAAGCTTCAATAAATATTGCTGCAAGGTTCAAAACAAGCGTGGTTTTGAAGTAACCTGAAATAATAAACAGTTATTTAACAAATGTGTAAAAATTCAAATATATAAAAAAGTTAAGACAATCCTGATTAGGAAAGAATATTTTTAAATAGTACAAGCTTATATATTTATTTAACAATAAAAAATTTCCCTTTCGTATCTCAATCTGAAGCTGAAAAACTTATTAATTTTTATGCATTTAAAGCTCTGAAAATTTGTTAGCCTCTATTAGGATGAATCCTTGCAGTTAAAAAAATTAGCACAAATTCTTAATTTGTGTTAAACGGAAACAATTTCATTATATTAGAACCATATTTCAAAATCATAATTATGATAAATTCTGAATGAAATATATATTTTTTCCAATAGAAACTAAGATAATTATTTAAATATTAGTAGAACACGGTATTCTATAAGATGATAAAAATGATAAAGCCTGTAATAAGTGTCGCTAAACATCGAACCTTTACATAATAGATTCACATGCTTATCGGCGAACGAATGACTAAGTAGGATCTCCACTTGTTGTTGTTGTTACTAATGACACTTGGACAAGCCAAGCTCGCTATGCCTTGGCTATGCGAATTTAAGTCAATTGGGAGCGTCTTTCGTTTGAATCAGAGCACCATGAAGGTGAAAGTACGACTTTGCTCTACACACATGCCATAGGTACCCGTTTATAGGGTAGGCAACCATTCACATCTTATTCATACAAGGAAAGGACAAAGACAGGATAGATAGAAAGTACATCCATGCCATTCTTAATTTGTTTTGACGGGAAACAATTTCTTTATATTAGAACCATAATATTTTAGAATCATAATTATGATAAATTCTGAATGAAGCATATTTTTCTAATTGAAAATAAGTAATTAACTAAATATTAAATGGAACACGGTATAAGATGATGAAAATGATAAAGACTGTAATAAGTGTCGCTAAACATCGAACCTCTACATAATAGATTCACATGCTATGTAGAATCTCCACTTGTCAAAAGCTCAAGTAAATTGACGGCTTCAGTTGTCCGTACCTGTCGTTTCGCATCAGTGGTTGTTCAAGCGTATCCATAGATGATTAATCAAGAGAATAGACAGGTCAGAGAAGTTAAATTTTGTGGTTTATTTGGACATTGTATGAACCAAGTAGCTGTATTAGTATCAGTAACTCTGACTGCTGTCAAGATCCCCAGGTAAGAACCAAAGCTGCTTTACGTCGTAATATTCCGATATTTTATTCCAGTCATTTATTCCATCATTCAAGCGGATATGCTCCTTTTTAAAGTTAAGTTGAAACAGCATTTAGTTAATGTCATAATACAGGTTTCAGCAATTAATAGCCTAAATGTCATATGGTATATATAAGCAAAGAATTTGTTAGAGTAAAGCGAAAAAAAAACAATCAGAAAAGACCACTTTGAACAGTTATTCCTTTCTACTTCCATCCAGAATGATCACGTCAATATATATGAAAGAAAAGAAATCCTTTAACAAGTAAAAGAAATAAGTGACTACCACCGGTTAACAATCTGACAGCATGTATACCACTAAAGTCCCTCTTGCCACCTTCTTAACTTCGGAACTGCTGCTACTATATTTATAAAATTGGTGTCTAGGTGTAGTAAAGAAGCCATGAGCTATTAAATAAAACAGACTACTGCGCCTCCTGGTGGAAAACTGCGGAGTTAGTATTCCTATCTCGAAAACGGTTTGTTTGGTTTGTTTGTCGCTCAACGGTCATTTTTTGCACACGAGGGCTAATTAGACCGGGACTTACGGCTTAGAGTGGATTCCGAACCACTACAAACATCCATGCCCAAGGTGGGATTCGAACCCACGAACTGTTGAACCGAAGGCAAGAGCGCTAACCATTCGGCTGCCAGTTCGGCTATCTCGAAAACGGAACGAGATAGAGAGAAAAAGTGACTTACAAAGTTGTAGAGCATCCTCGATTTAGTACGAAAAGATACCCTGTAGGCATTATTGTGAAGAATACAACGTTTAAAACGCGGATTTGTTGTTTCGTGCTGTGACGTGACAAAACGATCTAAGAAAGGAAAGAAAACAAATAGTTATAACAATATGCTTTATTTAAGATGTTCAAACTTCTCACCGTCAGCTGCAATGCTCATTTGGATCCCCATTTGAAGATCACGTTGCACACGTTGGAACACGCGACCCTAATGCGTCGTTTAAGGTACTGCAATTTTTGTGGAGGACTCGCATACACCTGCTGTTTCAAGTATCCCCACAGGAAAAAGTCAAGATCAGGAGAACGTGGAGGCCACTCTTCGAAACCGCCATACTCTAGTATTTGGTTGCCAAATTCCTTGACGAAGTACTGCTTCACTGGAGATGTCTAGTGAGCAGGCGCGCCGTCATGTTGAAACCATTGATTCTTAAGATTCAACAACCGCAGGCTCTTCACAAAATCGGGTATTACCAAGAAGATATCTCTTTTATAGCTGTTTCAGGTGAACAGGCATGACGTTTCTTACCTATTTGCATACTGCATACAAATTGTTGGAATTATTTTTAATACTTCGGTTCTTCCCATTTCGAAATAAAAGTGAAAAATGTAATCACGAAAATGTAAATCGCTTTCTTTCACGGCTAGCGGTGAAAGAAAACGGTTATTTGTTTTTTCAAATATGCACACGTAAGATGTGCCACGTCACAGCACGAAACAACAAATGCGTGTTTTAACCATTGTATTCTTCACATTAATGCCTATAAGATATCTTTTCGTACTAAATTGAGGATGCTCTACAACTTTGTAAATAACTTTTTTACCTATCTCGTTCCGTTTTCGAGATACGAAGGCTAACTCCACAGTTTTCCATCAGGTGGCGCGGTAGGTGGTTTCATTCCTTAGCATATGGTTACTTTACTATACCAAGACATCACTTTTATGAATATAGCCGCAGCCGTTCTGAAGTTAAGAGAGTGGCAAGGGATTTTAGCTGACATACTGTATAACGAAAAATAAATCATAACATTTCTGGTAAGCATAATTGGCGATCCATGATGTACGTGTAAGTAGTGCTTCTCTGGTTAACATGGTTAATTACAATTTTAGCTTTGCAACAATAAATAAATTTTCAATTTTTAATGACATCCTAAATCTCTGAAAAAACATAAAATGAGGGATGACTCTGATTTTTTAGAAAGAATGTATAAATATATTATTGTTAATATAGTGTGTCTATTAGTGGACTGAGCGTGTTTATTGTACCAGGAAGCAATATAAATATTTAAAGAGTATAAAGATGTTTCATTATAACACTATAATTTTGGCGAACAGTTTATTTTTAATGACGAATTTATTAAGTTGTGAATAGTAGAATGTCCGTATTATATCTTGATAAAACAAGAAAATGAAAATATTTCCTTGTCAAAAAACACCCCAAAATAATGCACTTTTTTCGTGGCGAATTTGCAAAACAGACTGGAACTGCTAGCAGAAACTTTGGTCTCATTTGGTTCTGGATGAAAGCATAAATAATGATACGGAAAAATCATTTAAATTAATGGAACTTTCGCTATCATATTTTAATTACTTAGCTTAAAATCAAAGAAAGTTACAATCACTCGATAAGACTTGCTGAACGTGTTGTAAATTCAATTGAAAAAAGTATATCTTGTCCATGAAGATTTAAAACAAGTTATACAATCACAGCATACAAACAAAAAGATCTTGTCATTTATCGCATTTTGATTCAGGATGCCATACATGCTAGCATGGTGAATACAATCAGAGTAATGACACTATCGTCAGCAATCGACAGTTCTGTTTATTTGGAGGCACAGTATGAAGACTTACTTAAACAGTAGTTTGAGGTAGTTGAACCTAGGCAAAGTGATAAAAAAAGTCTAATCACAGAAGAATAGAAATTCTCTTATTTTTAGAGACGAAGGAGATATCTCGTGACATTGTTGCAAACATAAAATATGATCATTGGAGACAGGCGAGTCACAGATGACATATTTGAGAAATTAAATAAACTGAGCGACCATAAACAAAGAAAAAAATTGTTTGTTCATGAAATTTGGAAATAAAAAGTTAGAAGCAAAACTAATATATGCATACCTGTCAACCTTGGAAAAAATTAGTAGATTCTACTTATTTTGAGGGAAAAAAATCAAGAAACATTAAATAGCGACATTTTTGTTTGAATGCTTAAAACGGTAGTACCACAAAAAGACAATTTTACTCTTCAGAGTATACATTCTGAGAATGATATATGCTAAACATATTTAGAGTTAATCTTAATATTTGAATAAAATATCCATCAACTTCATAAGGGAAATATGAAAAAAGAATATACTACACGTATAAAAATAAACATCAAAGTTTGCGTCCCAAAATTTATTTTATAGGGCAAATTTACAACTCTAGTGCAATTTATAAATATTAAACTTATAAAACTGCATAAAAACATCAAATACATTACTAAATAAATTTAATTCACTGTGAAGAATATTTTCCTAATTACATTACTAATAACTGGTAATATTCATCCTGATTATGTAAACAGACACCTGGTATCTGCTTTGAATATTAATTATATTACTGCCGACTCGTAAGAGTTGTTGGCACCGAAGTGGTTCAAGTGTCATCCTACCACGGCGGACAGATGGGGGTTCGAAACTCAGAGTAGAACACATTTTCATATCATATAATATCAAAAAATTATAATAATTATATTCTGTTTGACTATTTAAGCTACTAAAACAACTCGATAGAATTTTTTCTGGAAAAATTTGGCTGTTTTTAAGTTTTTCCCTGAATTTGTCGAAAATCAATAGATTTTCATACATTATCGAGACATTGGAACAAATGATGTAAAATAAGCAGTTTCCAGATAAAATCAACAGAGTTGGCAGCTATGGATATGCATATCCGACTTTAAAAAAATTATAGTCATGATTAACATGATAATCTTTTCAATTTGATATCAAATTTTAATTTCTATGTAGATACAGTCCATTTACATTAATGTGACCACTTGTCAAAAGCCAGAATAACTAACTGCAGAGCGGACTACTGCGAGACGCACAGGAAGAGGTTCCTGGAGGTGTTCACACGTAGCTCGCAGTAGGCTCGAAAGCCCCATCATTGCATTCATTTTCAGTTCTCAATTAATTAACCGAATTTATGCTCTCAGCGGGCGTCTGGCACTTCGTGCAAGGAGTTAATTTCTCTAGTTTGAAGAGGGGGTGGAACTTGATAAACGATAGGTACAGACCAGGGCCTCCTCTTCGTGTTGTTGAAGTTGTTCGTTGAGATGTTGAGCCATAATGACGCTAGTGCCATGGCTAGATTACACGGGTGAGGATCCATGCCACAAACAACCCGATCGAGATGGTCCCACAGATCCTCAATTGGGTTTAAGTCAGGTGAGTTTACTGGTTAGAAGAGAACAGTAAACTCTTCCTGGTACTTTTTGAGCCCTTAACGTACGCTGCCAGCTGTATGATACCTTGTATAGTGATGCTAGAAGATGCTGTCCTCCTCAGGAAAGACAATAGATATATAGAAATGGACAAAGTCCGCAAGAACAGAATTCGTACATCTGTATTAATCCTTCGTGACTCTCACAATGATGAGTGAACTTAGAGAATGGTAGAAAGAACATTCCCTAGACCATTGCTTCAGTATGGACCATTCCAGTAATGATTGAAGGTATTTGTGTTCAAATGTCGTATACACCAACGTCCATCTGTCCGATGGAGCATAGAACGTGATTCATCGGAAAATGCTACCGGTCGTCACTCGTGGACGTTCAGTTGTGGTACTCGCATGAAAATTCCAGCCTTTGTCGTCAATGAATAGTAGTCAGCATAAGTAAATATATGCTTCGGAGGACCAGGCGCTACAACGTTCACTGAATAGTAGTTTGGGAGACACTGTCGGCAGCCCCTTGGTACATCAGGGAGATCAGCTGCTCAACGGTAGTAATTCTATTCGCTTGAACGCATCGCTGCAGCCACCTCTGATCTATGGCGCGTGCTGCACATTTGCCATGTTGCTGTCCCCATTTTGGCATGCACGGTATATTTTTTACCTCGGTGGCATGCAAATAGTTCACAAACTTAGACTTTTCTGCCTTGGTCCGAAAAGCAAAGATCATGCCGCTTAGGACGTCGGATAAATCGCTCCGTTTCTGCATTACGCCAGTGATTGCAATGTTTTCCGAAGTCCTCACACTTCATCTACGCTCACAGATACTGTGCTGCCACCTGTTTTCTGTAACTGGTTATTTAACGCCAATTTCTAAAGTACGTGGTGGTCACGTGTTAATGTAACTAGATTGTGTACATTCAAAATCTAATCAAGAATGGAATCGATCAGATAATGATATCTTGGAAAAAATTTTCTTATCTCGTCTGACTCAATATTTATACTTCGTGCCGTCCCGCCCCCCTTCTTATCAAATTAATGGTTTCGAAAATAGGGACTCCAACTGTTAACTCAATAATGGAAACGCACAGGGTAATGATGACGTGTCAAAATTCTTTTTCCTTCAATTTTGTAAAGCACCGCATTTCAGAGTTTTGTAATACTTTAAAAACTCGAAAATTTATTCACATTTAAAAAGAAGTCAAGAATAAATGTTCGGACAAGCTTATTTTTAGGACAAGTTTTTGTAAAGTTTTTATTAAATTGAATAAGTTTGGTGCAACAAATACAAGTCAAAGGTTGTAGACATAAATATCTATTTTCCGACACATAATTTAATAACAAATTCGAAGTGGAATTCTGAAGAAGTGATGTATAATCCCTTGTTTTATTCACATTTCGTGAAAGTTAATTGTAACTATAATGTCTTTAGGTTATCCAGTTGCTTTATGGTCGTTAACCTCTGTAATTCTAAAATATTTAGGTTGCGCAACAAATTTAAACTGAAGACTTCATGAGCTTTACAAAAAATGTGTAAAAACCCAGAACGGAGAAATTGTTGCTTCCAACCCATAACTTTATAAACGAATTACTATATCAACTTAACTAACAAGAGTCATCAAGCAAAAGTTTTTAATTAAAAAGAATCGGAAATTCATCGGTAAGAGAAAGAGTTCAAGACTAGAGCTACACTTGCACGCTTGTTTATCGTCCAATGGTTAATTTTTGCACCAGATGGCTAAAAAGACAATAACCCATAGTTTAAAATTAATTTGAGCCATTAATTCCTCAGTGTGAATTGAATTCAAGAACTATTGAAACCAAGCCTAAACCACTAATTATTCGGTTGAAATAGCGACAGTGCATTTTCAAAAAATCGTTATGATGACTGAATTATTTCGATCATTTTTCTTAGAAATTTGAATTTTTATTTTAGCAAATTTTTAAATACTTAAACGATTCCATGTTGCAAATTTTATTTTTTGATATTTTTCATCGTTAATTTATTATTACTTATATGCATTAATATTTAACGTTTGTTTTTCATGTGAGAAATTCAATATTTAAAGATTCTTTGTTGCTTCTTTGTACATGACTTATTAATTTCATCAGTATTATAAACTATTATTTATATTTTATTATATTTAAAATAATGTTTTATCACACATTAAGACAGTTAAATTTTACAGTTTTTGATGAAAAATTCTAAATGTATTATAAAAGTTACTTTGTGAAATAATTTATATTTTGATATAATCATAAAGAAAGTACAAGTAAAAGAGAGAAAATAGTCGCTATAACCATGTTTCCTGATATTTCTCCTTCTACCTATAAAAATTAGATGAAAATTTAAATTAAAAAAGATGGATTTATATTTGCTTAGTTAATATACATGATGCCGCTTAACTTGTCTAGTGGTCAGCATGCCTGACTGCGGATAGGTAGGTCCTGGGTTCGAATCCCGGTTCGGGCACGGATGTGCTTTCTTTCTGTCTATCCTGTCTTTGTTTTTTCCTTGTATAAATGTGGAGTGAATGGTTGCCTACCCTATAAACGGGTCCCTATGGCATGTGTATACTGAGGAAGTCGGACTCCACACCTAATATGGTTCAGTTGGAAAAGTGAAGCAGAGCACCCCATATTGCCAGCCTGACTGGCACACGACAACAACAATATATAAGATTCATAATTAAATAAAATTGTTAGAGTGCATAGCGCAGTAACAAAACAAAATGCATTAAAATAGCTTAGTAAATTAATTAATCTGGACATTGAATGAAACTTTGAGATCATTTTGAATCATAAACACAGTAATAAGAAAACCTTATCCGAGATTAAAAACAGATACAATTTAAAAATAAATAAAAAATAAAAGAATGTTTCTCTTTTTCTCTAAATTTGACTGAGTAAAAAAATAGAGCAACAAAAAGTCAAAATAATAACTAAACACACAGTTGTTTTTACCATATAAAGTAACAAATTAAGGAAGCGAAAGTGGCACAAAAACACGTCAAACTGAAGAAATTGGGATTGGCTTATGAACTAATAATCTCAAAATTTGATCTGTTTGTAACTACTTTTTTTTACAAAAGAGGACTAATTAGACGGGTATTTTTGGTTTAAAGAGGATTCCAAATCACTACGACCTCTGGCGATCAACATTTGAATCGAATCCAAACTATGGAATCAAAGACCAGGAACTAACGATTGCGCTGCTAGTTCAAGCTATGCAGTTATGAATCTTTAATTCATTAAGATGTTAAGATGCAAGACACTAGAAACTGTCACTAGAACTGGTAACATTGCCACTCCAGGAAGGGTGACAATTAATACCTATATTTATGGAAAAAATACATTAATTACAAAATGTCATTAAACTTATAGAAAATCAAAGCAAACCAGTTTGGTAGTTAATGGCATTTCTCTGTTTATATACTGATTTGAAGAGATTTGACGAGTATATCAGTATATTCGAGTACAACAGTCCACACTGCTTTAAAAAGAAGACATAATTCATCATCAATAGCACTTGATTAGTTATGATCCTTTAATTGCTTAATCAGACTTTCATTTGATGTTTTATTGAGAACGAGGAAGCCAAAATAGCAATCAAATATTTTAAGTACCAAGAAAAGAGAATAATTGCATTCGTGTATGTAAAAATATAGTGTAAGTAATATGAACAATTATAGAGACTTACATGAATTTAATGAATTTTACATGAATTTAAGTCCATGGTATTACACAAGGTATGATAACGTCGAATGTATGCTAGCATTATTTTATAATATCTATTATATACAGAAGAGGGAATTATGCTATAGTGTACACAACAGTAACTGGTCAGTAAATAAGACATTCGTTATCTCTTTCCATATTCGTCATAGATCACACCATTGAAGGCGGCAGTTTGTCAGTGAGGCAACGTTAAGTATAGATACAGCTATGGTCGCTACGCTATTAGCGCGTGGACCATATCTGAGTCTATAGTGCTGTTGTAAACTGTGTAGACTTGTTGACACTTATTGTTATACAAAATACCTCATTTCTTGAATCAAATCTCATGAAGTAGTAGTACAAGTACAAATCATTCAATTCATCTAGACTCTTCTCGGCGGTTGGTTCCTGCTTATAAATTATGAAGACTCCCACACGGCAGCTTTCATCTAACTCATGGGTTCCCAAACTTTTTTTCTCGTGGACCACTTTCAAAGATTTACAATTTTTGGTAGAGCTCCTACTGCTACATTTCTACTGTATTCCCAAAACTCCTAAAAATTCTTAAATTTGGGTATTAAGAAGAAAAAATGTAGCACACACACATTTTCTAGTGTCCTATTTATTAAAATAATACTCGTGGTTACCCAAAATTATAAACAATTATTATTACAAACAATTAACAATTAACAAATAACAAAAACTCAACAATGAACTCTGAAATGTAAATCGACAATAAAAAATACTTTTAATGAGACGGATGTACTTGATGAATTGACAGCAAATTATTAATATTTGGCTTCAGTTTTGTATGAAGTAATCTCAAATCTCCAGGTTCTGTGATGTTCAATCTTCTCTTTTTTGTTAATAGGTTGGTTATAACGACACTAAAACTTCAAAATTTTTGTTGTTCGTTTTTATGAAAATCAAAGTATTTTTCGTGGAACACTACTTAGGGCTTTTGAACCCTAGCTTTCTTTTCACGTCTAACTGAACCCGAGTGGTCTCATATAGACCCCTGGGGGTCCACCTGGACCCCTTTGGGAACCTATGATCTAACTGGTCCAACACAACTCAGAGCTAGATATAGAAAAGTTGCTGGTGGTCAATCACGTTTCAGCTGATACTGTTATCGCACTGTCTTTTAAGGCTATGCGATAATACTATCCAGAAGAGAATATGCCTTCTCAACTGATACTATTATCTTCAGCAGAGATCGAGAATTGTATGATTTGTTTTGAAACTTTAAATCTCGTGTATTCAGAAGTTATATAATCTCTATCACCGTGAATAATGATACCGAGGTCTTCCTCTAATAACAGTAATTTACCCTTTTGGAATCCGTGCAAGCTACAATTCAATCAGTCAACAGCAGCAAATTTCTTACACCAAAACAATTTCAAGCATAATTTATAGATGAGAAATATGCTGTAAAATTTTCT